>JAWWEW010000041.1:35436182-35508715 GCA_035583185.1 Anabacerthia variegaticeps
ACCACTGTAGTTATGCTAATGCATTGCCTCCAAGCTTTTGGAAGGAATTCAAAAGGTTTGAAACTATAACAGAGGTGCAAGCATCGTACACTGATGCTCATTGGTACCCACTCTCCCTGTAAGTACAGCCAGTCCTGCAGATCACAACTGAATGGCTAACACTTGCACAGAGCCTTGTTTTCACAATGAAATCCAGCCTCGAGGATCCAATCCATACTTGCCTCCTCTCCTTTCAAATATAACTGCAAAGATAACTTTGTGGCTTTGCTGATAACCCACACCAAAGAACAAGCACATGAACATGTAGGTTTTCTGCCATGCTGCAGAAGATTGTTGTGCATGATGGGACTACTTCATAATAAAATGTCTTGAAATAGTGTCTGACAAATGGGAAAAAAAATATTTTTATGTCCAAGTTTCTTATAAATCACAATAAATGCTTTTCAGGCACTTGACCTTCAGTCTGTCATGAACCCTAATGTTCAGAGATGAGTTAGGCTTCTTGTGAGGATCTTACAGCAGAGGTCACATATTCTTTCCTTGAGGGACATACCTCTTCTATGTGACTGAGGAAGTCCAAGTATTCTGGCCATTCCCAATCAAATAATTCACAATGTGTGTCTATGTATATTCTAGCTAAAAGCAAAGGCTGGACCACAAACAACACTTTCTTCTTTGGTATACCCTGTTCTCTGACAAGGTAGAAAGGAGATGTTCTGAACCTTTGTACTTGAGCCCCAGTGCTCTTATCTCTGAGAAAATGGAAGAAATGTTACAATTCCATTAACAAGTCCTTTTTTTCAGACAATCACTGTGATTTACACGAGATGATTAATGAAAAACTGTTTGCTGGATGCTACATGTTTATAGGTGTGTGACCAATCCATGTGTGATTGTTTATCTTAGCACACAGAAAGATAGCTGAAACACACATAAAGTTCAGTCAAAAAAAAAAAAAAAAAAAAATCCCAACAAAAAAATTGATGCATTATTATAGCTCAATGGTGTTTTACCTGTACAAAAAAAAAAAAAAAAAAAAAGGCATCTCCAATATGTGACTTCTCAATAAGTTGTTATCTTTCGAGATGAAAGATACATTCTATATGCTGCAACTTGCAGAACTTCCATCCTGTGGCACAGTCAATACCTGCTTGTAAATACTAGTACTAATTCCTAGAGTCATACGCAGTTAATGTAAATGATGAGACATTGTGGAGGCTTTTGAAGTAAGCTCTCTTGTTTAGTAACATCTGTCTGAAATCTATGAAGCATGTTTGCTTCAGTTTACAATAAAGCAAAAAGGAGAGAATCAGTTTAAACTTCTCACTGCAAGTAGCTTTTTGGTTAGTGTGATATACTGTAATAGATGAAAGGAAACATAGCTTTGAAGGTGACATTGTATCCTCAGAACTTCTAGAAGGGATAAAACTTCAAGTATTTCACTAAATGAGGCAAATATGTAAATAATGTGTGATTTTTAAATGAAATAATATTGTAAGGTAGAACACATAGCACTTCCATTCATCAGCAGTTTGCTGCTGCATATACTGTACTTGATTTTACTTACTGCCCACGAAGTATAGATATTTTTCATGCAATATTTAACAAGTGGTAGTGTTTTCACAAGAGAGTTGTACTTTCTATAAAAACAAAATGTAGCAATGCTGCATACCCTCAAAATTAAAAAAAAAACCCTAAACCAAAATGCTGCCTAACAAAATTGGTGCCGCTTTTTTTTTAATCAAGAGGAAAATATTGATTGCAGTTACAACTTTTCTTCAAGGCTATTTAAGCATTCAAGTGTTCTGTTTATTGTACTGATTATGACTTGCTTTGCCAAACCTAACAAATTTTAAGTCACTGCTTTGATAGTCTACCATTCCTTCTGTTCAACATGTGGTTTCTCCAGCATATGGATGTAATATTTCATATTCCACTTAATGCTTCTTGTTAAAACTCCAGTTCTTCTGCAAATCTTGGTTCTTTCACCTTCTATCTGTTATGCTATATGAAATCTAGCCCATTTATGACATGCCTAAGGCTGCCATAATAGCCTATTCTAAATCCTCCTATTAAACCCTTATTCAGATCTGGTGAGATTTTAAACATTTTTAAGAACTTAGCTATGTGTATATCAACTTCTTTCGAACAGAGCTAGCATTAAAAAAAAATAATAAAATATTCACTGGGGTTTTTCTACCTAAATCTAGTAGGTACCATCAGTATGAAATGTGATGTCTTCCAGATGTTTTGAAGTTTTTTGCAGATCTTGAGCCAATTCTATGACATTCTGAATGACAAAATCCAGAAAGTCCTATCCTGAATACTTCCTTGTGCATTACTTAAGGGCCTGATTCTGCAACATATTGAGCATGTCATGATAGGTCATAAATGCCCTTAGATCCCACTGAACTCAGAACTTTGGAATTAAATTTTAAAACTGTGTGATATCTTTGAGCTTTCACAGCTTAAACTCTGGAACATTGGTAATTGAGGATACTTTGCTTTTGGAGACATATGTTACACATAGTCACAACAGTTGAGGAAATCAGTATATTTAGAACAGGAAATCCCTTTAATACACATACCAATTATATCAGAATTCTCTCTGAGAGAAAACATAGCTAGTTTAAGAAACATTGTTTTCCAATAGTCTTGATTCTTGAGCAAAAACATCTGCTAAGGATACTAATCATATTAGAAAGGACATCCTAATTAAAAATGCATTTGACATGCAAAAGAAAAGACATAAAGTAAGGATCAGAGCTTTTTTTTTTCAATACTTGTAATGTTACCTAAAATGGAAGAAAAGAACTTTCCAGACAATATTACTATAGGTAAAATAGAGAGCAGGTCCTTTAATGAAAGCACTTCCAGGTGCAGGGAAATATGTAGGTGCACACTACAGTATGAGATTTTTTACAAATTTATAACACTACTTAATTATCATATCGAATGGTTACATCCAACCTGAAAATTGTCTGCTCCAAGAATCAGCCTTGGGTCTGCCCCTTTGGAGCTTCTCCAAGAGTTTTGGGCCTTCTATCTTACTTTGACTACAATATATCTTCCAGGTGCATGTGTCCCAAACAAGATGTCCTTGCTAAAATCTTTTCCTTGGAAAGAACATTAAACAGAATTTCAAGAATGTGGCACAAACCGTGAGAAAGGTTTAGAAACTGTCACCTGCTACCTTAAGTGTGAGAACCTGTATAGCTTTATTAAAATCTACAAATACATAAAAAATCTTAAGGACCTTAAGGTATCAGGAAGAATAAAGCATTTTATCTTTTATATGATGTCCTGATTCAGAACCAAAAGCCCAAACAAGTCTCTACCTTGGACACGCCCTTTTTTCCCAATAAAAACAGAAATAAGTTCTGTGTATTAACCTAATACATTAAATGAAAATTATTCTGCAACGGAAGTTGCTCCCACTTTCTTTGTTTGTCTGTGTAGCTTTCACATACAGGATGTAATTTTCCTACCAACTGTCCAAATTCCTGCTTCCATGTATATCATTTAGTAGCATGTATTTCTGTGACACCTACTGGAGCAGAAATAGACTCTTCTGCCATTCTCAGAGACTGATTTTTTCCAAGGGATCCACCAGAAATCTGCTTTGCAATCTGCAGTCACGGAGACATCCTATGGAAAATTTAGCCTTTATCTGAAAGATCACCCTGAAATATTTAGCAAGTGTTTATACAGAGCAGCAAATGTCAGATTTTTACCCTTTAGACTCTTGTGTGTTTGATGCATCTCATCATCTGGAATTTCTCAGGTGAATATAAAATCATCAGGACAGCTCCTGAATTTTCACCACTTTACATTCTTCTCTTAGACATACCTTACAAATATTTCAGTATTTATTTAACTGATAGCCAATGCTCAACATTCTGAGCTTGTTCTTTACTTCTCTGTGTTTCTCTGCTGGTAACTCCCTTGGTCTTCACCTGTGTAACATACAAACAACAAAAAGTATTGTTGCAGCTAGTCTATAATGATCTCCCAGTTTTCCTGCATTTATTTTATGTAACCTCTTTCTTTTCTGAAGCCATTTATAGAAGTGATTAGATTTCAATTTTTTCTACTTCATTGTACCAGCCTGTCGAGACCTTCTCTAATTGCTACCTTATATCTTTAAATATTATTCTGCACTATAAACCTTTGAATGAAGTTGGAGCAGATAATGGGATTTTATTAGAATATTATATTCACAAGAACATAAGTCTTATGGTCTTATTCTGGCAATTTCTAGCTCTAAAATAAGGGAGACTAAATATATTTAATGCATTCAAAGCTTTCACTGCAAATTTGGATTTGACAAAGACTTTTACATTTCAGAAGTATTTCAGGTTACAGTTTCTACAGTTTAAAATAGTATTTGGAAGCTACAGATGTGCTGTGGTCCTTCAATTTTATCCCTGTATTTCTTTCTCTATGGCATTCAAACATAAAAGCTTGTCAGCCTGCTTGTACACTCACTCCTTGCTGCGTATTGGTAAGCTGGTAAATGGATAAAAAGTTTAAGCGGTTTCCATCATTCAACTTACTTATAGCTCATAAAAGAAGAAAAAATTACTTTCCCAGAAGTAAAGTATTCTGACATTGTACTTTCAGATCTTTACAATATCTGAGGTTTTCAAGATCACCACAACATGAGGTTACTTTTGACATTAACATTGGACTGACTGTGCACAGAAAAGCAGGAAGTAAAGATGCATCACTATGTTTTATCATAACAAAATGAATCTACTCAGATGCCTAAAACATGCAAGGTGGTAATGTATTATGTTACCCTGAGAGGGTGGCCTTATACTATTGACAGAAAAGTAGGAGCTCCTTCCCAACATTAAACTGCTGTAAAATTAACAAAGGATATAACATGATGAGAAATACAGCTCCTAAAAAGGCAAAACCTCAAATCATTGATCTCCTAACTATCCCTCTGACGGGAACAGAGCAGATCAACCATGTTGGTAACAGATGTGAGAAATATGATCTGCTTCCTAGTAGAGAATGGACTATGTACAACTTCTTCATCTGTTTTCATTTCTTCTGAGGATATGGGAAGGCTTCTCTGACAACTCAATGAGAAATAGCTCTATGGTTTTTCTGAGCTAAATTAGTCCTACCTCCCTTTGGGTTGCAATTTTTATATGTAAAATGCTACATTTACTCAAGTACTTGCTAGCATGTCAAAAGTAGTATTAACTTGGAAACAAATATAATTTTCTTTCAAATTAAAAACAGTCAATTTTTATGTTTGGTGAGTGTCAGTTATGGATCCTTCCTTTGGATCCACAGGATCCTTTTAGTCTCTTATTATGCTTTTTTCAGAGAATGCTGTGTCCCACCTCAGAAATAGTGAGGCACGGGATTTTGATAAGTAGTGCTATGTTTATGAAGCAGTAATAGAGGGGAGTTGGAGTCCTCTAGGAAGTTGGAGGATTGCACGGTAAAATAGATTAATATGTTTTCCAGAAAAAGTCAAGAAGAAAAATGGAGAAAAAAGGTCAAAGACTCTTTGTGTTGACATTACCTGTTTTTTTTCTAAATGGTGGGTTTTTTCCCCTGAAAATTTAAGTGCACCATTCAGCATTCATGGTCATATTATCTAGTTTGTCCATGTTGTTCACTATTCACAGTCTATTCATCATTCTTCCTAAACACTTGGGCCTCTCCAAACATAGCTGCCAGTCCTATAGAGGAGTTACCAGACACTGGCTATAGTGCAGCAAGTCAAATACAGATTCAGTGAGCAGCCTCAGTAGACTCAAAAAAGACATACTGCTCTCTAGGTTGCTGTAACACAGTCACCTGGGCCTGTCAGTACCTGTAGAAGACCCTTAATCACCTGCAGGCTAAACAGGATGTCCTTAGGGATCTAAATGGGCACAAGATGCCTATACTTAGGTAACTAATTCTTTAAATGTCTGTTCTCTGCTCTTCTGCAAAGCTTGCAGGTGGACACTGAAAAGTGTTTTCTCAAGGATGTTCACAGAATCACAGAATATGCTGAGTTGAAAGGGACCGTCAAGGATCATTGAGTCCAACATCTGTCACTGCACAGGTCCATCCCCAGGAATGACACCATGTGCCTGAGAGTATCAGACAAACTTCTTGACCTCTGTCAGGCTTGGTGCTGTGACCACTGCCCTGGGGAGCCTGTTCCAGTGCCCAAACACCCTCTGGGTGAAGAACCTTTTTCTAATATCCAACCTAAACCTTCCTTGGCACAGCTTTAGGCCATTCCCTCAGGTCCTGTCACTGGTCACCAGAGAGACGAGACCAGTGTCTGCCCCTCCTCTTCCCCTCATGAGGAAGTTGTAACTGCAATGAGGTCTCCCCTCAGTCTTTTCTTCTCCAGCCTGGTCAGACCAAGTGACCTCAGCCGCTCCTCACAGGGCTTCCCCTCAAGGCCCTTCAGCATCTTTGTTGCCCTCATTTGGACACTCTCTAGTGGCTTAATATATTTCTTACATTGTGGTTCCCAAAACTGCACACAATGTCCAAGGTGAGGCCACCCCAGTGCAGAGCAGAGCGGGTCAATCTCCTCCCTTGACCGGCTGGCGATGCTGTGCCTGATGCCCCTCAGGACAGGGTTGGCCCTCCTGGCTGCCAGGGCACTGCTGACTCACATTCAACTTGCCATCCACCAGGACGCTCAGGTCCCTTTCCCTGGCACTGCTTTCCAGCACCTCATTCCCCAGTCTGTACAAACAACCAGAGTTGTCCCATCCCAGATGTGGAATCCGGCACTTCCCCTTGTTGAACTTCACATGGTTGGTGATTGCCCAGTGCTCTGACTTGTCCAGGTCTCTCTGCAGGGCCTCCCTGCCTTTGAGGGAGTCAACAGCTCCTCCCAGTTTTGTGTCATCTACAGACTTGCTTAGCATCCCTTCCAGTCCTGCATCCAAGTCATGTATGAAGATGTTGAAGAGCACAGCGCCCAGGATGGAGCCCTGTGGAACCCCACTGGTGTCAGGTCACCAGTCTGATGTCACCCCATTCACTGTTACCCTCTGTGATCATTCTCACAGTCATGGTCCCCCAGCTCAGGGCACTGAAACCCCCTTATCCTGTCATCCGTGTTAAAGACAGAGGCAAAGAAAGTGTTAAACACCTCTGCCTTGTTTGTCCCTGTTTGTGAAGTGACCATCCTCATCCTGTAACAGGCCAGTGATATTTCTGTGCTGCCTATTGTTATTATTGTATTTGAAAAAACTCTTTTTATTGTCCCCCACATTTCTGGCCAGCTTCAGCTCCACCTGAGATTTGGGTGCACGAATTTTATTCGTGCAAGTAGCATCTCTGGATTCTTCCCATGTTACTTGACCTTGCTTTCACTGGGTATACACCTTTCTTTTTTGCCTCTCCCCAAGAGAAGATTTCTGTTCAGCCAAGCTGGCCTTCTGCCTCACCTGCGTGACTTCCAACATTTGAGAATTGCCTGCTTCTGCACCCTTAAGAGGTGACGTTTGAAAAGGGTCCAGCTTTTCTACCCTTAGACACATATTCCTCCTTGCAAGTCCATTGGACTCAAATTTTGCACTAAGAACAAACTACAGCTTGTTATACTTTGTCTTCTTATAATTCCATTTCTCACACTTCTAGAACTTCTCAGGTGCTATCTCCAAAAGAAGCATTTTCGCAAAGATAATTGAGGTGTTCTGAGAAAATGGCCTCTTTGTACTAACAGAACAAGTCAGAGAAATCCCAAGAGACAGGCTAGTGAAATGCTGTTTTGTAGCATCCTGCTGATGTGCACAAAAACCCCCTTGGTTGATTCTCTTTGGGTTTTTTGACCCTCAGTTTTGAACTCTCTGAAAATAAAGACCCTCTCCTTTTAATTTTATGGAAACTCCTTAGTCCAAGAGGAATGCTACTGTGAGCAAAGGACAATTCTGAAATTTTGTGAAGCTGCACATGACAGGTGGCAAGACCTTTCTCTGTGGTGATGTGTACTTTCTAACACAAATGGTCCCCCCAAAACTTGGCTGGACTCATGATGAGAATAAATGCCGACTGTTGCAAATAAAAGCTGTGATGGAGACCTTAAAGCTTTACTGTTAGCCAGCCAGACAATAATTCATTTGTACTTGATTTTTCATTAATTCCTTTTTTTGCTGTTGAAAGGGAATCTTCCCAGGGCTTTTTCTAGTTGTATTAACCCTAAGATTTTTATCTTTCATGTGCTTTTCTTCTATATGAAGGGAAAAAGCAAAACCACATGAAACTGGGCAATACACCAGAAAACATTTGTGAAATTTCTGGTGAAGTGTTTTGGCATAACTACATAACAATAACATACTATTTTCATTAACTTGAACAAACAAACCCAATAGATTATTAAAAAACAAAATGAAGAAGAAAGTACAGATGCAATGTAGCTTTACGATTTAACAATGCAGAGGACAGATTTACCAGCTTATTTACTGCTTCTCTTGACAAAGAAGAAGAGCTAACCCAAAAGCCACAGGCAGGATCTACAGCAAAGAACATGGTGGGAAATGCCTGATGATCTAGGTCTCACTGATGACAGTAAACCAGCAAGGTCCACAGCACTGTTAAGGATAAAGATTTGCAATTTTTTAACTGTCATCTAATTAAACTTAATGATCATAAAGGTAATGGATGCTCAGAAGGGCACTGAGTGCTCCCAAAGTGACAGGAAATTATTCCTCATTTACTCTCCAGCAAACATGGACTAATAATTGGTCTAGAAGCATTTTTATCTCTTTTCTTTCAAAGATTACATGGGTTTTTTAATAGCTTAAGTATGATTTTAGTGTCATACAGCATGCAAGACCCTATGCTCTATGAAGCAGTTGAAGAAACTCACTGAAGCAACTTATGAGTCCAAGAATTCTCCACCGCTGAGCTGAATGCAAGTTGTGTGGGTGGTGCCATACAATCTACTGCCACATGAACAGTCTGCCTCAACTATAAGCAAGCTAGCTTGGACAGTAGAAGCAGTAAAGCCCAATTCATATGGCAGTCCGGGGAAACTATTTTATTGTACTTCTGAGAACAAATTCATCTTCAGGAAAAACTGCAGTCTGAGTAATTTTGCAAAAACCTCTGCGGTATGTTGCCTGTGCTTGGTAACATGCAGTTTGATCAGGTCCCACTGTGGGACATACAGATATCCTAAAAGTGCATGCTGTTCTGGAGAAAGGACACAGCAAACAGAAAGTAGAAGAAAGAAATAAGCATCAGCTCCACACAGCTCTGGCTCAAAGTCACAAAAGGAGAAGAACCAAGAAGAACAAGAAGCAGGAGCTCAAAACTCTTTAAATGAAGGTTAATGTGCCAATTAAATGAAATTCAGACTTTTCAGAGATGGATGCCACATGGTTGTGGGTAAGGGGAGAAAAGGACCCCTGAGGGTCACAGCTCCTCTGCTGTTATGTAAGGGACAATGTACCCACCTCAGCCCTCCCAGTAAAACCTTCTCAGAGTTTTGAAAGGCATTTATTTATGCTTGTTTGGAATACTGGGTCTCATGAGACAATAAAAAAAGCCTGACAGAACACTTCTAAAAGTCCAACAACAATTTCAAATATGAAAGAACAAAGAGTAGGCTGAAATTCAGGGATCTCACAAAGTAAGAAGGCATTCACACTGACGGAAGTGCAAGGGGGCTGTGTTTGCTACATTAAAGCAGATTAGTTGTGAAAGTGAGGGGTTTTGTGTATTTTTTATTTCTTCTTGTGTGAACTTGTACATCTGTTAGGCGTTTGTGTGTTAGTTTGTAAGTAGTGGAGCTATTTAGGCTGGTAAGACATACAAATACCCCAAAGGGAACAAGTATGTTAACATGTACAGATGTTATGAAGCTGGCATTTTCCATGCTAAGCCAAAGAATTACCATCCCTGTGGCATTTTCACTAACTTGGAATTGATATGTTGAAAACATTATCTTATTTCTCATGCACAGAAGATCAGATCAGTAAAGCTTCTTTTCTTTTCCCCTTTAAATAGAGATGATGTTATGTTCACCGCTCCTCTTCTTCCCAGTGGTTCCTCCTGAGCAAAGTCTTTTATCTTGTGGAATACCCTGATTTGATCCAATTCCAAGGAATAATTTTCCATTCTTATGCATGGAGATATTTTGGAAGAGGCTTTTGTTTTTCTTTTAAATGCAGGCTTGCTGTTTCAGCTCATGTTTTATTTTCCCTATACTCCTTTGAATTAATTACCATGCTGCAGAACTTGGTGGTGCTTGACAAGGAGCTGAAGAGAGCTGACCATTTGGAAGGAGAAAAGGCTGACAACAGTAGATAATGTAAAAGTGGTTCAGGTATGAGAGTGAGATGCAGAAAAAATCCATGAGAAAATTTAATCACCAAACTCCAGCACAGTGGGTCCTCTGCCCTTTCCAGTCCAACCCAAAGGGTATGCACTGTGCTCAGTGAACTTTAAGAAAGCCTTGCAATACTGTCAGAGAGTAAAACCTGTCACTAAAAGAGAAGAGTGCCTTAGACTCCTGAGGAGAGCTCTTGGACTACAAATCCCAGCTGTGCAAGCCGGATCCCTGTGCAGAGGTGAGGCGGATGCTCCACCCACTCCTGTCCCACCACAGCATGGGCTGTGGCCATCCGTGCCTTTACATCCCTCACGGTCCACTCAGGGTACAGCCGACTGAGACCCCTGCCTTGGATTTATGTATTACTCTTCAACTCAACTCCTAATGCCCTCCTGATGCTCAGCCCCTTGGTGTACTTGTGTTAATCAGAAATAGAAAAACTGGTCACATAAGTGAGATTCAGAAGCAAGTGTAGGAAGATCTACCCAGAACTTACAAGCTTTATCAGGACTTGCACTACTTCTGGTGGTCTCACATTCCAGAGGGTGAGCCTATCAGCTGGTAATAGAGATGGGCATAGAAGGTCATGCCATTCCGTTGAGGTTTTTCATCTCTCAGCATTCATTTTGTCACCAGCTCAAGATTTCCAAAGGAAAGCCTTGAACTCCACAGCAGCCCAGCTGTCCAGCTCTGCACAGTGCCTGTGCCTAGTTTAGGCTGCCTTTTCCTCTATAAGAAAAGACCCACACTTCTTCGGAGGGGTTTGACTCACCTGAGGTTAAGATGAATCTAAGCTGAGCTGTTGCCACGGCCCTCAGAGCCATGGTCTTCCTTTGGCCTTTGTTCCCAACAGCTGGCAAGGGACAGACAGCAGGGACTGCAGGCCATGAGCTAATTGGCCTCTGCCAAGTGAGTTGGAATAAAGCTAGAGATTTTGTGATGGCAATTTTTCTGCTTCCCAGCCATTCTCCAGCAAAGTCAAGACATCCATGTGGAAAATTTTGACTGTAAATAGTCAATGAAGAAATAAGTCATTGAGTAAGTTCTGGTTTGGCTTTATTTGCAGTTGTTGTTCTGAAAAGTAGCTTTTTGAACGCTAATGAGAATACAGACTTTTAAGTCAGACGTGGCCAGTGGGAGTGAAGAACTTAACTATCTGAGCTTGCCTTTATGTCTTGTAGCTGTAACTCTAATAAGGTATCATGAGCTCCTCTTTTTCCTGTCTGTCTGCTTATACCATCCCCTGTTTCCAGCTGTGGACTAGCAATTTTCTGGAAATGAACAGATGCTCACCTTAACCAAAAAAGAGACATCAGAAAGAAACTGGATTAATGCTGAGCAGGGGAGGTTCATTTTTTTAAAAGCTGCTTGTGCTTGTCACAGTGGAATTAAGAAATCTTATTCCTCTCACTTGATATATGGCACATTCCTACTCCCGCACATCTGTCTGGACCCATGCCTAAAGAGCACACTTTCAAAGTGTCCTTGAAAGTGGCTCATCTTTTGCACATGAGTTACAGGATGATAAAGTCTCTGTAATAATCATTTATTGTTTCCAATTTCCATCTGTATCCGGGTGTAATGTTCACAGATTCAAAAAGCTGGAACAGGCAGGTATTGGCTAAGTAGCCCACCTGGCTCCACTTATCCCCCTTTCAAATTAGAGGCAATGTAACCCAAAACCTCTATCTTCTGCTTTTTAACATTTCACACAAACTCATTTGGGAAATTTATTGTGACTTTAAAAAGATCTGACTTTTTTATTTGGTGCGTCACACTCCAAGAACAGTGTACAGTACCTGTTAGCCAGATGGTACAGAAATAACAGGCCAAAAGGTACCAGATTTCTTATTTAGAGTCTGCTGTGAAACATGCATATCAGATTCAGGTGATATTAATGAAAAAATAATGCTGGAAAAGTTACGAGCCATTATTCCATGCAGAAATGGCATTTTTCCCCTTTTACAAGCACTCTCGAGTTAAATAAGCTTTGAACTTTCAGATCTTTCTGTTTGCAGGGGTTTGCTTATAACAGTCATGTAGCCAATATGACGACAAGTTTGGAAGAGGCCCAGGTATTTTTAATCAGTGAGACCATGCTGCAATGTATGAAACAGATTTAAACTGCTTTTGCCTTTACATGACCAAAATTTTCTCTAGCTCAATATAAAATCAGTGTAACCAGCTGACCAAATTCCAGGAAAAGTTATTGCTCCTTAGCAGGCTAGGCTGCATTATAATTTTAATTGTCAACCCTAACATGATCTTTGGAGGGTTTAATGAAAACCAATTTAGTTTTAGAGATTGTAAATTGTGTTGTGCCTCTGCCAGTGTGAACACTATCAAACTGCTTTACTGTCATATCAAAATTAACATCCAGTTTTCTTTCTTGTTGGTATTAAATCAGACCAGATGTTTGCTTTGAGTTTGTAAACCCCTGGTAACAGTGACAAACAGGATGAAAGTTATAGGGCAAAACAAGCCCAGTGCTGGCACTTGGAGCCAGTTGGTTCCCACCCCAACTCTGTTCCCCGCTGCGCTTGAATAAGCCATCCCTCCCACGAGGTTGTTTGCTTGCTTGTTCGGATGTTTGTTTGCTTCTTTGGAGGGAATTGGGTTAGAGTAGCTCCACTTCAAATGGAAAACACATCCTAATCGAGTGGGACCTGCATTGGAAATAATGCATGAGAGCATCCTGGCCCTTCCTGCGGCCTGATCTGCACTAAATTCTGTCTACTGGAGCTGTGTTTCAATTAGGAGTTTCCAGACTTGCTAACACAGTCATGCCAGCAGAGCCCTAGAATAGATGGGATCTGCTGGGAAACAGCTTCTTTTGGTCATCTTATGTAGTTCCCTTGAGGAATACAGTCTGCTTTTCTACTTATAAGGGTGTATTTCTTTAGATGTTCCATCAGATCCTTCCAGGCTCAGCCAGCGCTATGGCTCACCACATCTTCACCTACTCTGACTTTTCCCTCTTCACATTCATGGTGGCAATCACAAATGATGTGGGATGCATGGAAGTCATGTCCTCTAATCGAAGGGCCACACTGAACCCAAGCTATAAGGAGGTTTTCTGCCATGGA
Organism: Anabacerthia variegaticeps; assembly: GCA_035583185.1. Lineage (NCBI taxonomy): Eukaryota > Metazoa > Chordata > Aves > Passeriformes > Furnariidae > Anabacerthia > Anabacerthia variegaticeps. Next base: position 35,449,584 of record JAWWEW010000041.1, read on the forward strand.
CACAGGGTTGATAAGAAGAGGTGACAAAGATGCAGGGAAATTTAAAACAAAGAGCTTCCACTTTAAGTAAAGATGCTGCAAAAGGTTGGATCCTCTCTCATGTTCCCCTCTCTCAAATAAGCCAGCACAACACTTCATGCACTGGTATGTTAGTATCTCCAAACTACTGGCACCATTTCTTGCTTCCTTCCTCCTAGGGAGACCTCTGGTGTTCAGAGTTCCAGTTCATTATCACCAGCTTGACTCCCTGTTAGTCCCCTCAAAGCCTCCTTGATGGGCAGGTCCTCCCTTCCCCAGGGTCTGACCAGCCTCTCTCAGACCCTTTCCTTCTATCACAAGCTCCACACAGACGTTGCTTATTGTCTTCAGCAATATTCACCTCTTGGGTGAATTCACCTCTGAGGAAGCAGCCTGGTGGAGGTGAGACACAGACACGTGAAAGACTGTGAGATTTTTAGGGATACCATAACAAATATAAAATTAAATAAATGCATAAAACTACCCAATACCTCACTTAATTAAAGAGATATCTCTAGTGATAGCAGACGTATGAAAAATAACTGCAAAACCTTATCACAGCTGGAGGAAGTATGCAACACTCCTGATCTCAGCTACCATTAGTGTCAGTGTAGGATGTTCTCACTACAAAATGTGGAAAATGGCAATTCCTATGATTTTAATATTTAGTAGGCTTATTACAGTTAATTTGATTTGTGAAGTTATATAATGAGCTGAGGTATTCAATTAAAGGAATATAGGAAACTGTTTCAATAAGGACAGTAGTATTTCTCTAACAGTGAATTTACAGTGTTTTGCAAATTTAAGTCAAGCCACTTTAAACATGACCAAGGAAGACACAAAAGGGAAAAAAGGGTGCCTTTCTACCTTAAAATAATATTAACATAATTTTCTTGGATTTTTGCTTTATTTTGAATAGACCTTCAAAGCAGAATTGTCAAAATGTTATTAGTAAGATGTAAAATGTCTCATATGTTAATCTTCTTCACATTTCAATGCAAATTTAGAAACAAGAGGAAAAAAGAGAAACCATTTCTGCAGAATAAATTCAGTTTAAGGGCATTTTTTTTCAGCAAAATGGGTCATTGGCTTAAACCTGTGAACATTTCTTGGTTTTCCATGCTTTGATGAAAATTAGACATATTCCATTAAACGCATATGATGAATAAGCAAAATCATTTGAAACAGAAAGGAAAAACATATTTGAACAGGCTTTTTGCAACAAGATTTAAACTGTACACAGATTCAGTCAGAAAACTTGGAAGACAGCTTAATTTCTTTGAGCTATGAGACGCAAGGCCAAAGCTCTCAGCAGAATTAAATTGTTATTGCTCCACCAAACACATTGGAGCTGTGCTAATGGCAAAGGAATCATGCTGATTGACATCAGATGAGGATTTGGCCCCATTTTGTCTCCTGAGTGAATGAGATTTTCTGTGTTAAACAGAACATTATTATTCCACAAATGGCACAGCACTGTTACCCTAAACATCAACTTGCTTTTGCAAAAGGTTGATTCCCAAAGATTCCTCAGTCTAAATTAGGATAAACAGGACAAAACAATTTTCTGTTTTCTGAGACTGTGATGTGATGTGATGTACTTTGTTGCTACTCTGAGCTTGCACAAATTCACTGTATCTGCTTGAACGTGGACTCCTGTCTGTGAATGCTGTCTGGCCACCAGCCTGATACTCTTCAATTTTTGTTAGAAAAGATAGATATACTTCTAAGAAACTTGCTGGTTTAGCAATTTAAGTGTCTACATTAACAAGTACCATCCCCTGCAGAATTCTGTAGCTTCAGAATAGAATAACAACATGGTGGTTTAAAATAACAACATGGCTTAAAAATCTGTGCAAGGATGCTATTATCCTACTAGTTCACTGTTCTGCTAATCCATCTCATCTACTACCACCTCACCTGGCCCCCAGAATCCCTAACTCTTAGTTCTGCTGTATCATTTACAAAATCATGTAGAAAAGTCAAAGCAATAAATTATAAGGTGATTGTGAAAGCTTGTTTCCCATGCACAGTGCTAATCCATACTCCAGTGGCATTGACATTTCTTGGTTGAAGGCAAATGCTAAACTTCAAAGTGTGGTTCAGGTGCTGAGCTGTATCTTGTGCCTGACAGCAGGCTGCTGGCACGGCACATATCACTGTAACCCATATCTCTAGTCATGGCTTGCACAGTTTTTAGTGCATCTGGGAACTAATAACTATATATCCTTGTTAGAATTTCTTCATGTGACCCTCCAAGGTCTGCATAATGTGTAACCACACCACTACATTGGTTAGAGAAAGAAGACACATATCACATACAAAATATAGGCAAGACATACTTCCCAGAGAAGAAACGGAGAGTAGAATCCCGGGGTCACAAATTTTCAGTGTGTTATACAGTTCTAATGCTGGAGAAATCTTTCCTCAGTATGGGGACAAGTTTCAGGACAACACATGAACATTGAGGTAGCCCCTGCTGCCAGGCTTTCTTCTACCACCTCTATTTCAAACTGTCCAACATTTTCCATGCCCTTATAACTTTGCTCCCAGGTGCACACTGAAGTCTTAAAATAGGTGTAGCTGAACTGCACTTTGCAGCCTTACAATATTTTAGTTTTTCCCTTCCTTGCAGCTTTCTTTTTCTTTCTTTCTTCTGCCTATGAAATTAATTTAGTCATAAAGCCTATGACTTTGCTGATTCCCTGTCACACCTTCATCTGAACAAGAGCCCACAAGATGCACAAAATTCCCAAGAGCATTTGTGTCTCCTTGTCCATCTTGCAGTGGTGTCAGCTAGTTCAGAACACAGACTTTATACCATGTTCCTGTTTCCTGCACAGTGTGAAATCACTGTAGCCCCATTAGCATTCCTAACAGTAAGTTACGTGGATATCTAACTCATAGCAGTGTTTTGACACAATCATTATCTTTCCAGCATAAATTAAAGTTTCCTAGACTTCTCATTTTTCCATGTAAACAGCCTGTTGCAATAACACAGGTAACTGGTAGTCGAGTGATAGTAAGTCATTTTTTTGGGAAAAAGAGTTCACATCAAGAGCCTTAAAGTAAATTGGGTCATCTTAGTTCTGCTAAAGTGGGTAAGAAGTCTCTGCAGGGCTGCCAAATATAACACAGGAGAATATACATGGTATCTTCAAGCAGCAGTGGGAGCCCAAGCAAAAGACCATAGAAGTCTAAAAGGCACAAAATGCTTTACTGTCTTACTGAATCCCACTTAATTTTTCAATTTTAATTTAACAAATAGATCCACTAAAGTCCAGAACAGATCAGAGAATCTCTGTATTTTCTCTGTTTGAAGACTTTAGCATGTTTATGATGTGATGATCAGGGTCTGTAATAGGCAATAGTACATGAACTGTTCCCCTGTGAAATAGTCTCTGAATATTCAGTCTTGTGGCTTGCATTTCATAAGTAGATGTCAATATTCATTTCTGTTTTCATCTCTTTTTGCATATTTTAAATTTCTGCCTACGTAGTTCCAGGCTCTCTAATACATTCCAATGCCAATATGACTCAAAGCAATAGCCATCAGACAATAGGCATAAATTCACAGCATGAATCTGCAAGCACAGGCAGTTTGTACTAACTATCTCACCTGTCATTTCAAGCTTCAGGAATGCCATACAACCTCAAGTATCCCTCTTGGAAGATATAAAGCCCACTCCACCTGCTCACAGCATTCTCCACACCAGCAAGACAGTTGTTTGTTTTGCATAATATTGTTGTGGTTATTGCAGCTAAAGTTACATATTTTTAGACATGACTTGTATGACTAACACCAGCTTATGATCACTGCCACCCAAAAAAAAATAGCCTTTCAAAAATATTTGAAGCAGAGCCAATTTCAGCTCTGAAAAACTGCTCTTAAAGTCTTCTGTCCACAACTTTTCTCATCTGTAGCACATCTCTTGTGCTAAAGCCACAGACAATCCTTTTTTGTGTATTTCTTTGGATATATATTTAAAAAACTATGTTTAACCAAGTTCACCACAATGTACTCTAGAATGGCCTGTCTATTGTGTTGATTCAAGTCCTTTTTCTGCTGGCCAAAAGACTGAGGCATGAGAATAGGAGGAACATGAGAAAGGTAATAGCAGGAAGTTCCCTGTGCCACGGCAAGAGTCCATACATAGAATGGGAGCAGAATCTTAAGTCACAGGGAGAAGGTACTTCATCATAATTGTTTATGCTTCAGAATATCAAGCATATCAGAGATAGCACATCTGGATATTTTATACCACAACCACAGTACCCTAACCTGTACCTGAGAGACAATTTCCTGTACTTATTGTGATGAACCCTTTCAGAATTTGGAATATCTCTTAGAGCAGAGGACCTTTTTGAAATCCAACCACTATAAAACAAGCCCTCATTTCCTGCCCCTTTCAGCACACTCTGTTGTGTTCAGGCTGTAATTTCTCATTTGAGCTGACAAACAGTCTGGTCCTTGATCAGTTTGCAAAAGGCTACAGGGATCCATCATGCTTCCAACCAGGTTGGGTTGTAAACTTCTATCTTGTCACTCTAAATCATGTAATACACATTCTGGATCCCTGAATTCCTCTCTCAGTTGCAATTAAAACATCACAGAATCATGGAATAATAGAATCATAGAATTATTTAGGTTGAAAAATACCTTTAAGATCATTGAGTCCAGCGATAAATCCAGCACTGCCAAGTCCACCGCTAAACATAGTCCTTAAGATTGCATATCTTTTAAATACCTAAAGGGATGATGACTCAGCCACTTCCCTGGAAAGACTGTTGTTGCTTCACAACTCTTTCAAGCCTTTATTCGCCCAAAGTGAATATTCTTTTCCTAATATTCAATCTATACTGCCCCTGGCACAACTTGAGGCCATTTCCTCTTGTTGTAAAGTATCTAAGCTTTGAGTCTCACCTGCCCCCTTCAGCAACTGTTATCATTCACTTTCTTTTCTGACTTTCTGAGTCTTGTTGCCCCATGATTCTTACTCCCCACCCCATCTGTTTGACTGTCTATAAACATATAGAGAAGTGCAACAGCCAGGGTATCAAGGCAGTGTGTTCTCAATTCCTTTGCTGCAGCAATGGGAGAAGTGATTGCAATTTGCTTCCTACACAGTAATGCAGTGCTGGTATATTGCTTTGGTATAGTCTTTCCTATTTCTATTCATACCATTACTATATGCTTTCTAACAAACAATTTCCTCAGTCACTGCTTTTCTTAAAAGAGTCTATTTTAATCCTATGCCAGGGGATCTCAACAGTATTTACAGCAGTAGACACTTGTCCAAGAAGGAAACAGAAATCAATAGAGAGGCCTCAATGAACTGACAATATTAATTTCCATGGCACTACTTCCCTTAGTTACCCTTAATATGCTCCTAATCGATGATAGAGATAATAAACTTTGACCAGCTCATCTCTTCATCTATGGTTTTGACAAACCTTCTTGGAAAAACTCAGTACATTCTAGACAGCAATTTTTTAACTCAAACAGTAGTAAGTAAATTCTATTTCTTTCTCATTCCCAACAAATCAAATCTACAAAAGATCTTTCCTGGTCTGAAATAACTTTAATATTAAAGAACTTAATGTCGAGTAGTGATAGACCTAATGTTTCAGACAGTTTCTGCTACTTTAATTCATTATTATAATGAAGCAGAGTTTAGGAAGCATTTGCATTACAGCAATGTAACATATTTAGTTGAAACTTGAGAAAGAAAATGCATTACAGCAACACAATAGTATTCATGTATCAACCTGGGTTTAGCTGATCTGACAAATCTTTTAGATAACAAACAATGCAAAAGCAGTTTGAAAGAGTTTAGAAATACATTATGTTCACTTAATAGCAAATATGAAACTACTGACACTTTGGGCCTTTTAATACAGACCCTGGAAACCAGTAATTAACAAACTTTCATTGTAAAGAGCTGTTGTGCTGAAATGCCTTGAAACTGTTTTAAGAAGCTCTCTGAGAGCACCCTTGTGTTTGTCCATGTTAGATGTCTGGGGGTTTTAAGCAGTTTCTTCCATAGCCATGTATGTGCAAGTCCATTAGCACAGTTTAATTTTCATGAAAAAGTAGGGCAAAGATTTTTTTCCAGTCTTTTAGAGGTTAATGCAAATGAAGAAATTGGAGTGTCTCTGATGACTTACATTAGCTGAATTTGAGCTCCTTGCAGATTAGGAAGGAAGAGTATTATATGTCTCTTATCCCTTGTATGACCCAAGGACCTCTCTTGCCCCTTATTCCTCCATGCCTTTTCCATGTCTCCGATTCCTGTCTCTTAAAGAATTCTGGACTGCTTGAGCAAATTTTATAAAATATAGGAGTAAGTGGATATTGCTGTGGAGACTTATTATTCTCTACAAAGAGGAAAAAAAAATTGTAAGTGTATTTGAGGAAGAAAGGGAGAGAAATGATTTCCCCATTCCTCCCCAGTGTCCAAGTTCAGATTGCTAAAGGATTCAGCCTTATCAAATGATGAATGACATCACCCCTCTATCTCCCCAAGAAACCCAAGTAGGTTGAATATTTTGCAAAACACACTGAGGGTCAGCTTTCAGTTCAAAAAATAAATACTTGAAAAGAACAAAAAGGAATTTAATCCAAACCACTGCACAAAAAAAAAAAAAGAGCCCTTCAGTGAAAGGATGAGAATATTGCAATTGACAGAGGTGGGTAGAAAATCTGCCAGGTTTTTTGATATAAAGAATAATCAAATTGCCATGGATGATGCCATAAGAAATCCAAACCTCCCTTTGGTACCCCAATGAGGTCCTAATGCAAGATTTCCCCAGATCAGCACATCCAAGTTGGAGGAATGTTGTTTTACCAGCCTGAATCTTTGCACAGGGAGGTTTTGGTTCTGGCCTGGAGTGACATTAGGTGTTTTTCCTATAACTGACTGACCAAAACAAGCCAAAGTCAAATATCCCCTTGGCTGAGGAGGATTGACTCCAATCTAAATCAGCTGAGTTTCTCCCATGCCAGCAAACCTTGGGCTAAACAGTTAGGACATGTCTTGCAGCAGAGCCAAAGAACTGGCTTTTAATTTTGTGGTTTCAATCCTATTTCAGAATCTAAACTGATAATCCTTCATCTTAATTTAAAAATAAGCCCTGCTGCCTCACTTAATCATGTCTGTAAAAATACCAGATCTGCAGATCTACAGTGTCCTGGTGTCCTTTCCAGAGGGAAAGCCGGCAGTTTTACCTACTTGGGTTCATTCTGCAGGCATCCCCTGGGGCCATCCAGCTAGCACAGCTGTCACTTGGCGTGCCCTTTGTCTACCAGCTATGCTCTGATGAGCCCCAGCTTCTCAGAGGCTCTGATAGCCGGGCAGATTTGGCATTGCATGAAGAACAGGTTGAATTGACTTTCAACGCAACATTCAGGACACAAAGGTGGATTGGGGCCAAATTCCCCTCATGCTGAGTTGAGTGCAGCAAACCCTTGAATCTTGATAAGCTCAACATATTTCTTCCTTCTTTCAAATTGACCTGCCCTGTTTTACTTCATTTTTCTTTCATTTTTTCAAAACTATATTTCTTTTTGTTTGTATATCTGCCTCTGACTTTTTCTTGCTTGTTTTTTTGTTTCCAGTAACAGGCTTATTAACATAGCCTTCATTGTTTCTGACATTGCTTTACTGACTCACATTTTACCATACACTGTAACTTCTTTCTTTTTCTATTCATATTGGATTTGCCCCATAACATAAATGTAATTCTTTGTGAGAACAACACTTTCCCCCAAAATTAATAAAGGATGTAACAAATTCTTCTGTGGAGACAGTTTAACCTGGGTGTGATGTCTTATTTGTAGCCATTAGATAGTTGTTTGGCTTTAACATGATAAATCACCAGATTTGTGTTAAACAGGTTTGGTTTTAAGGTGGGATTCAGCTCCCCTAGCAAAGGCAGGCACACATTGTCTTTCTTCCTACCATTCTTTTTTTTTATTTTTTTTTTATTTTACAGTTTAAGACTACAATGATAAATGCTTTTTACCCCATTGCTGTTTTAAAACACTAAGATCTTGAACATGCATCTTGCCTCTGTATGCTTGATTTTATTGGGTAACATTGAAAGAAACATAACCTTGGATGAAGTTGTTATGAAAAAATGAAAACAACCTTCCCCAACACCCCACAAAAGAAAACCCTTATGGTTTTATAGTTCTGTCAAGAATTTACTGTCAAATTCCATTTCAGCAATCCCAGACATCATGATTAAAAAATGGTTGTGGGCTCATAAAAATGTACCATTGCTATTTTGAGTCAATTGCTAACTATAAATGTTCTCTGATAAGAATAGCAAGAGGACCCCATGAAGGTGTGGTGGTGGGATCTCTGTTACAGCATTGTGTGGAGATGAATCTTATCTTACTGGTCCAAAGAGTAAGCAGGACTTGTTTCCTAGCAGGCTAGAGTATGACTGAGCAAAAAGGTCAGTGAATTAATGAGGAATCTATGCACCTTCATGGCATATCATGGTAATACTCTTTCCTGATTGTCACTGCTTCTAAGGTTAAAGAGTTCAGTATTGCAGAGTTGGATTCATCCACTCCAACTTCACCTATTTGCAAGGCAAATGATTCATCTAACCTCTTTAGGTTTTAGAATGAGATGGCTCAAATCCTAGATTTATTTATTTATTTTCATTATAGGGAGAGTCCAGACAGATAGCTTACATATGGCAGTGGGGGTGGACTAGATGATCTTTAAAGGCCCCTTCCAATTCAAAACATTCCATAATTCTATGATACAAGTTTCTACTCTATAGCTTTGCATGTGGCCAGATGAATTTTATCCAGACAGATTTCTCTTTGTTTCATGCTTAGCATGTTGCTGTTTCCATTGAAAAAAAATGAGGAACAAAACTTCAGGAGTCTACTGAACATTATGAGTAAATAAGTTTTGAAATATCAAAGGCAATGGGTATGTTTTTGCAGCAAACCCACTTCAGCAGCAAGTTGGTAATATTCTGAATTTCTTCATTGGTTCAATCTCATTTAAACAGTCATGGTAGCATATAATGATAGTACTTTAGTTTTATTCCTTAGAGCTTTACAAAATAGACAAATTGCCTACATAAACAGACGAACTCTTCAGCTTAGTGGCAGATAAAACTCTTGCATCAAAGTTCTCTCTGAAGACAACATTTGATTTCTGATTGTAATGTTCTAAAATCAATGGTTTCAAGTGTCTTAACACAAAATCTAATGTATCACACATCATTATTTTGATGCAAGAAAAGGATATTTTGAGGACTATATCCAAAATCAGGCAGTAAACAAGAAAAATTTAGATGTATTAACACCTTGCTTTTATACATCTGGATCCCCTAGAGCAGCATACAGGACCAGACTGGTGTCTAAGCCAGAGTATATTGTCAATCTCATGTCAGTGTTCATTAGAAATCCATAGCAGTATCACTCAAGTTTACAGTTGCCTGATGTTGACTCCTTCTGGCAGCAAGGGTGAGCTGTAATTTCCTCTTCATGTCCATCCATTAGGCATCCATTGCTCTATGATCCCTCTCTATGGGAAACCCTCTGGTCCTTCATTCAAATAGGAGAACATTCCTTCTTCATGGAAAGGAGAAGAAAGAAGATGCAATAGTCTCTGTGTGTTGTCCTTATATACCCCAATTTTTCTGCAGTGCTATCCAGGACTCCAGCTGCCATACCATGATTTGGGTGATTCATGCTCAGCTCTCAGGATTTCAGATCATGGGTAAGATATGCACAGGGAAAAAAATACCACTTTGGGAAGAAGGAAGAACGGGAAGCCATCATTTCGTCTTCTAGTTAGTACAGCTGGATTATGGACTCATGCTTTTTATCTGGCCCAACAAAGCTTGAACTCTTCTGGCAAAATTTCTGAGGTTCAGCAGAGGGAATGGCAAGTACCAGATGTCTGGTAGCTAGATGGTTTTCCTGGGAGACATGTGAATTACTGACAGCAGCAATCACTGCTTGGCCTAATGATCTGAGTGATAGGGAAAGAATGGGCATGGGACAGAAACTTTCTCTGGTTGTGTTTTAAAAGAAAGTAGTTGCTGAAGATGAATTTTAGCTGAACCCAATAAGACATAAGCTAGGGATTCTGCTCAAAGAAAAATTTCAATGTATTTATAAGCAACAGTTGCATGGCTCTGTCAAGATGGGAGCAGTCTGGATGTGCTTCAAGACAGTCATGGGCACCTGCAGTGTCTTGAACTTCTCAGACGTAACAAAACCCTGATCATATCAAGTGTCAAACTGACCCACAACTCTCTTAATGAAAATATCCCGCCCCACAAGCAGAGCCGCCTGGGGTCCTGAGTTCCCTAGAGCAGTCATCCACTGCATGACGGTTTGCAGCTGTTTACGGTGACTCTGCTATGGGTGGTGTAATATCTATGTGGGCGCACTGCACAGTGAACTTGGAATCTCAATGTGACTTAATGATGTCTTCAGACAAAATAAACACCTTGGAAACATAAACAAAAATGTTTATTGCAAATAAAAAATCATATTCACATAATTAAGTCTTATGAAGTATGAAGAGGTCATTTTGCAAATTATGAAGCATCCACATGCACAAGAGCTGCTGTTTTCATCTGAACAGCTGTCTGGATCACGCATATAATTATCTGGATGTGCCGAGCCAAACATCCTTCTATCCAGAAAGGTTTTGATTTGGCTGGTGGCATCATTCTGACACTTCTACAGGTTCATTTTCTCTGGATCTGGCAGTAGAGGCTCATAGAAAACGCCAAACCAAGAATCTGGAAAACAAAGAAATTTCTGGTATTACTTGTCAATTCTGGAAATCCCAGGATACAACTGATACACAATGGGAATATTTTGTTTGCAAATGTCTTAGAATTGTGTGCAGGCTAAATCTGTTATGTAGAAGATCTTTTCCAGTGTAACTCTTGAAGAGCATGACTATGGAATAGAGGCATTTAAATTAAGCCAGTATGTACCGTAGGTAAGACTATAGACACGATGGAGGAGTTTCATTTGTTTAAAAGATGGTTTGCCTCTGTGGATGAGAACCCCTGTAGTTGTGGGTGTTTAAAATGCTGTTCTTAGCTGTAATGGAGCAGCAATTACTAAAAAGATCAAGAAATTCAGACAAAAATTCAGCATTTTATTTTCTAATAAAGTTAGGTGTAGCCTAAGGCTGTTTTCCTTTGAACCCTCTTCTTTTCAATGGTCCCTCTCTTTTTGTAAATACATGTGTAAAGAATTATATATGCAGGCATACTTATATGTGTGCCTATTGTGCACAGGTACGCATCTACATACATACCCCACCATTTTGAGTTGCATGTGATCATGAATCAAATGTTTTATATTCATCAGTGATAGATTTGAGATAGAAACACTGATTCTACTGAAGAAGCTGCTGCTTAAAATAGAATGTTCAGTAGGGTCACCTTCTGTAGTGGGATTTACTGGTAGCATTCCACAGCCTGTGACAGACAGCTAGTGACATCAGAAGATCAGAAAGTTTCCTTCCAGATTTAGAATTAACCAGTCTGTGGAGGTGTTCCACAGAAGCGGAAAGCATCCAATTGACATTTATGAAGACATGAACACCAGGATGCTTCATTTAATTAAGGAAAATGCAGAGAAGAGCATATGTAACACAGAGGTACAGCTAAGACAAGAGGATGGACTCACAGCTGGAGTAAACTGACAGGGTTTCCCTGACATACCATGGCCATATTTTCATTTGTGCCCAAATGAAACTGGGCCTTTCTTATCAGCATCATTTCCACTACAAGGGTGAGCTGAAACTGTAACAGCCCAAAAGTGGCATAATGGAGCAGAGAAGATAATTTCTTTCTATCTGGGTTTTTTTTTTCAGAGCAGAGAGGTGGTTAAATACATGGTCTTTGATTTACAATTGCTTGAGAAGTCATAATAAGTTAGTATCTTTGGAAAGGCTAAATATTTATCAAGTATAAATTGCCAACTGACAATTTGTACCAGCTGAGGCTCATACTGTTTATTCATGTTGTTTTCTAATCCTTTTATGATTGGGAAAGTCAGCCACCACAGAAAATGTCAGCTGGAGAACAGGAAAAAATGATGGCCAATGAACTGAAGTCTACAATTCACATAACTGCAGTAACTAGAGCAAAGTGACTTATAACTTGCCTTAGGGATACAGATGCAATATTACACTTCTATTATACTTTTAAGGCCTTTTAAAATTGGTGTATCTCACCTATTTTCCCCCACCCCCCAAAGCCAGGATATGATTGAGAGATCTGACCTGCCACGTACAGCTCTTTAAATGTCATGAAGTCTGTGCCAAGTAAAGTTTGTGGCCTGTCTGCTCCCAGTGCTGCATCTATGTAGCTCTTCTCTGCTTCCTATCATTTTCCTGGAAATGTATTTTTGAGTTGAGGCTCTTGCTCTCTCTTCTACCACGAGGAGCAATCCTCTGCCAATGATGTTAAGAAGTTTTTGCTTAGAATAACAGAATGAACCCTGCCCAGTGATATTTGTCATTTCTGTTTTTCCCTCAAACATCCACTGGTGGGGATTGTGGGAGGAGGGGAATGAAGGAGGAAGAGTGAAAAGAAAGAAAATGACCAAAGGAAGCAACACGAAGAAATACTGTTTCTTTGCAATTTTCTCCTAATCAAATTCAAATCAAGTAGCTGACTAGATAACCTCACTTATTTTCCTCCTCTCTTCAGAGAAAATTTTGCATGTTATTCTTCAGTGTATGATGAGGCAATTAAAATAAACAGCTCACATACTCTGCATTTTTTACACACAGGAATATATGGAGCATCACAGGTGTGCACTCAGACACGTTCACACACCATCTTGATGGCTAAAGTATGCCTCAGAATTATAATTTTGTATTACTATTTCCCTATGATAAGAACATGTATTTTAGAGGCTAAGTTTGCTTAGGAGATGACTTTTTCCTCACACAAAGAAGAAAGAGGAGGAGAAGTCTGGCTATTCTGCCTCATGTCTTCTGTCACTGTAGAGGCACACACACCTCTATCCACAGGGCTCGCTCTCAGGGCACAGCCTGGCTCCAGGACTGTCAGTTTTTTGCAGAAAAAGCCCCATGTGATATACTCGCACAGGCAGCAGGGTGGTCTGATCCCACCTGAAGTTCATAGCTCAGCAGCCATATACTGTTTATATGAAATAACAGTAAGATTATAGCAAAGGTGAGAGGTGGTTTTTCCTTGTCTATTAACTGAGGAAGCCAGGTGTTTGAATCCCATTCCCGAAGTATTTCTAAGTAGAACATACTGCTTGTCAGCTACTAAATACTTTAATGGTGTACAGTCATACCTCAATAACAGCCAGTCCAAAGGCGATCCCCATAATTATGACCAGATGGTCTTTAAGGTATTTGACAATCACTTCTCCACAAGGCTGAAAATAAGACAAAATTATTAATTACAGGTAAGCAATATTATCCTAAGGTTACTAGGAATGCATCTTCTAAAATAACTCTCTCATGCTTTCTCTCTTTGACTCTGTGTTGAATAAAGGCCATTTGAATTTACTCTGACTTGCTAACAAAAAGAACACAACTATGTGTACCTTATGCTCTGAGAAAGATATCTAGTCATTGCCTTCCCAAATACAAAGATTAATTTAGTAGCTGACCATAAAAAGGTAAAGTTTCAGGGGAAGACATACATCTGTAATGCCTAATGTTTGCATGATCTTCAGTTAACAAGGAAATAAGTGTTTATTCTTACTTTCACTTATGAATAATTCACTGGCAGGAAAGACCCAATGCTGCCATGACCAGATCTGAAAGAGAACTTCAGTTTTCCACCAGTTTGATCTTTGGATTTTAAACTTCAAGGCTTATTATCAGTCAGGCTTAACTAAAATTATTTGGCTATAAAAACTGTCTTAAAAATTAATTTTGTCAAATGTTTGGTGGTCTTGGGCTGAGACTTGAAGGGACTTATCATAACTGAAGTTCTGTCCAGAGCTACTCTCCTTTTGAATATATGCATACATTTCTTGTTATAATGATTACCTCTTCTCCACACATTGACAGTACTTCTGCACACTGTAGGGAAAGCCAAGTACGACTTAAATCCATCAGAATTACAACAGAATTACTGTTACAACATTGCAACTGCCTTCCCTCCAAACATAGTTATGTTCTTTCACAATGTTTCCTTCCTCACAATAGAAGACATCAGTCTTCTAGTTCTTCTAAAACACCACCTCATTTAAGCTGACTCAGAACTGCACTGAATTTCAAATCTTTTTTATGCAGATCACAAGAGCTGGATGTCTCTACTAGCATCTCACACCACTATGAAATCTTTGAGTTCGTGTGAGTGACATCTTGCACCTGCAGGAATTGCATTGATGGCTTCTCGTGTCCTTTGAGGGCTTGCCTGAGGCCAAAAAGACATCAAAATGTGGCCAAAACAGCCTCTCTGTAGACCTCTTGTTTCCAGATTGGGTTCTGGCATCCTCTACTTAGCCAGACTGTTTCTTTGCTTGAAAATAGTATTTGCTTCTGTGGAACCACACCAGGAGGAAATTACTGTTCAGGCAGGACCTGATTAAAGAACAGTGCGTTTAGAGAAGTACACAAACAGAATGGACATTGGCTAAAATCTGTTTTGTGGCAGGTGCATACTGGCAAACTTTGCTTCACCAGCACTCTAAAAATGAATTTTTCTTTGTGGATTCTTTTTCCTAATTTTTTTTTTACGTATGCATGGAGTCCAAATTTCCTCATAAGGAGACAGTGAAACTTGAAATTAATTAATTGCGATCTCTACTATCCACCTACCAATTCTGAGTATGCTTGCTTGTTGCCTGTCACCAGATATTTTTGTCTTGTCATTATATTAATTGTTACAAGGTTTTCAAAAGACTGTGGTTGTAGGAAATCACATTTTGAGTGTGTTGCCATGAAGCCTACAACATGTAAGGTTTCTTTCCAGCAGATCCTTAGAAAAGGGTGTGGATTTTTTTATTAAAGGATTATAAAACTCCATGGATCTTGCATTTAGTGTGTTCTTTTTTCAATTTCCCTTAGCAGTCTGAAAGTCTCTGGGGCAACATGTCTACTACCAGAATGAGCCTGGGCTGGGAACATAACCTTTTGAGGTAGGAATGAGAGCGAAAGCGTAGCTGACATGCTACTCTGGCCCACAGACACATCCTGGCTCCAGGGTCATAATAGTTTTCACCAACAGTATCCATGAAGACTGTTGAGGTCTTAAAATGGAGGCATCCCAAGAAGAAGGAGAAGCAGACTATTTCATTTATGCACAGTATTTTTTTGAGAGATGGCACAGAGGCAATTCTGGATAAAGAAAAGAAAACAAAACTTTGTCTTTTTGGAAGGTTTCAGAACTCCTGACTATGCCAGTCACCAAAGGCAACCTCAGGTTAAAACTTGGCTTTTTGGAAAGAAGATGGAACATTACAATTTTCTTACTGTTTTATAGATGTATCTGCCTTGAAAGTAGGTGCAGAGGTCCTTGTCTCCTTCACACTGACAGATTTTTTTGCTACCAGAAGTACTTTTGAAATTGTCTCCCCAGTCTGAAGCTCCATTCGTCAATCCACAGCATTGGTTCTGCAAGAAAGGAGGAAATGAGGACATGAGGAAAAAATGTAGTGATTTTCAGTTTGAGGAGAGTCGGTGAGGGAGCTGAGACAAACAACAAAGGTCAAATTTTCTTTCATCTTTTACCATGTGGAAGTCGACCCAAATTGTTATGTCACAAACACCCTTTACATTTGGTGTGACTCTTGGGGATGGTTCTGTGCAGGGCTAAGGGTTGGACTCAGTGATTGTTGTTGGTCCCTTCCAACCAGCATATTCTGATATTCTGTGATTTCCACACCAGTTATAAGAATGTAAGTGCACAAGTTTTTGTTTTTTAAAAAAAGGGAGAAAAAAGACCTGGTTTTCAAGTGCTCAAAAAATATTAACATCCTATAAAGCTAGGAATTATCAGTGCCAGAATGGAGTTGGAACATGGAACAACTTTGGGTATAGTATTGTTTTAGAAGCAAGTCTTCTTTTTGTAGGTTTTACTTGCAGAAGGTAAGTACCAGCTCCAGCAACATCTGCATTTCACATCTTGAAAAGCCAGGCTGGAAATGTAAAATTCAGTCACATAAAACTCTGAAATCTAGAAAAATAACCACTGTGAACAATGGTTATCCCTTTACATTAGAAATGGGCTGATGAGACCAGGGCTCCATTTGGGGTTTATGAAACTTAAACCAGGTGCAGTTTCACTTCATGTTCCACTCGATTCAAGCCACTAAAGCTTGGGGGTGCAGACTTGGGTTTGAGATCCTCCATCCTCTAAGAAGCAGCTGGAAATGTTCACATAATTTTGTGTAAAAGCAAAGGCTGTGGGACATAATAAACCAGGCCTGATCTATTTAAAAATTAATAGAGTAATTATAGAATTTTTCATTTTGCTCACCCTTCAATCATCTCTCCAGTGAGTTGCTTATTATATTAGAAGAAATAAGCTGTCTCAGAAGCAGAGGATAAGGCTGGAGGTGGAAAGAGGAAGAAGTGGAAGTAACATAAGGCACCCAGATATAATTTCTTTCTGCCTTTTCTTTCACATAGCAGTATTTAAAAACATAGGAATTAAGTATAAGTCCATCCATCAAAGTCATCACCCATTAGAGACTAAAACAAAAAAAACCACAAACTAAACAGCAGGCATTCTGTCAATGTCCAGATCCAAGTATTAGTGGGAGGGGAAAGAGCCTACACTGTCAATGATATCAGTGAAATTCAAGGGTATTCTCTCTGTGATACCTAGGAACAAGTTGGCACTAAGCGCCCATCTTCTGGAGTATTGAACTGGAGGGAGCCAGAAGAAGTATAAGCACAGTAAAAACAAACCTCTCATCATATTTTCTTCCCCCTTCTCACACAGTAAAGTGTGGCATTTAATGACTTCATAGCAATAGAATATTCCAAATCTAAATATACTCCTGAAGTTTTCCACATCGCTTTCCTGAAGAGTACTGTTCTTTTTTGGGGTCAATGTTCCTTCAGAAAGGAAAGCTGTAACAAAGGAACGGGTAGCTTTCTCATGGAAGAGCTTAGCTAGCTGTCAGTCTCACTTGCATGTTGTGTTCCCTTGCTTTGTTGCTCTTATAAACACTATGGCACAAAGAAATCATTACAGAAAGACCATGTCATATCAAGAGAACAGAAGCCCCTTCTGTAGGGTTTTAACTTGCCTTTAAGGCAGACCTTTCCCCATTCCCAGGGAATGAAATTCAAACCTGCAGCAGAATAGTCATAAAATGAAGCAGAGACAAATGCCAGAGATGGAACAGATAACAAAAACCCCTGTCCTTTAATACTTTTTAATTACCTCTCTCTCAAACTTCTGGAACTTCTCCTGAAACACTTTAGAATCTTCTGAGGTGCTTTGCAGTTTCTTCACAGCATCCTTTAGAGTCTGGGAAAGGGATGTTTCAACCTGCAAATTAAAATATATTAATTTTTGGGGGGGTACAAACAAAACTCTATGAAGACATCACTGAAAATATAGAATAATACTGTACCTGAGATCTGTACACTGCTCCTAAAATGCCTCCTGTGACCTGAAGAATCAGGATCAGAAGCAGTCCTATAAAAAACTAGAAAGAAAACAAAAGGAGGAGGAAACTATAGTACTTTCCACCAAGGTGACATAATTTCTTCTAAATTAACATTAATCTTTCATGTACTTGAATAGCCATGTAGGTAGAAGGCAGTTACAGTCAGAGCTGCTACAGTTATTTCTTCTTTGGTGATGAGAAGGGGGTGCTTGAGATGGAGCGTACTCAGCTGCTGATCAAAACAAGTTGCACACAAGAGTGGTGGCATGATGGACAGTGTGTAGGTGAGAGCTATTGGGCTGGAGGGCAGGGAAGACGTTCTATGTGAACCAGCAACTGGGAATTTATGAAATTAAATGGGATAGGTAACGAGGGGAGATTAATGGAGGGAACCTCGGTGATGGCTGGATGGAAAAAAACCTCGAGTCTCTCTGGACCCTGTCTTCTTGTTGGTGAGGACGCCATCAATTTTACCGCACTAGAATTCAGAAGGGGCTCAAGCTCGAGGTCAGCGATGAAAACACATGATCATAAAAATGCCTTTGGTTAAACTGAAGGGCTCCCATCCTCATTTGATGCAAGGACTTTATCCATCAAATGTAGTTGTGGCCTGTTAAAGGTAGACAAATGTTTGTCTTTCCTACCAACAGCAGCATGCACCGGCTCTCCCTTACAGCACCACAGCACCCCAGAAACCCAAGGATCATAATGATGGAGCCCACGGCTATCAGCAGATCAACCCCTGCAAACACGCTGCTGTCTATTTCCAGCTCCTGAAATGAGAGGGGAAAAAAAAATCTTTCAGCTACAAGAAGGACCTCCTAAAAACATCTGTATCCCCCAAAACAGGATAATCACTTCATAACTGATAAATATACTGATTGGCAGCAATGAAGAAATTCTGATCCACAAATAAACAAAGCTCTAACGTTACCTTCTTCAATGTTTTATTGGGTAGCTCAGTAGAACCTGGCTTTTCACAATCTTTGTTTCTGCACTAGTTGAAAGTCAACCTTACAGAGTAAATAAAGACGTCTTGTCTTTAAAGTGGTTTTCGGTTGGCTTTCAGTTGAAGAATCTTTGCTCTTTACTGGAAGCAGCAAACTTGATTATCTCAAAACCTCTCCTACATTAACCAAACTTTAAAGAAATAAAATCTCTGTGTCATTAGAAGGCCAGGAACACACTCTGTGGCTGTTCCTGAGAGAACACTTCTCAGGGCTATGCTGGATATATTGGAGAAATAGGTTTTCAAAGCAGCTTTCTTTTACTTTCTTTTTTTTTTTTTTTCAGGCATGATCTCTAATATTACCCTCAGAGATGAGGACTCTATTTTGATATGTGGGACGTTCACTAAACAAATCATATACCTCAATATTATAAAATATCAAATTATTTAATTCCCACACGGCTGACTAAGGCTAAAGGCCAAAATAGAGAAAAATGTTCAAAGAATATTTTCCAGTCTGACTGGTGCCAAGATTAGCAAAAATGTCTGGAAGTTGTCACATTTATCTTCTGATGGAAAATACAAAGGTATATAGACAAGTATAATTTGAAGAATGTGTTGTTCTTTCCCCTTCCAAGTTGGACAGAATCTCCTGTTATTTATTCTTAGAAAGCTCTATTTATCTAAAGCCAAATCCTTATGCTCTGCTCAATTATTACTCAGGCGAAATATACATTGGTTTTGAATGGGAACTTTGCTTGCCTGGAAGCAGAAATGTGAGAAAATGCTTTCAGTTTTCATCCCTATTCTTAATTCTTAGGTTTTTGAGGAATACTAAGTGTCACTTCAGAAAAAGTTTTTCATACATTTAAGTATGCTTTTCTGAATAGGAAATCTCTCAAAAAACCAAGAAAGGATAATAGTGGTTGTGGGTTTCCAAGCTCTATTGTACCATCCAAGCCGTCGTATTAGAGATTGTCAGCTAGCAACTATGGCAATTTTAGCTTCCAGTAAAATACTGACTGGGGAGTGAAAGTTGTCATTCTTCCTCCTCCACAGGACAGAATGGCAGAACTCTCCACCATGACCTAATTTACCCCATGACACAGTGTCATCATGAACTGGGTTTTTCTGCATCCATCCTCTGCCAGACACAAGACATCTGGGACTGGCTAAAGGCAACAGTGTCATCAGCCAAATGGCTGGAGATACATAAAGCTAACTTCTTATCTCCACCATTTTTTTATTACTAGATGGGAAAATTCTGACTTAAAAATTATTGTTCTTAACTGAGGGACTCTGCTGGAGCAGCGGGGGAGTGATCTGAAGAATGGCAACTTCATCTATACTAAAGGCTCAATCTGGAAGCTGTAAAAAATACTTCTATGTCACATCTGGCCATTTTTTCACTTCTACAGCCAGAAAGCCTCTTTGAAAATAGAGAATACAAGTTAAATTTTCTAATTCATTTGTAATTCTATGGCCCAAATTCACATGAAGGAATATACTGCTTAAACCTGGATGCATGCTGGGCAAAAGGAACCACGGGACCAAAGGGCCTTTGCACCAACAAGACCAACCTCTAGGCACATCTGCAAGACCAAGGGCTCCTCAAAATTGTATTTTCCCTAGCTTTGAAGAACAGAAAATAATAAAGTCTGAAGTAATTTAATAACCCATAAAAAAATCCAGGAGGGGAACTCAGGGACTCTTCTCCCCTCCAGGAGGGCTGTCAGGAGATTTTAACTCTAAGTAAAGATTTTTGGGTATCTAAAACTCTCTCCAAATAAATATGAGTTAGGAAGGATAAGGTGTTTCTAAGGAGCTGTTGAAAATAGAAGAGAAAAATACTTGCTCTTTTTCAAAGTTGCAGCTCCTAAGGAAATAAGTATTGTGTTATTCAAGATAGTGAGAAAGATAAAAATATCCCCTACAAACATGAAGTAATCCTAGGAATATATATAACTATATTATTCTAATAGGGAAAAACATTGGAAAGCTGCATGACTCCTCATTATTCTGTCAAACACTGAAATCAATAACATCATTAGTTTCCATTAGAGGAGAGAGACAAATGTTTTCAAAGAGAAATCTGTGTTCCTCTGCATGAAACTGCTTAATAACAAAAGCAGATGCTTCTTGTAGCCACATATCTCTGCTTTCTTCAGTCACTTTATCTGACTACCTGCACCATGTTGTTTAATCTTAACATCATAAAAAGCATTAATCTTTACCCACACAAACCACCTCAACAAAAACACAGAAAATTTTTGGAAATGAAGATGGGAAATTTAAGTGTACATAGTAACTTCCACATTTTACATGGTGCTGGTGTGACTGCATGCATTTACCTGCTGAGCATCTTTGCTAACACGTATCCATATAGAGACTCCCAAAATAATGGAGCCACACACCTGCAGGAGAAAACAAAGACAAGTTAGAAAGGTCAGCAATTTTTGACTAATGTTCAATATCCAAATTGCAACAGATGCTGTCCAAACTTCTGAAATCATTTATTTGGCAAAGTGAAAGAAACATGAATTGCTGGAGCATGGAATACTGATTCATATCCAGGAAAATTCATAAGGGTAGTTAAATCTTCAGGTATGCACCAAATCCCTCATGTTTCTACCTCAGAAGACTACGCATTTCCTTGATGATTTATACATATGGTTGGGAAGCACACAGAAATTCTGTCAGATGAGAGAGAATTGAAATAAATTGTTAGTGTATATATATAACATGTCTATAAAGAATGTTGTTTCTTGTATAATGGAAACGTGAGAATTGATACGGGATGTTTGCATAAATGTTGTTTTTAGATTTACTCAGGACACACATCCAGAGACATATTCTCAATAGTAAATCTACCAGGAAAAGTTCTAAATAAAGTTTTGTCTGCTGTTTTCAATGCAGCAATATCTGGCCATCTCCAGACCTTAGAATAGTCCTCATAAAATGCCTATAGTAATCCTTTCCTTTATATTTTCACAGAAAACAACAATACTTGGTCATGTACATATGAATGTTAGACCAGAATGACTTGCATTAAGATGTTGAAGTCAGGGAACATGAATCCCAGGTCCAGATATATTCGCTCATCACTAATTGAGCTCCTGTTTCATTGGTCATTGAGGTGCTGTTCCACTGTGAAACAGTCACCCTGTTCCTAACCTTGTCCCTGATGATTCTTGCACAGAATTCCTCTTTATTAAGTATTAGGGACAGGTAATTAAGAGGCTAATCAGGAATAAGGATTGTGCCTACTGAGACGACTGGTAGGAAAGAGAGATCACCAAGGACCAGAGATTAGTCATCTTTAGAATTATTTTCCTGTATGCCATTAACAGTCAAGTCATAAAGGGCCCTGAATCATTGTTATGAGTTTCCTATGAAGACTTGGACTATTCTTAACCTTTTAAAATCAAAATTATTATTTGTATAACTTTTAGATAATTTTTCTATAAAAATACTTTCCCCACAAACGTTGTCATGTAATATTCAGCATCAAAGACCATAATGACTTTCACAGATTATGCAACATGGAGCAGAGCCAGCACTTAGACATGAGTACCACACATTTTCCTTTTCTAACTCCTGTGAGTACATTTTAAACATGAAAATGAAAGCTGTGCAATCAATGACAGCAATAAAATGTTATCAAATTTGACTAGAACTCCCAGTGGAACTTGTGAACCCCACTGAATCTGCCTAGAAACTGATTGTATCATATGACTCTACTTTTGGGTGTTGTTCAGCAGCACTATGTGAGCGATGTAGTGATCCATCAGACACCATGGGCGTGCTAACAGGAAGATTTCCACTGAAGCATTTATTCCTACAAATTCAAGCAGAATTTGGCACACTGCCTTGTTTTTCACATAGGACATCCCGTAAAAAGACAACACAGTAGTACAAGTAAATATAGATAAATGTACAGGACCTTACCAATCAGATGGGAATACTACAATATCTATTTCTGCCATGCAAAAAAAAAAAAAAAAGAAACATCAGTTACAAATCAAAACTTTAGTAAGGTGTGTATAGAGCTGGTTTAGGCTGAAAAAAAATGTTCTGTTTCAGTAAAGACTTAATGTTTTGTTTATTTTCATAATATACAAAGCGTACAAGAACACACAAAGAGAAGCTTTGAAATAACAAATAAAAATGGGCTGTTCCCAAAGAGTCTGAGTTGCAAATTTCAAGTTTGCTGGAATACTCCATCCTAATTTTTAAGTTTTCTTAAAATAAAGTTTTAACTAAAGAAACTATCAGGAAAACTCGTTTTTAATAAAACCAGTATTTTCTGATGAAAGAAAATGAGCTTCTTTGAAAAGTTCCTCACCTATTTTCCCAAAACTAGATGGCTATCATATTTTTGCCACAACCCTTGATAAAGAATCAGTGATCTCATCTCAATCTCAGCAACTGAACAGAAAAAAGACTGCTGTCTCTCAATTTTGATTGGTCCTTCTCTTTTCAAGCCCTTCAGTCTTGGTGTGATGAAGAAATATGGCCTAGTTAAATTAATATCACCTCAGAGGAGCCTGCCATGATTCTGGAGCAACAGTATATCAAGACTGCATTTCTCACACATCAAACCTAATGGGGAATTTCTTCCACTGGTGCAGACTTTTTAAGCAATCAATTCAAGGGTGTCAGGAGAAGCTTTATACAAGATTGCTTCTGTCCAGGAAAACATTTGACTGTAACATTTCCTTGAGGTACCTGAAATTAACCATTCCAGGAAGGTCCTACAGAGAATGTGGTCTATGGCTCAACACATCTGCCAAGCTTGTGTTGCTGCTTCCAGGAACTGAGATGTTCAGGTGTAAGGGTTGGGGAAGAGGCTGCTTTCTTTGTAGATGGAACAGCAAGTCTAGTATCAACAACTGATTGAAGATACTCTGATACTAATCATGCCTCAAATTAGCATCAGACATCAGTATTTAGTGAAAAAAAACCCAAAAAGGTAATTCTGCAGTTTTTTGTGATGTGGAATAGCAGAAGATGACACAATAAATGCAGCTGATGAGACTGGATATCCTGTAAACTCTGCAGAAGGGAAAGAGGAAAAATCTGAGATATGTTTCAGGTTTCATGCACAAAACTGACAGAGACCAATTGAAGGACTATCAGAAGCTCCTTAAAGGCATCTACTTTTCACTAAACTGGGTAGGTGCAAAGTTCTACTGATTTGCTGGAGCCCAGCATGGGGCTCATGGGGCTGTAGCTTCCCAGGGGACACATGCCTTGTAGTGAAGCCACAGTCATTCTGCAGACCTACCTTAGATTATTCCAGGGCTTACACACTTAGTGCAATGTTGTAAGAGCTGGCATCAGAAGGTTCGGAAACACATTCCTGAGCCTTCTAAACAGGGACACTCCCAGAGAGATTGCCAAGGGTGTGAAATGAAAGGACACCTGGTAAATATGCAACCGTTGTTCTTATCTAGCTAAGGTAAAGTCACCTTCATTTCCTACTATAAGTAATTTTCCACTTGTCAACTGCCTTGTGCACTAGGGAGAGCAGCTGTGGGACAAGTGGCTGTAAACTCATCACTGTTCCCTCTACCTTACTACAGCAATTTAATGATTTCCAGGAATTAGAGGCAGGGATGTGAACCAAAAGGTTCAGTTTCATTGTCCTTCTTCAGCCCATATTCCTGGTTGCACCAAATCTATTCTTTCCAATCTTGATAGTGCTAAACGTATTCCTTTAAAAAAATTAACTATATCTGCATTCCTGTCCTCCTCTGTTCCATTCTTCCCTATCTTGATAGTGCTAAACCGCTTCCCTACAACTGCATTCCTGTCTGTTCCATCCAGGCAGGCACGTGAACAGCAAATATTCTCAGCATATTCCTCCTCAGAATACAGTGTGGATTTACCAACTTTGACATAAAGATAGGAAGTTTGTTTCACACATTCTTGTTTCAAGACTCCCCCAGCATCTCATTTCCTGTTTGTTTTTTTTTCCCTAGGAAACCCATCCTGTCACTGGGCATTCATTCCAGAAGTAGTTTGGAGCTTTTCTAATGCTAATCTGAGACGTTTGCCCCTGTTATAGTTTATGGTAAATACAGATGAATGTGAACAGGTGTGCTAGTTTTGGGTGGGATAAAGTTAGTTTTCTTCACCATGGCTGGATGTGGCGCTGTGTTTTGGATTTGTGCTCAACACAGGGTTGAAAATACCATGTGAGACATGGCCAAGACAGTGGATCCCAAATGACCAAAGGAATATTCCATACAATATGACAGCATTCTCAGCATATAAAATGGGAGGAAGAAGGAGAAAGGGACATGTGGAGTGATGCTGTTTGTCTTCCCAAGTAACTGTCACACATGACAGGGCTCTGCTCTCCTGAAGATGGCTGAACACCTGTCTACCCATGGGAAGTAGTGAATTAATTCCTGGCTTTGCTTTGCTTGCATGTGTGGCTTTTGCTTTGCCTAGTAAACTGTCTTTATCTCAGTTTGTGAGCTTTCTAGCATTTACTCTGTTGATTTTCTCCCCAGTCCTGCTCTTTGGAGAGTGAGTGGCTGCATGGTACTTGGTTGCTGGCTGATGTCAAACCACAGCAAACTTCCTGAGGGGTGGGAATTTCAATTCAGAAATGTACAGATTTTTGTAAGTACTGGTGCAGAAAAACTTCAACACAAATGTCAGATATTTTTAATCTGCCTTGATAGAAGCAGAGGAAGAAAATGAGGGAAACAGTCCGAACCATTGCTGGCCTGTCATAAATTTCTTTGGAAAATCTACAAGCGATCAAAGAATTTCGTGAATTCTTCTCATTTTGGATAGCCATAAATTTTCCAGGGTCACTGTTTGTGGTCCCTTTTAAACGGTATCAATCTTTTCACTCAAAAAAAATCTCTTGAGGCAAAGTGGCTAGTAGTTCCAATTCTGGTTTCAGTGAACGTCTGGTGAACCTGACAAATCTCTGTCAGAGAATCTGGCAATGAGGTTGAAATATGAGAGAAATGTTCTTTAATTCAAAGCATTCCAGAACTTCCAGGACCTGAAATTCTTGCAAACCAGCTGAGATGTCATAAATATGCAAACCTGCTTCAAATAACACCTAGAAATCTACCTGCTGCCCCGTGCTGTACCAGCCTTGATACAGCTGTTGTCAGTACTACCAGCTCATACCATCTTACAAACATTTACTGTGCATCATCAGAAACTAATAATACACTGAATGTAAAGCAAAGAACCATGAAGAAAGATATGAAAATCATTTATCAACCAGGAGGCTAAAAATTCAAGCGAATTTTCCATATCTTTTGTTGCAATAACATTTTCGGGCTCATACCCTTTGGATACAAGCAGCAGACAATAAATGCAAGACAACTGTAAGTGCAGAGTCTGTTATCCTCTGAGAAGATTCATGTCCCTTGACATGAGGGGCACAATATGAGCAGGGAGACAGACTTGTGGCTTGTCTATTTTTGAACGCAGAGGGAAAGGGATTTAGAAGGAAAAAGACAAAGGGAAGGGCAAAAGTTAAACACATTCTCCCCTCCCTGATTTAGAATCATATTCTGGTTTCACTTATGTTCTATTTTCCCTACAATTCCTTTAACTACAGCATTCAAATATTGGTGAACACATTTTGTACATCACTAATAACAGTTTAAACATCAACTTACCCAAAATAAAAAGTTGAAGATGAACATGGAATACTTCATGCAGCTGCTTACACCCGCCATTTTCAACAAGCTGAGACAAAAATGAGCACCACAGAAGATTTCCTAAGAGTTTGATTTTGATATAAAAGTTGGAGTTTTGTCTTCAGAAAACCTCTCAAACCACGTCAAATACGGCATGCTCTGCTACTGGAAGCAAAAATTATGACCAAGTTATCCACAATTAAATAACTTGTTCCTCTGTCATGGGTAAATATTAACCAGAGCATGGGGAAGCACTACCAGGTGTTATCACTGAGTCTCCAGACTCTTACTGTGTCAATGTGATTTGTACTTCTCTGTAATCCAGTTACTTGTCCTACGCCTCAAAAGTAAATAATGTAGCGAAAGTCATAGTTTAAGGAGAAAGAGAAGTGAGCATAGAATCATTTTACATACCTGCTTTTAAGAGACAGAAATTATTGCATTTCTTAATGCTTTGTGTTGCAGAGTTTACTCTTTCACTGCCCAGTGATCATTGCCAGCATTCATTCAGTTGTGTTCATGCTCCCACTTCAGATATTCAACTGGCATAAAGGGATGGGTCTGCTTTATCCTAGCAGAGGAGGGATATGGAGTCTGCCATCATTTTCTCCCTCTGAGTATATACTTCAGATCCTTTTCCTATTCCTCACCAGGTCAGAACCCCAGGAAACTGAGCACTGTGGTGCACCAAACATGCTGCTGTGCAGGTTTTCAGAAGTGTTGTGAACCCCAGCACAGCAATCCCAGTTCTGGCATCAGATGCAGGATACCTCTCAGCAACAGGAGCTAGATTCATTCCAGAAGGCAAGGCAATAAGCTTGTTTCATTAGTTTTGGTTTATGTCTTGTTTATTTTCTTCTGTGTCCTTCCAACTAGGAATCCTAAGGGAAAAATAAAGGTATCATTGCTCTGTTTTCTCAATCAGCCTGTTTTCTGAAGAAGCCTCATACAGCAGTCCTGGTAGGAATGAGGGTCAGACACAGTTTTCCCTGAGTTTGTCATAAAAAAGGAAGCTTTATTTTGGAGGTGAACACAGTGTAAGAGATTAAGGACACAGCTGTCTGAACTATTTATGAAGCCCCCTTAGCCCAAACTCATTTTTCTGTCTTCAGTGTCAGTTCCCGTTCCTCAATTCTTCTGCCTATATTTAAAAAAAATGGAAAGTGTTAGTTTATAACACACCCGTAGATGGTGACAAAAAGATGTAACTTATAATCTAGCTTGTGTGGGATCCATAAAAAACCCATCTACTCTACATTTAAAACTGCTTCCTGTAGCTGCTCTCTAAAATAGCTTTTAATGAAGGTGTGATGTTGTAATCTCTCCATTTCTTTTCCCTAATTGTATCTAAACAGATGCAACAATTCCCATTTTCAGGAATGGTTCTATACCTACCATTGACTTTCTGAGCTTCTTTCTGAAATAATACTATATTATAACTCTAGGAGATGGGCTGTCTGACTAGCTTATTTTGCAATATTCACCCTAAAGCTGAGAGTGTTGCTAAAAATAATTGCTCTCATGAAATACAGATTTTGTAAGGATTGGGAGAAAATACTGTGTGGTATGGTTTAGATCTAACATACTCAACAAATAAGTAAGTTGAGAAATGTGGGTGTCTTTATGGAGGGATGCCATAGCCACAGATGAATCATGAGAAAAGTTTAAAAGGCCATATAAAATTGTATGAAAAGGACCATAAAGGGTAGTAAGAGAATCACAGATGGCACAGGATTTGAAAAGACAAGTTTGCAGTCAGACCATGCAATTGAAGTAAACTAAGTTTATTATAAGTGGAGTTTGGAAACAGCATTATGTACAAAATCTACACAACTATAAATCTTCACACAGGGTAGATACTCATTAAGAAAGGTTTGAGGTGTAGCACTGTTGTCTGTGAGATTCTTAGCCCAGGCATTCAGTCAGAGATGTCTGAAGGAAAATATGTTGGGGCAATAATATAGGAAGCAAGCAGGACCATTCACACTGGCTCTTCCAAAAAGGTCAGTGTGCAAGGACCTTTCAGGTGCAAACACCCTGAACTCCTTGGGTGTTTCTTTTACTTTTCTTTTTTTTTTTTAATATGCCTATTGAACATAACCACAAGCACGTTCTGGTAAGATCTCTGTTTCAAATATGCTCAACAGGCTGCTGAATGGAAACTCAGTATCTATCTGATTTTGCTACAGTTCCTGCGTGTTTCATATCTATATATAATGGTATCCAAAATAAAAATATGTGATTAATTAAAAATTAAAAGCAAAGAAGCAGTTTTGCACTGAGTGACATATTATTTTGCACAAATCTTCTGTATGAGTTGCCTATTTCTTATTTCCTGGCTACAGTGTGCTTCTTTATATGTCCTGGAGAAGGGAAAAGCCACAGTTATGGCAGAGATTATGTTCACAGTTGTACTTACAAGTATGAAGGTCATGCAGATAAATGCAGAGGCTTACAAATGACAGCAATGGCATGAGAAATTTTGCTGCTCTTTTGTCTGTATGTGAAATTGCTTCCATCACCCCTCCACTTACTGTTTAGATGATAAGTTATATCCTACCAATAACAAAGCCTATGCCACAAACTGCTCAAAAGCTTTTCCCAGGAAAGAAGCTGTGAAAATCCATTCACTTACGTTCTTCCTTACAGGTCAGAAGAGGGCTATCAGGGCATATCCTGGGTGCAGCTCAGGGTGGGACCCTCTGATACAACACACCCAGCTTCCCACCACAACCGGGGAGCTATGGCAACGTGCTGACTTTGCCCGCTGTGTCACACAAGAACCCGGAAAAGAAGAGGTACATTTTGGCAGGCAAAAAATGCCAGTATGTCTGTAATGAACCTGGAGCAAAGCATCTTCCCTTTGACACATCCCAAGAAGCTACAGTTGGTTTTACAATTCTTTTATTTTCCTTCACCATCGAGCCTTCTCACTATGAGTCTTTTTCTTCTTGTTTTACAAGCTCCATTTCGTCTTGTGAGGTGCCTCCACAAGGTCAGGCCGTGATCAAAGCCTCATATCAGATGATTCACTGTGCAAATGGTTATGCATTCAGATCCAGACTTGAAAAACTGGTTTGTCCTGGGTAGCAGTGAGTTCTTTGAACCTCACCTTTGAGTGGGATACAGAGAGTGAATAATAAAAGGTTTTTTTGTCACCAGAGTTTCTGCTCAGTGAGGTGATGAATGCAAAACACAGAAGAAAGGTAAGAACTATATTCAGAGAGGAGCTTGAAACCTCAAAGAAATCCATAGATCTTGGGATCTGCTGAATCAGTAGAGTCAGTCTATACAAGGTATGGGGAGATGGATTTCAGGCTGTCATAGCATTTGTCTTTCAGCCCAAGGAATACTTCACCTCTTGCAACCTCAATTGTTGGTCAGAGATCTCTACTTGATACAAGTTTCTGCATTTCCTAATTAAACTCCTGTCCAAACAGTGGTACAAACTATAGGAGGTTTTTCATGCTTTCACAATAGTTGCTCACCATAATGCCAGGTGAAGCAAACACTGTGTGTCATCAGCCTTGACAGCATTTCGACACTCATCCAGATGGGGAATGCTGCCTAAAGGAGGCATGTTTGCAGTCCAAACAGCTGGGCAAACACTTTCAAACCAATGCAAAATGGGAGTATCTGTTCTTGTCCTTGACTATATTTGCAACACTGGGTCTGACTGAGCTTGTCCTTAGTCCAGTACAATCCATGTTTTGGGTTACAACCTTAGGAGATAGATCTTACTGGAATATTATAGTAGCTCATAATACTTCAATTGTAAAGCTGAAGAATACAGCTATGTCTGACTCTTACCAAAATACTACAGTTTCCTAACAGATCTTATTGTGGATATGTGGCACTGACATGGCAGCTGAGTTTATACTCAGTGTTCACAGTCAAACATTTACAAGATTCCTTACCCTCATTTTAAACTATCCTTTTATTTAAACCTTGAGATGAAGGGTAAGAGTGGAAAGCATGTCAGAAATATATCCAAAAGCTCTAAAGGCTGAATAAAATATAGAAGAAGACAGCAACATTGCATTTAATCACCAGTCTTGCACCATGTTCATGGTTTTGCATAGCTGACTTGTGATCAACAATACTATGAGCACATAAACTTTTTGGAAACTTCCATGTCTCACATGATTTAGATAGCTACGAGTCCAAGGCTGATACTGCAACTGACCACATGAAAAGTAATGAGAGTGTTTTCAACCAGTTTTAGGAGTGTGTAGGGCTGGCTGAGTCAGCTGTCTAGGATGCCTTCACAGCTTCTTCCAAGGAGTGGGGACTGGTAGGGTGTGATTTAGCTAATCCTAAAATAGGTATGAAAACAGACCAGGTGAAATGTGCTGTTAAACGGCCTATTTTTTAACACTAACAAAAAAAAATTGAGTAAAGGAGATGCAAGTCTTTAGAGATGAATTCCACCCAAGAGTCTCCTCAATGGGACAGCACCCCTGTTTCACAACAGATCCTTTTTGCTTTTAAAGTGCTCTAAAGGAAGAGTATGTGTCTTACACTTCTAGAACTTCTTTACTCTGTTATAGTGATGCAAAAAGTGTGGGGGAAAAAACAACAGCAAATGAAGATCCTGCCTTAGTATTTTACATTGTCAGCATATCTGCAGTTTTTGCCATGAGATGGCTTTGGTCTGACCCAAAGCTGTGTAGCTTCTTTAGCAAGATGTGTAGCTGCCTTAGCAAGGCGTGTAGCCCAAAGCCACAAGCTCAGTCTTTCAGAGGCACTGATTGATCACAGTTTTGCAGTGCTCTGACCCCAGCACCGCCCCGGTTGCTGCATCTCAGAGCAGGATCTGGAGCCTCTTCATTTCCTGTGGGCTGTAAGAGTGAATGACACTCAGTGTCATACTCGGAACTGATTTCTTGCCTGTTAGGGCTTTTACTTTTGCTTTGAAGTAATAGGTGTTTGTAGCCACTAACAATGTAAAGCTTTTGTCCTAGTTAGAGTGGCTGGGGTCAGTTTATCATTGTGTGGGTGTAACCAAAAATATTCTACACTGTGTCATTTCTGATGAACTCTTCATAATGGACCATCTGCAGCAGCTTCCCAGGGCACACCTGACACCTCAGGCTACAAGCTGGGTGTTAAGGAACCCTGCAAGGTACAGGAATGTTTCTGTCTTCACACCAGTGTCTCAGCTGTGGTAACTCCCCTCTGGGGAGGCACCAGCACCTTCACACCCCTGAGGAGTCATGTCTGCTAATGGACTATTAGGGACTGGAACAATAGGCAGCTGCAATGACCCAGGCCAACAAAGATTCAAAAAATATCCCATGACTCACAGAGTTAAATCACCCACTGTGAAACTCCCTATCCTAGGGGAAGTACTGGGCATTCCCACCTGAACCTGAGCACATATATAGTCTGAGTTTTGGGATTTCTGGTACCACTCATTGGATCCAGAGGAGGACCAGAACCTCAACAGGACTGCGACTGCCATTCTCAACAAGACTGCAACCATCATCCTCACCAATAGCTTTTCCTTTCCTTTTACTTTGCACTCAGGGGGACCACGTGGTGCTCAGCACAGGGGCTAATGAATACCATTCTGTTTGTACCTCAGGGTGCCAGATTATACATCTGTTTTTGTGGGTTAAACCCAATTTCTCTCTGTATCATTGTATTTATTGTAATATTTTTCATTTAATTGTAACTCTGACTTGTAACCTCTCTTGAGTCAGGTTCATTTGTCCGTTTTTAAGGACAGGTTTACCTTTAAACCAGAGACCTTTCTTTCGTGACGACTATGTTCTTCCACACTACAGCCAAGAAAAATGCAAACTCTTTATATAAAAATTAAAGCCTAACATGATCTGGTGAACAACCAAGCTCACAACAGGCAGTGGCATGATCAACAAAACAAACCTAGATGTCTGGAACATGTCCATACAGACAGGAGCAGGCAAATCTTGCTGTGTGCCATAGGAGTCCCAGCTCTGGGCTGGAAAATGTGTAGCAGGGTTAACTTGGTGCTTTCTCCTTCTCAGAGGCCTAAAGAAAAGTGGCCCAAATGTATAACACTGCTCATACCAGAAGAGGCACTTGGAGGGCACAGGTACTTCTGCAGCCCAGGTGAGTGTGCTGGCCATCAGGGTGCTGGTCAGAGGTGTGTCATGCCCTCCCTCTGACCACACTTTTCACATTAGCACTGGAAATCTTGTCCCCAGGGAGGGAGTTTAAATGGGGATATATCTCCGCCAAAAGTTCCTATTCTGGCAAAAATTTCATCAGAAATTCCCCATCCAGCCCTGTGCTGAACTCTTACCCAAGTGCTCCATGGCCTGGCTCCAGCATCACTCATATGTTCCTGCTTTAGCAAGGTCTAGTGTCTCAAACACTCACTTTCCCTGAAGCAAAAACTCTTTCAGAAAACCAGAAAACAAACCTCAAGCAGCAGGCCTGCCTGTGATCTGCTTCCCTCCCAAAGGATGCAGCCTCCTCTTTCCATACACCACCTGTTTTCTTCAGTCTTTTATCTGAAAACTCTCTCAAATACATACTTTTAAGCTTTCCGTGATATTTGGCTAGTATTAAAATAAAATAAATCCTTACATATGAATAAACTCATATACTTAATCCACATATTTCTCTTTACACCTTCCTTGCCTCTCCAGACCTTGTTTTCTGCTAGCTTCCTTGGCTGCTTTACATAATTCTGTTCATTTATGTACTTTATGAACTAAGCTCTTCTTTTACGTCAGGGCTTATGTCAGGGATTTCCTATTTCCCAGTGCCTGGTCAGGATTCATTTAAAATATATGTCTCCAGGTTTAAAATTTTTTGGTGGTTTCAAAATTAATTCATCATGGATTAACAAGCTAATCAGTGTCAGTAAGGGCTTCACTATCTAGCCTGTAAGTGTACTATTAAGCCTAACTGTTTTAAAAAAAATGCTTGCTAAAGAACCCATACTGAAAAGGTTTCTTTTAGGTTTGTATTATGCAGGCAGGACTCCATGTACGAGAGCTGCGATTAACACAAGGGGTAGTATTTTTGACCCCCTGCATTTTCAGCATATTTTGAAATTGTCTGTGTCATAAAGTACAGATCACTGTGAAAGATGCCTTAAAAATGCAGAGAACAGCCTGTGTCAAAGAATCAAAAGGCTTCACATGCAGCTTTGGAATATGGCATTGTTTTTCAAGTGGGGGAGCTGATCTAGGAGTGTTTCTGCTGGAGAAGGACATGCATACTTCATATTCAGGTCTAAACACCAGGAACTTAATCCTGATTTTATTTATGCCAATAGAAATCAAAAGAAATTTAGAAGGCAAGTCAAGGACAGTGCAAATTAGAAATAACATAGCTAACCTTTCTCCCTGACTTATATTTTCCAAAGAGAAGGAATAAACGTGTCAGAGAAATGGGACACTTTCTTTCTGCATTTTCTCTGCTGCCCTCCAGCTGTGGGTGGGATGTGTCCCAATAATATAAGGCCCAGACAGGTACACAGCTGTTTTTTGATCCAAAACCAGACACTTACAGGTTAGAAAATGAGAACTAGGTCATTCTGTTGTTGTTTTATAGGCATAAGTTATGCAATTATAATTATATTATTCCCTATAAAGATGTTTTCTTAATGCCTTATATGAAAATTCTACATAACACAGGCAAGCAAGCAATATGGTGATCACAGTTATGTTTAGAATTACTACACAGGAAGTGCATAACATCTGTTAGGAAATTTTGCTCAAAAAATGCAGATTTGATATTTATTTTGACAAGTGTATTTCTTCTATTTCAGGCTAATATGACACTCAATCCCCGCTTTCACTGAGGCATACCTCTGTTTGGCAAAGTAAGTAAACACTAAACATACACACACAAAAAAAAAATTAAGCCAGCAAGCTTTAGCTTTTAACATTATTAATTCCGTAAGTCTCATTTGAGGTAAAACATCCATGCTCTGAAAGTTGAATGGAAACTTTATTTTTCTATGGTTGCTGTAGACAAAGTGATGCTATCAAAATAACACTACTCAGCAAGCGAGCTACAGTCTCCACAACCCCCTGAAACTCAGAGATCCTCTGGGAGCATTCTACCAGATGTGTATAGTCTTTTCACAGTCCAGAGAGGAGTTTCTATCAACCCTCATCTGCTCACTGACCTTCACAATCCCACTGACATTTAACTCTGCTGCTCTGCAGCACTCTGTGGGCACCGGGGTCTTTTCTGATTCAGATAGTTGTATTGCTTTTTCAGTATAATCCCCTCACACATAAAACTCTTATTTCTACACCTGAGTACTATTTTTTTACAAAACTTGAATATGAAAATTCTGTCATTTGCAGACCATAAACATTTGC
This sequence comes from Anabacerthia variegaticeps, assembly GCA_035583185.1. Classification (NCBI taxonomy): domain Eukaryota; kingdom Metazoa; phylum Chordata; class Aves; order Passeriformes; family Furnariidae; genus Anabacerthia; species Anabacerthia variegaticeps. Next base: position 35,484,183 of record JAWWEW010000041.1, read on the forward strand.
TGAAAAGACTCTTATTTTAATTTCCATTCATCAATGTCCCGCAAGTGCTGTTCGTTTATTCCCTCTATACATAAAAATACTCTTTTCTTTCCAAATGTTTTTTCTGTAGCTGAAAGGACAGGAAGAGAACTGAAGAGTATTACTGAAAACCTTATAGTAACTACCAAACAGCAGATTTAGAGACTTTACCTACTGGCAATGATCCAGATTTATAAATTGCACATATGCAATTTACATTTTTACTAAAAACTAATTTCCTACCGAAGTCATTGAAGAAAGATGCTGTAAAGCGCCCAGTCCTCAGGAAAGCTAAGAAGCCCATGCTGAGGGACTGTCGGTGTCTCAAGCCTGTAATCAGAGCTAAGAGTGCTGAGCTGCTTTCAGAGGAATCTCAGCACCATCCAGTGCTAAGCTCCAAATGTTAACTGCTACTGTAAAAAAATATTTCCTCTCTTTTCATCTCTCACAAATTATCTGGAATTAACTCCATCTGATCAGACAAACATGGATCCGGAATGCTCCTGCTGTTGAATAAAGGTGAGTCTCTTCAACGTTAGAAGAAGAGTCCAGAACCTTCCCTTGCTGAGGTAGGGGAAAAAAAAAAAAAAAAAAAGACCCATACTGGAATAATCGTGGGGCTTCTGTAGCTAAAGAAGTTCTTAGAGACCAGTTCAGCCTTCTGGAGCTCATGATGTTCTTCCTCACTTTCTCTCTGATCCCCATGACTCACTCATTCTGTGACACTGTGACACACACTACGATACCACAAGGGATGAGCTTCTGAAAACAAGCCTTTGACTGATGCCATCCATGAAAGATTTCAAAGCTGTGCACACAGCTGATCTTAGACCTGGCTCTGAAACTTTAAAACCCCCCTCTGCAGGGCCAGAGCAGATAATCTTTATGGAACTACTCTGCCTCAGGATATCTGTCCTGGGTGGATAGCTGGAATGGAAGAGGCCTCTGTTAACCTTAGTTAGAGAACTAATGCAGCAACTCAAGCCAAAATTAAGATAGTACACTTCTTATTTAATGTTATCTGAGTTGCTGTGACCCATACTTGCCCCTTTGAAGGTGTTTGGCCACAGTCAACTCTTGAGCAACCATGCTTATATCCATGACATGAACCACAGGAACTGGTTCAGTAGGTCACAGGAAGTGTGACCTAAAATCAATACAAATGATGAAACTCTAGTTTTAATTTCAAGTAGGATCTGTATCATAGGTAACATCTAAACCAGAGGTGAGAATGTCAAAAGGAAGAAGAGACAAAATTTCCTGGCTAAAAGTGAAGCAGAATCATTTTCATGTTTCCTCGGGACGCAGTCACTGTAGTTAAGAAAATAAAAGACCCTTTTCCATTAAGCTGTAGGCCTCCCATCAGCATAAGGTTAGGCTTTGTGTCTTCTCTTTGTTAAACCACTAACTCTCTCAAAGTGAAGAATTTCATCCTTTGTCATGTCCATAGATGAGACAAACAAGCACACACACTTTATACACTTCATTAATCCTTGTGATGATTCATGCGCATGGGGGTCATAGTCTAATCCAAGTCAGACCTCTAAAAATACTTGACCTCCAGATGTCTGTACTGACTGCTGTAGCTCAGATCAGTGTTTGGGCACATCTTCTTTCTTTTCACAGCACTATAGTACAGATTAAACATATTCAAACTATCCTTAAAAAAGACGTGCTTAACAGTGTGCTGACTATACATAAAAAAGGTCATTTGGGCAAGGAATTTGATGACTCTGAGATTTAGTTCAAAATCTGGCATCAATGCATGTTGCTTTTGACAGAGTCTTTTGGTACTAAAAATAAGGCATAGCCACAGTGCTGTACACAATAAGCTTGGTGCCAGAAATGTCAGACATAATGGAAGCATCCACCGGGGTCCACACTGCTGGTTGCACAGGACTGTGCTCCAGGGTGCACGAGACCTCTAGAATCAGTGTCAATGAAATATTCCAACCAAGAAGAAATGTTGAAAGAGAAGAATAACCATGATTCTAATCACTATTTAGCTATGCTTGGATTTAGCTCCATTCTTGGGTTTTGAGGTGTACAGCTCTTCATGAGGAGTCAGATGTATTCACAGATCTGAAAGGCTTTCTCTCCTGTCCTACCACCCAGTCACAAAGAAAACAGATCTCTACATTTGAGTACTGCTGTTTTGGTTGATTTAGTCTTACCAGGGCACTACTCCAAATTTATTCTATGACAGCCACCCAGAACACCCTGTCATGGGGATATTTCTTTTCCAGACTTTATAAATATAATCCCTTTCACTTAATTGCAGCCATTTAAAAGGTAAGACTGAAGTTCAAGATAGTTTTCTAATCTGAAGGAGCTCCATCCCAAGTATATAAAGCAGGTGAGATGACTTACTGTTGGCAAGAATACTTTTTTAGAGACAAATTATTTAGACTGAATTTAAAGGATTAGCTCAGATTATATACCAGATTTAGGAAGCCAATATTAAAGGAAATAGGTATTACCCTAAGAGCTACTAGCCTAAAGCAATTAAATGTTGTGCACTGCACACATCATAACATAAAACAAAGTTTGCTACCTTTACTCAGAGATAAGATATATGGCTATTTTCCATCCTATTGGATTATTTAGGAAATATTTATTCATCCCGGGAAGCCTGTTAATCATTGTGTTCTTACCTGGTATAAATGGGAATAATTTAACTGGTTTTAAAATTGGGCTTAATAGCAGAAGGAACATGCCACGGGCCACTAACTCCTTCTGAGACTATTGAAAAGGAATTCATCAGATCAGAATAAATGTAGGAAGTTTAATATCTTCCACAATGGTTTGTGTGATGCATTTCCTCATAAAGCCTGTCAACAATGGCAAAAAAAAAGAAAAAAAATCACAAAGATCAAAAGCTGTTCTCTCAAATCCCTTCTGCATTGCAGTTTCAATGGATGTTGCCGCTAAATGTGGTGGACTCTACTTCACATGAAGCATTTAAATTAAATCTGAATGCCTTTCTGAAAAGAAATGCTATAGATCAAAGAGATGCATTGAGCCTGGAGGTAAAATGAGTGAGTAGCTTTCTATCGCCTGTATTACATTAGAGTTCAGAATAGATGATCTTAATGCTCTCTCCTCACCTGAACATATGCATCCAGTCTCATTTAGCTAGACAGTACTTCACTGCCATAGTTATGCTGATTTCATGAACCATAAAAGTAAAATTTCGGAAAAACTGGCCTTTGAGCTTGGTGAGTACTCCTGAGTCACATAAAGTAGTCTCTTCTCATTGCAGATATTGTATTATATCTTTTTTTATCAAGCCTCATTTTAGCAGTTTGTTTTGTTTCCTTCCTCAGCTCCTGTTATATTAGTTAGGAACATTCTTCTAATTTCCATTCTGAACTTGCACGTGGCAAGTTTATATTTATATACTTTATTTCTAGCTTTTCTTACAACCATGTCTTCTACCTTAACTAGTTATTTTCTTTCTGTAACAACTTTATGAAATGAAAAACTGCTTTGTTCAAAAGTGTCTAGTTACTCTTTGCAAGATTCTGAACCTAACCATGGCTATGTGCCTCTTCCATTTGAGTTCACCTTTCCTGAATAAGAGAGGCCCATGAAGGATATCGAATACCAGATGAGGCCTGAAAAAATAACAATAGCCATCCCTCTCTCCACAGGTAATTGCTCTCCTGACCATAGTTGTCTTTCTTGTCTGTATCACAGCAGTAGTGCATACTTATCCTGGTAAATAACATACCCAAGTTCCCATCCTCAGATTTTACCTCATTAGTTTCTGGTTTATGGCACAAGGTTTCTTTCTTATCCCTGTCCAAGCTAAATACTTGACATTATATTTTGCAGAAATTCATCCTACTCTAATCGTTCAGGCCTCAGGCCATTCACTTTTCGTGTATATCTTGATTGTTCACACCTTGATCTTCTCTCAAACCTTTGTGCCACTAGCATTTCCCATCAGGCTCTCCCCTTCTCCATATAACAGGAAAAATGTTAAAAAAATAAAGCTCCCAGCTCTGTTTCTTTGATGCTCCTGCTCTGCTCCTTTATAAACTAACTTCCTTCAACGCCAGCATCTTCCCTTTCAACCTTATGTGATGACACCTCTATTTTAAGTATCTTCTTACCCACCACAGAGTGCTTCAGTTGATCTTCATCTTCACTGGTATAATGGATATTCCCCTGTGTGGCATCTCATTATATGGGAATGAGAGAAATAGAACACAAAAGAGCTCTTCCATTTCTGCATTTATTCTGCAGTTTATCTAGAACAGCCTTGAGATTGCCTTGTGCAGAAGACATCTGCAAATTCTGAATTTTCTGTCAAAATTTTTCTGTGTCATATCTTCTAATATGCATCTGTACTCCAGAACTAGTTCATTCCACAGTTTATTGATCTTGTAACTCTGTTATACTTAATGCATGCACAGCTCTAATCAGATATACATTCTAAATTAATGAATAATATGAAGCGTGTCCCCTGACTGGCTCTACTGATACTGCAGTTCTTTGGATTTCTCCTCCTAGTAGTCTCCTAGTAACCATTGTCTTCTCTGAGTAGCCCCTGCTTTCAAAGACAAAAATAAACTGTACTTTTTTGAAAAAAATGGGGGGAGAGGTGTGAAGGGGGAGAGAGATATATGAAATTAGCCTTTCACTACTTCATATTTTTTCTTGCAATAACTTATTTTTGATTACTGGAATGTAATACCTGGCTGTGATCTCTCAGCATCAAAGTAGACTTTCATAACCAACTACTGTGTTTCCAGGCAATGTGTCTCCCAATTATGACAACATACCAATACAGGCGAAATGTGTTTATGAGTCTTCAACTGCTCTGGAGGATGTGAGATCACTGGGCTGAATTCTTAAGCACACTGGGCTTGTTTGGGCATCACTGCAGATTTCATGAGAAAACTTACAGGTAGTTAAACAGCAAACCAAATGTACTTGGTGCACAGAGGAATCCTCCACGTTTGCCAAATTTGTAAAACTATTTTGGCACCAGCTCTGGCTATAGAAAGTCTTCTGGGGCATGGCCAAGCAATAGCAAACATGACTGCTGCAATGGAAGCAGGCTTTTGCAACCCTGACACTTCTCCAAACCAAATACTCATCTCCAGTATCAGGAGTGGAGGAAAGAACAGAACAGAGAATTGATGACAGGGAAATACCAGGGAAAGCAAGGGAAGGAAGAATACTGCGGGCTACTTAGGGCAAGGGAAATCAAGAGAGATGGAGACTATTCACAGACTGTGCTACACAGTAAGCTATTAGCAACAGAAAACAGAGACAAATTAAAATGCTCTTGAGCTTCTTCACAGTTGAGGCAATAAAGCACAGCTTTAGACACACATTCACACTCCTTAGTTTGTGAGTCATGTAATCTAAGGTTAAGAAATCCTAGTTTGAAACTGCACCCAGCCTTTCTCCTCCCTTATTCTGTTAATAAATAATTTTTGTAGATAACAATAACTGGTATGTGAAACCTATGTAATGATGGAGACTTCACTCACATTTACATTGCACATTGTCTACAAACACACCTTGAGAGATGATAAGAACTCGTGTGATGTACCAGGCACTGCTAGTGCCTGGTGCATTATCGATTAAATTAAAATATGGTGTGTACTGCAATGTACACATTTGCTGAAGAAAAAGGAAGGAAAAGGTCCACTGCAGCAAACAAAATGTTCATCTACTAAACTGCCTTTCTTCAGCATGTGCTCAGCTTCTTTACTAGGGTGAAACTGAAACTGCATCTTTTAGCATGTTGTAGTAAGATAATATTGTTCAAGAAATTATAAACTAAACACAACCTTTTCACAATGTCTTACGCCTTCCTCCCCTTTTAATTCATTTCTTGGAGTCTTTTTGTCTGTTGCTTGTATCTTATTCCTCAGTGTGTAAAAAACATCGTTCTACTTATGACAGCAGTCTTTACGTTACTTCAGATTTTGGCCCCAAAAGTCTCCTACATCTGGCCTGTGTCAGAGCACTGCTTAACTCCCAGTGACCAGCCCTGTATCCAGAGCTTTGCTTGGAAAAGGTTCATTGACCCCTGGGATGTTTGGGCAGCCAGGCACAATAAGCCCTGCATGTTGTTTGGGACTGCGCAGACTGCCCCTAACCACAAAACAAAATAGCAAATAATTGATGAAACAAATATTTGTATTCATAAACAAGGAAACAAACCTTACAGGTTAAGAATGCCCAAAACAATTAGGTGGAGTAAATTGCTCTCTGTTAAAATAAATTACAGTACAACCACAAAAAACCCCCAACATTCTCTGTATTTTGAGATCTCAATAAACATTTACTTAGCTTGTATTGTCTCCACTTTTATGACAAAATGAATGTGCCAATGGTAATTAGATGTGCTGAACAACACATAGAAGTAACCCCAGGCAAAACTGGGAAAAAAGGTCAATTTTTTACTTAACTAAATTTCTGTGGTGAGAGGAATTTTATTGAAAACCTTACCACTGCAAATTTGCACACACAAATAAGATGTAGTCTGTAAAAGTCACAACCATTCACAAAATGTAGTACACAGGGTTGTTGGAAATAGCTTAGAGAAAGACCTTTCTATTCCAAAACAAATTTACAAAGTCAAAAATTAAACAAAGATGGGTGGAAGATAAGAGACAGCAAAACAGAAAGCATTAATTATTTTGTACAGGGACAAAAATGTAACAAAAGCAGGCAAATGAGAAGCAGCATTTTGCCAGGAAAGTCATCATTTGAGCTTTTAGATGCAATTGTTCATAGAAATTGACAGGAAAGGGACTTCTACGTCCATAACTCCAAGTCAGAGGTGAATGGGGTGACCATTGTTTTAGCCTTATACTTCTGGGACCACATTTGTAAATAGAGGAAAGAAAGAGTCGCATCCAGGGCCAAAAAGAGATGAGGAAAAACATATGAAAAACTGTAAATCAGTTTCTTAGGAAAAATCAGACAATAGCTGAACTTCTCCGCCTTCTAAGGTAGCGCTGTAGCTTAGACCCAAATAGCAGGAATATGAATTGGTAGTTGTCATTGTGATTTATGTGCTAGCAGCAAACACCTCACAGAATAAATGCATAAATAGAGCTTGTTGCTGAGGTTTTCTCAAAAGCTGAAAACATTGCTTACTAACTGATAAGAAAACAAATTCAGCAGAATGCCAATGCAAAACCTGGATATTATGATACAGCTGGCAGCATGATGGATGGATACAGGGGGAAGCAAATAATGGTCCATTTATTATGCAAAATATTTTCAAATATTCATACCTCACCCTGTAATGACAGGGACTAATGTGTACTGAGCTGGGAGCAAGCCTGCAAGATGTCCATTTAGCAGTCTTACCCCTTACTGAGTAAGTGTTATCCTTCAGTCTGGAACTTTAAAAAAAAAGAGGGGCAAAGGAAGATAATTTTGGTTATGAGGAAGCAAAACACCTGAGCACAGGCGGGAATGTGTAGCTATCTATTAACACTGTGAAAGTAGATGGTTTCTTGCTTTCTTCTTTGAGCACGCTCTTGATTGTCCTGAAGGATGCACCCTCTAGACTTCCCTGTAGATATGCTGAGCCCCTTACCTCATTGGGGTGGATGAAGCTCCTTCCTCAACAGGAGTGAGGGGGATAGCACAAGGTCAAGGTGAAAAACCTTCAGGGAGAAAACAGTCTCTTACACTCGTGAGCTATTCTCTAACTACATGCATGTGCTCAGACAGGGTTGCCTAAAAGTACTTTATCGTATCCTTTCCAAAGATCATAATTACTATTACAAACAAGTTATTTCCAATTATTTCCTGGTGCATGACTGTAATCAGATCATCTGCCCTTGAGCTAAAAGGTCCTGCTGCCACTGACCTGTGCAGGAGGCTGAAGTGCTTGTTCCCCGGCTCGCAATACTGTGAACGGGCAGAGGATGGCAGAAGGAAGCCCTGAAATGGCATCCCGACAGTCCATGTGGGAATGCCGTGCCTGGAGTTACTTAGCACAGAGGATGGAGCAGCCACAGCTGACCTCCGTGTGAGGATGGCTTTTCATCTCGCCATTTTGGACTGGTTTTTTGCCTTTGTTATATTATCTTTGACACCAAAAGTACTGGAAAATAGCTGAAAACTGAGTGGGAACATAAAATGCTTAATCCACTAATGAGCTCGGTGTGAATTTCTCTTTTCACTCTGTTAATTCATTCTGCTTTTGTAACCACATCTATTGCTGAGATCAGATTCTGCTCTTTTGTGGCAACCTTTACAGGATCATGTTCCAAAGGACAACAATCCTATGAGTTCCCCAAAATGGATGAAACACCAGATTTGGAGCTCTTGTGCAGCTTATTTTGTATGTTTTACCATAGTGCTTTGTTTAAAGAGATTTCTATTCACTTTCTTCTTCCAAGGATTTATTTGCAAACTGGTCCCAACCACAGCATCAGAAAAGAAACACCAGCACAGCACCAGTGCCAGTTCTGCTTGCTTGCACTCAGCGTTAAGCAATCTGTCAGAGGCGATGTTCCTCCCTTTTGAGTGAAATCAAAAAATCCTTTCATCCACTTGCAACTTTAAAGAGGAGTTATAGGATTTTGACGAAACTGCAATGCTGAAGACAGAAGCATTATTTGATCCTTGATCATCTGCTGCTTTCTCACCAGTCTCCTCACTTGATCAAATACCTTAAAATAAGAGTCAGCAGCTAAAGTAGTCTGTTCTGGAACAGATCCTACAGGCAATGGCCAAGTGAGTAATGACCACAGCTAAATTTCCCAAAGTAGCTGTAGGTCCCACAGCAGAGCTATTGCAGAGTGGATTGACTAGGAAACTCTCCTTCACCTGCTTCTCTGCTCTTTTCTTTCTTCCCATTTCACTCTGCCTGGAAAGTTCAGTATTCTGAATTGCTCACTACTGTCACTGCTTTACAGGCAAGCTCTTCTTTGCACCCTTTTCCCCCCACAAACAGAGAGGGTAAGAAGCAGGGGGTTTTCACTGGACGTGTCCCACTAGGCTGCCTCTCCTGGTGTGCCTGCTGCCTAGGGTGATGGCAAGTACGGGCAGCCTCTGCCCCCAGGGCTCTTCATGCAGCTCTGCATCCATGTTCATAATAGAAGTGAAAATTGAAAATAGCAGTCAGTAAGAATTGAAAATGGAGGTTCTTAAACTTAGCTCTTACACCACATCCTTTTGCACCATCAGACTGGTGTCAACCTGACTTCACAGACTCAGACAAAGGCCACCATCATTTTTTAAGTCATCCATTTTGTTCAAGGAGCAGCAAGTGGTTACACACATTTTTAGAGGAACTGAACCTCTCTAATACGTTGGTCCTCCCTCCCAGGTCCAGGTGATCAAGACAGGAACTGCACTGCCTTGGTGGCCCATCGAAGGCCAGCCTAAGCACATCACCAGGAAACAGCACTCCCTGGTGTGCCTGCTCAGCTCACTGTCTACTGATGCTCTTGCCCTTGCTCTCAGTGCCCTGATAAAGTGTGGTACAAATTGGAGTTGTTTAGGCTGCTAAATAACACCAGCTGTGTTAATTTTATCTCCACTCAAAACAAAGGAAAACAAACACACAGAGAAAGAGTTTGACAAGGGAAAGGAGAAGAAGGAAATCAATAGGGAAATAAATAATGTTTTTTAAGCTACTAAGAGAGTATTAAAATAATGCAGATTAAAGAGCAAACAAAAGCTCTGAAGCAAGCAGACGGTGTTCTTTCAAGTGAACATGTGTGGGTTTATACATTCACATATGCCCTACAGGTGCACTTGCCAGATATCCAACCAGACTGTACAAAAAGTATGCATGATTTTCCCTCCTTTCACTCCACCCCACCATACATGTTTACTATAAATCTTCCTAATAAAAACTATTAATAATTATTTCAATTATACAAAGACTTGCTGCTTTTCTTTTTCTCTTAAGCCAAAAGTGTCAGTAAGATGTTCTGTTTGTTACTTGCAGCACTTCAGCTATCACTCTGGTTTTTAGATATTGGCTAAAAATTTTGTAGGAAAAAAGAAATGTTGAATAGTTTCCTCAGCTTTTGTCTCAGTTTCTCTGCAAAATAATTTGTGAGAATGCTGTTGATACTCTTGCATGGAGTTAAAACCTTCCATGAGATGGATTCTGGAGCAAATTTGAAGGCCAGCTCATCTTGGTGTCTCATATCAGAGACCAAGCCTGCTCCTGTTTGATTAAAGGAGTGAGGAAAAAAGAGCACACAGAAGTTCTTACTGCCCCAATCCTCTTGAGACAGGCAGGGAGAGTGCCATGTCCATCAATGATTGGGGAGGGGAAAGGACGGGGTGGCAAAGGAAATACAGAAAAGCTGAACCATGGCATGTTGATGGTGCTTAATCTAACCTGGCTGCAAAGCTAGAGGATTTGATGAGAATGACATGTCCATCAATAATTTCCTGGTCTGCCAATCTCTTTTATATAGAATGCATAGAAGACCAGGACTGTTTTGCATTCAGTAGATTGTCACATATTGGGATGGGTCTGGTCACTGCACTGAAATATTATCCTTTTTCATAAAACTCACAAGCTATACTGTGGCCATTATTGTCATTAGCCCCCATCAGTGTCTGGACTATCCAGAGGTGAGTCAATTGGCTATGCACCCAGTGCACAAGGTGTAGCAAAAGTGAGGAAAAAAAAAGAAGAAATTAAGGAAATTATGCTTTTAGTAGGCAAAGAAAGGAAGAACTGCTATTGGTGATGCCCATGACTTTTCCAGCTGCCTAGACAACAGGAAAAGAAGACAGAGAGGCAGAAAGATTTTTTGAAAGTTCTTAGCTCTATCCCATTTATAGGTGCCTTTCTCCTGAAAATTATCTCTGCAAACTATTCCCGCATCTCTGTCTCTTCCTCTATGTAATCCTCATTCTAACACTTCACTTCCACATCTCTGACAATTATAAATGGCTAAAACTAAATTTACCGCCCATTTTCCCTAATTTTTCCCCTGCTTTTAACCTCACACTGCCTCCAGCCTATGCTCAGGGAAAATTTTGGATTCTGCTCCCTCTTCCAGTCACTGTATGAGCCAAGTCAATTTGCCTCCTCCTACGTAACAGGTCACAGCTCCATCCTTTCTTTCAGCAGCCAGCTAAGACTCATAGCAGAATCTCATCATTTTGCACTTCATCTATATTAATCTGGTTTCCAGCCATGTTCCAGCACTACTGCTGCCTTCACTTCCACTCAAAATAGCAAGATTAGAACACTATTCCCGGCTCATTGCTTTGCCTGCATTACCACTCTCCTCGTGCCCTTCCAGTGGCTTCACATTCCCAAACACAAGCATCTTATCTTTGCCTTTAAGATCCTTCACATTTAGCTTCACCCTATCTGTCAAATATCTTGGCCTACCAAACTGTCAGCTTCTGCCTGTGATCTGACAGAGATGACAGTTGTCATCACCACGTCTGCTTCTTCTTTAGTCACCTCTATGCTTTCATCTGCCTGTCCCCTACGCATAAGGAAAACTACTATGGAGAATTCTTAATTTAAGATCCCTTGCAGGCTTCTCCATCTGGGGACAGAAAAACAGACTCCATGACTCCTTCCTGCACTGGCCAAGCAAACGCAAAGCTGTTATTTCTGCATACCTCCTAAGCCCTGTTCAATTTATACTTGTTGTATCCTTTCATATGACTTGCACTGAGGTCGTCCACTGTGACTGACACTGAGAGGAGTTGTAGCCTTTGCTATCTGCCTCTGATTTGCACATCACATAGGAATGCTCACTACTTAAAGAAGTGGTAGTAGTGTCTATGAGGAAACTCTCTTTGGAATAGTTAATAAGGAATTCAAATCATCTTATTTTCTAAGTATAAGGGGCCAGGACCATGAAAGATATTAGGCACCTAACTTTAATGTTTAGATGCCTAAACTCCCATGGAAATCAGCAGCAAGTAAGGTACCCTATAGAAAGAAGGCAGCCTCCTCCCTCTAGCTCCACAGATATGTTTTTGAAACCCCAAGCCTGAAATGGCTGCAGCAGACACTGTAGAGGCTTAGTACTGTGTATGCCAAACTACAGGTTTCCCTATAACTGCACCACTTCCCAGCAAGGAAAACTCAGTTTCTGGTCAGTGCTGTCAGCCTCTGCTGCTTCAACTACTTTGTCTGCTTTACACATATTCTCTTTTTCTGGTCATCTCTTTCCCAGTCAGTGAATTTCACCCCTAAATAGTGGCAGTATCCTATAGCCTTAGCAGTATTTCTGCTTATGCTATTGACATGCTGGCCAGTTCCAGCTCAGATTGTCACTTGTAAGGTCTTACTCTCTTGGCCTGGTTATGAAAGAACTGCTTCATGCCCTCTGCATATGAGCTTTTCCATCATGGTTGCTCAGGGGCAACAATCAGTGCCTGCCTTTAAGGTACTGACCCGGTCACAAACTTCGGCATTGCAATGATTAATTTTTCTGAACAAAGGTGTTTAATCTGAACTATCATTATTATTCTGCTTGCTTAGGTCTTGAGAACCCCTTCAAGCTGTTGGCTTGATACACTTCAGGAGGGTTTATACCACTGGGTTGCTCAGTTCTTTGAGACAACTAATGGATATTAATGACTAGACTCATTGTTATATAATTGCAGAATAGCGGGAAGCTGTTATACTCAAGTACTTTTGGCAACTTCCCTTTCTTTCACAGAAGCCAAAATCTTGTACCTGGACTGTATTGCCTAACAAAACTGTGCTCTTTCTGGCCATTATTCATTTGCTGATTCTACTACTATGAATTCTTGGCAACAAACCTTAGTGTAACAAGAGTTAAGATAGGGAGTTAAATGACAGAGTATGGAAGATACTTTATTAACTCTTCGCAACCAAACTGGAATGGTGTTATATTTTGATTTTTTATTGTTTTGATGTTTTTAGAAATCCCACTGGAACTCTGCTGAGTAAAGTTCAGTCACTCATAAAACTTTATAGATCATTAAAATTTCTATTTATTCCAGCTCTGAGGGAGATGTAGGTTACACTATTTTAGATGTTACTAACTTTTATTCCTGAAGGACCAATAAATATCAGGTCCAAATTTAATCCCAGAGATTTAGTTTAGAGGTTAATTTTTCCAGTGGACAGCCTGGAAAATTAAATTTTGTCCCAAAGAAATCACACGCATTTATGTTTAATTTCACCTCCCTACATGCAGAACATTAACCAAAAGTCAAGTAGACAAGAATCCTTATGGTGTTCCCCATTCCTAAGTAAGGTGACACTTTTTAGCCTAAAACACTAAGTTTAATTAACTTACTTCACTTTCCATTTCACTGGGCCTAGTACCCTGACTGCTCGCAGCAAGCACACACAAGCTTATTCTGGTCCCATTTTGGATGAACCAAGTCCCCAAAAATCAAAACATTTGAAATTTCTTGATTACAAGTATTGTTCAAATAAATGTATAAATTGTGTTGTGCTGTTATAGCAAAAGGACCCCTCATGTGCCTTGCCAGTTCTTTGGACAACCCAACCAAGGTTCTTCATCACAAGAAAGGTTTTTCAGCAGAATGTCCTGAGGAGGGAAATCTGCCTTAGACAAAGTGATCCATCATAAGACAGTAAATTTAAGAATTGTGACTTCCTGTCCACTATGTTGTGTGTATTTGCCTTTTTTCTCCCTATCCATAATTATATACCAATTTGTTTGGTCCTGTTCCCCAGTATTCCTCAGGTGCACTGGCTTCCCTATCTACACAGACCTGCCCCAGGGCAGCACTTTAAACACTAAACTACAGCACATGAACTGCCTCGGGAGACTTTAGCTTGTACTTAACTCTAATGAGTGTTTCTGATCAAAGTGTTTAAACATTGAAATGCTGGCAAATATTCAGATAGGTGCATCAGGTAGTTTTCTTCGGGCTCCTGCTGTCTTTGTACAAGTTTTGCTGGGTAGTTAATTTTAGGTGGTGTCTCTGTGCAAAACTGAAAAGTGCCAATGATTTTCCAATGCTAGATCACCTTTCTGGCCAGTGTGTTCCTTTTCTGTTTCAGGTTTCAGTGATGACTAAAATCATAGTGAAATCTTCAGCTACTCTGAGGTAAAAAAATCTCTATTGGAATCTCTAACATTTAACATACTCTGTTGATGCTGCTCTTCTCTATAGAAAAATTTTTAAAGCTTTGCATAGTAAATGTGAGATTTACGTGCAGTTCATAACTCATCAGTTTCAAAGGATCTGCATCTCTGTCCAAGAGCTGCATAAATACATCATGTTTTTCCTTTTTTATAGGACTACTTTAAAACAAAGACATTGTGTTATGATCAGTAATAAAATGAATAAATCTCCGAAAAAATTCACAGCTTTCTGATTTATTTCAATGGTCAATGCAACATCTTGTGTTCATATTGAGCTCTTTGAAAATTATATATGGCTATGTTGACAAGTTAATTTTTTCCATGCCATCTCTTTCTCACTTTCTAATGAGATTGAAGACTGCATATAGCTCAACTATTTTTCATAATGTACTTTCTGGAGTATTTAGCACTTATGTTTTATATCAACTTTTATTTTGAGTAATGAATTCGCACTTCAGCTCTGAAGCCCCTCTGACGAGAACTTGAAAGCACATGTATTTTCCCGAGTGTCACAAATAACATATGCAAATGTGCACAAAATACACGTGTGTGCTTGTCAAGAAGAGGAAGGAGGGCATATCAAAACATTTGGATCTTCATTTCACACAGGCATGATGAAGTTTGGACATTTGTTCAAAGTCTATCCAAACGTATCTGAGTCTTTTGGCTCTGGAAATCAATCGGAAATCTTGCGAGGTCAAACTTTCTCATGAGATTACCTCTAATACCTCTTCAGCTTCAGTCAAGCCAGCAAAAATACCACAAAATACTCTCTTGTCCACTCTTTTTCCCAGCTGAAAATGGAAAAGATGAGGAATGTGAAAATTAAGCAATTAATCAAATTTTTTCCAACCCTCAGGAAAAGGCTTGGTTCAGCTCAACTCTTTTTTTTTTTTTTTTTTTTTTTTTTTTTTTTTGCAAGGTTTCAGGTTTGCTCTTCTTTTATGCAAACTTGTTCACAGAGCCCAAGTCTGTATGCGTGCACTAATTCTCATTGTCAAAACTGCTCCTGTTAGCTTTAATGGGCTTAATGACAGCTCCGCAGCCTTTCAGCTTCAGAACACAGTGTTTACTAGGGGTTTCTAACCCTACATGCAACCACACTTCCACTTTTTTGCCACTTCCTGATATTATGGGGTGCTTTTTTTCAACAGCTCTCCTGACACATAAGGATAACACCAATCTATAAATCTGTTCTAACCATGCAGAGCCATACTCAAGCCTATACATCACACAAATCATACTGTGCTAATGTGGAACTGAATGTGATACAGAGATACTGTTCAGGAATGTTGTATATCAATGTACCATACATGTTTTTTCCCCAGTGATGATACCCTGAAATGCTATCTTCTGATGAGAAGGAATTCCAGGAACACTTTTCCTTTGATCCTGGTACTGCAAAGGTTTTGTTCAGAATAGGCAAGCTCCTGAATTTCTTTTCAGTTCCTAAAGCCTACATCTTGTGCAGATTAGGAACAGTTTTAGATAATTCATCAAACAGCTTTTCTTTAAATGACTGTGAACAGTTACCTTAAAGTTACATGTAAACAAACCACACTGTAATAAATAAAATAAAACAAAGTAAACAATACATATTAACATGCAAGTGCCATTTACTATTGTAACAGAGGAAGGTTTTGGATAGCTGCTGGTTGTCACAGAATAATGGTAGCACCAAATAGAAAGTTTCCAGGCGGAAATTCCTTTATCCTCTTCTTCATTCTTCTTTACCCTGGTTAAGTCAAATGTCAAGAAAGTCATTCTAAAATTACATTTTTGTCAAAATGCTTTGTAACCAAAATAGAATAGACATGCTCTTTTTGACCACTTCACAAGAAAGGAAGTCAAAATCATGAAATTACACAGATTATATTACTGGATTGTTTTTTTTCTCTCTAAAGATGTTCATGATACAATAGAGGAAAGGTCTGAAATAATTAAGAAAAAATAATAGATTTGCAAGTACATATTTGCATTTTCTCTTTGTTTCAACAAAAGTGAGAATGTTTAGCTTTCATTTCTGAAAGCAACCATGGAGTGATATGCAAAACTTAACCAGTTTTTCTTTTAGATTTTAATCACAGCTGTTCATTTTCCTGCTTGAACTGAAAATAAATTACAAAGGATTGCACATTTTCCAGGCATCTTGCTTTGTTCTGAACATGACTGTTAATTTTGCCTGGAGTTTGATGACTCAGTTCTTTATAGTTCTCTCTACATCTCATAGAAAAACATACACACACTCTAACAAAGAAAGAAACAAAAAGGACTTATGCCTACAAGAAGCCTTCAATTTTCCAATAGAATAGAAGGTGTTTTGGACATTCATGGTGCAATTAAAATTACTCATTGTACTGAAGTCAATGGCTGGCATGAGGCAAGTAACTTTACTGGGATTAGTCCCAGTTGCATTTCAATTCAGCTCCCAAAGTTCAGCTGCACTGAATTATTCCTGGTTAGACAAGGGAATAAAGTTATGGAAAAAATGGAGGATAATGTTATTTCAGCAGTCCAGAGAGATGTCCATCATTTGTTTTAAAAGTTACATAGATGTGTTCATTCAACATTTTCAAAGGCTTGAGTTTATTTCTTAATGGTGTGCTTGCATGTCTTCAGCATTACTCCTCTGTTCCCAAATTACCACTAAATGGCGATATTCAATGAGGCTTCAATTTCAGTCAGAAAGTCCAATGAGAGCTCATATCACACTAAAATTTGTGCTTCCCATGCAAACTAATTCAAACATACTCCTTAGTGTTCCAAGTTTAATGGGGTGGGTTCGAGATATTTTGCACTATGCTTATGCTAGTAAAAAAGTTACAGTCAGGACACTGATTTGAACAATTTCCCAGGATTATTGGTTAAATATAATTGTTAGAATACTTCCTAGTTTTGACATGAGACAATGAATACTCTTTCCGATAATACTAAGGGCTTAGTACAGGAGGAACAAGTCTCTTTTCCCAGGAGGACCATGGACAAGGATGTCTTGTTCTGAGAAGAAAATCTTTCTAGCAATCACAAGGTCAGCCATGGCATCTGTCTCTGAGATTGAGACCTGTCCCATTTTCTCTACTGTGTGGATCAGCTGTCCATATGCAGGACAGGGAGTCCATGTGCCTGCTCAGGATGCAGTGGTCAAAGCAGGCAAGGATGGAGCTTAAGTGAGTTTCCACGAAGAGAGCCAAATCTTGAACTGCATTCTCTGCCAGCAAAGACCAAGATATATCTGAATTGTACATGTTTGGAAACGTAACGGCAGGTCCTCTGCATGTCATCTGTCTGACCAGTGAGCTACATATCTTTCCTTATGCACAAGAAAACAAATCCATCCTAGCAGATTAGACTTGAACTGATGGAAATAGGATTTCTTTCAAGTGAAAAATAAATCTGACAGTACTTTTATACTTAAAGATGAACGGTATCTACACAAATCAGAATGCAATTACATGAGACAGCAATATAAGAAGCTGAATTCCTCATGAGATTATTTTTTTTTTCATCCTGAAGACTGGCATAACCTGTGTGCTACATTGTGTTAAGCAGCTACAAAATCCTTTTTCCAGTAATTTTTGCATTCTTTGGCTAAAATAAATAATTCTTTTCCTACCTTTCTTATTTTTCTTTAAGGGAATTTAATCGTTATGAGTTGTGCCAGATTTGTAGCACTGGAAAAGGAAGACTTCAGCTTTATGGAAAGTACGTCAGTGGGTGGCAAGAATGCAAATATATTCATGTTGCACTTCCACATTTTAGCTTCACAAGGAAGAATGATCTCTGAGGCATTCCGGTTTTTGCACTTTGTTAAGAACATCTGCTGTGCTCTAAGTGCATCTTTCTAAGTGCATAAGCACGTGACAGGGTAGAGAATGGAAACATTTATGTACCCTTTTCATATGGTTTCTTTTTCTGTCTTCAGTCAGAAGGAGCAATTGCTGTTCCAGTGAGGGGACAGCAGAGGGGTTGTCTCCCCAAACCAATGGTTCTCTCACTATCTTGTGCTCGGTGGTTGCTCAAAATCAAAAGATCACAGGTAGAGAAACCATGGGAACTCAACATTGATTCCCAGGTCAGATTGCAGGTAGGTTTTTCACCACCAGAAGACAGTCTGTCTATTTTTCCCTATAACTTCACTCCTTGGAACCTGCTCCACGAGAGTGGGAGGCAACTTTATGACCCATAACAATCTCAGCATCCATGAGCTACTAAGAGGTTAAACAGTGGCCCAGATAGATCAGCTAAGAGTCCTTATTTCATAGTCATCTATCCTCAAACAAGGTGCGCAGAAGGACGGGGGGGGGATTGGAGCTGAAGACAAAGGACAAGACAGCAAAGCGGACACTTGTATCTCTGCACCTCCAGTACAGCATGCATGGCAACCTGGATCTTACACTGGGAACTGTACCAGACTGCATCAGGAAAGTTGAAATTTATGTGATGGGAACAAAATACACAAATGTAGAAACTGGACTAAAACCAGTTACATATTTCACTGGGTAATGTCCATGATAAATCACCAAATTTGGTAACCAGATTTTACAGAAGTATGAATCTTGTATATGTCCAGAAGAGAAGATTTAAAGTGAAATGGGATACAATGTGGTGGGAAAAAATTCCAAAAGGCTGCCATTAGTAAAAACACAGTTTGAATCTGTTGTCTAAGCAGAGACACGCAATTTTCCAGGGTATAAATAGAGTTGGTGAAGTTCCGTGTCAACAAAAGGGCAAAAATGGATTAAGGTAAGTTAATAGAAAGGCCACAGTTCAGTGCCAATCATTTCAAGTCAGACTCTTCTGACTGTATGTCAAATGTATACAGACTGCTCTAGTTTCAAGCTAACTGGTTTGGGATTTTCCAGTGCTCTTTGCTGCTTGATCAGGAACACATGAGACCATAGAAGTGTCAAAGGATATTATTGGCAATATCCCAGTAGCAAATCTTTCCTCTTTTCTTGCATGGTTCATTTAATTGAACATTCATATCAGTGGCAGATTCATTGCAAAACACATTTTTCATTTTTATGCCCTTTTTATGAAAGCTGTAAAGTTACATGCTTAAAAGACTTTGGCTAAAAATTATGTGAAAATGGGTAACATTTACTTTTTCTAAGCTTGGGGTAGAGTAAGCGGTTCACATTTGTGAAAATCCCTGAAAAAAATGCATTTTTACTAACATTTCTATTTACAAGCTATTACCAGATGTCTGATTCAATAGGCATTTTTGAAAGATTAAATTCAAAATACCTATCTTTATGCATATGAGAGGGTCCAACAATTCATACAAGATGAATTAGGGAATACAGAAAAAAAAGGCTGATTGACAAGTTGTTTTTCCTTATTTTAACCTTTTTGTCAGTCTGAGGATATCTTAAGTACATTACAGAGGCTTTCTGCCCTCCAATGGGTTTTTAGAATACTGGCACTATCAGAAGTGATCTAGGCTCGCAAAACAATAAGGGCCAAAGCTGAGGCCCCCTCTTCTATGGAAGGAAAATTCCCATCGACGTCAATGGGATTTTTACATAACTACAAAATAAAGAAACTGCTCCAAAATGATGACCCCAAAGGGGGCTTTACTCTTGGCATAGAGCTGTATTTCCAGGATTCCATTATTCTTCTTTCTGTCATTAGGGAAATTACTAAGTGAGCCAAAATACAATACCTCTGCTTTGGGAAGTGAGGCTAAAATCTGCACCACATAGTCCACGTGTACATGCCCAGCTTACAGTTGTGTCACTGTTCTCAGAAGGAAAGTTATAGTAACAGGTCACCATGCTTACTACAGTAAAAAGAAGGAAATTCACAACAGGGTTATCAAAGCAACATAGCACCATAAAAGTCTGCAACAAAAGGACCTATGGTTAGATCCAAAAATACTTAGGCCCCTGAAAAGGGTTTGTTTTGGGGTTTTTTCAGTCCAGTTCATTTTATCCAGTGACTTCTTGAAATGATACACAGCAATAGTTCTCTGAAAGTACAGATCAAGAGTCCAGGAAATTCTCATATCTGCCTCTTTTTCTCTGGCCCGATGAAGCTTGGACCTCTTTTTTGCATTTGCTTTGACAAAATGGACTAAGTTCACTTCCCTCTGCTTCCCCACAGCCAAAGTTTAAGGTGAGTGGGAGATATGAATCTTCATGTTCTTAAGATTAAGAGGGCTTGAATCTAGAATTCCTACATCTCCAGGATGAAAGTTTACAGCATTACATTATATAGAGGAGGATGGGAAGGGTGTCTTTATGGTTTAGCTGTATAACGACGATGGCACCCACAAACAAATTTTGTGAGGAATGTCCTTGCTAGTATATTTTGAGTAAGTCTTGCTCTCTAGAAAGAGTCAGAAATCCTGTAAGGAACAGAACCTTAGCAATCCCTTTACTGTCTCCAGTGGTCAGTGTTGATATTTGCTAAGCTGGTCTTAAGTTGTGTGTGATAAAGTTCTGACAGTCTAGTGAAATGCTTACTGTACGTATGGTCCATCCCCATGCCAGTCAGCTACCTGGGAACTACCATATCGATGGCCTCTTAGTCTCCATTTTAGTAATTGAAATGGATTAAAGCACAGCATTTTATTCATTTCAGCAGTTGTATGGGCTGCTGCCACAGTAATGCTGGCATCTTCCAGGTCAGGAAGCAGGCCCTATTGGCACAGTCTCCCACACATTTCCCACACAAACATGTTCATCATTACTGTCTGGCCATCCCTGTAGAGAAGTCCAATAAGATTCCCTGGTGTATCAGCCATTCATCACAGTTTTATGTCATCGGCAAACTTAGCGATGGTACACTGCCGCATCATCCAGATCCTTAACAAAAATCTTCTCATCTTAGGGTGTAAAAACCTTGCAGTTTTTCAAACTGTGACCTGATTTTAATGTTCTATTGATGAGTTCTCAACAATGGCACAGGTTTAAAATAAGTTGCTAGTTAAAGTTAGGTATCTGCCAAAGAGAAAAAGCAATTAGTATATAAAGTATTTTAAATTGATGCAGAAATTTCCCTGACATTGAAATGAACATCAGAAGTGCTGCCAACTAATGTGATCAAATTGGTCTCCTAAAGATGAAGTAACAACACATGTTTCACCTTCACCAGGCTTCTTTCACAACATGTTTCTTGCACAGGAAAACAACTTTTGTCAGCCTTCTGGAGTCAGTGAGCCTATACTGCAGCAGGCCTGGGTGACAGCCAGAAAGTGATTGTCTTCAGAGGATTATGGGTAATGCCTTACTAATTAACTATAATGGTAACCTGGTAATGTTTAATAGTGGGTTAGGCATTGCTTTCCCCTCTCTCAGATGTTATCCGTTCAAGGAGAAAAAATATTTGTAAGGTGATTTCACTTATGGTTTCAACATATTCCAAATGAACAATCTTTGTTCCCCCACAAATGGTATTGTGTTGGATAACACAGTTGACAAGGTTTCATAAATCCTTCTCCAAGTTCACTTTAATTGCAATTCAATATTATTTTGTTTCTATTAACCCAGGTAAATAAATAGAGTGAACTGGCAATTTTGAACTGTGATCTATGGCACAGTCCCCAATGTACTGGCACACACTAAATTCTTGCAGATCACAAATCTGCAAGAAACATGTTTGCGTCTTCCAACAAAATGTCATCAAATCTCTGAAGGAATACATATTTATACCTCACATAGTGTGCTACAGCTTCACATTAGAAGCAGGCAGACTCTAAAGCAGCAGGTTTGAAACAGGGAGAGAGAAGATTCCTACTTTGAACCTTGCTCTTTCCAAGTACTAGAATGGCAACATACTTAGACTGTTTTATTCTTTAAGTAACTTGTCTCATACATCACTCTTTGGTGGTATTGAGCTAGATGATCTCGCCTTATGTGGCACTTTATCTCTTCTTAAGATCTCTCCAGGTAAGATTCATTTCATCTCCCTTTGGATAAGGGTTTCTAAAGTGAAGAAACCTACCCCTGAAGTTGTCACCAGAGGCTCTCATTATGTAGAGAATCAGGCATTTTTAGGACATGATTCGTGCAAACTTGTTTAGACACTGTCATGGTTTAACTCCAGCCAGCAGCCAAGCACCACACAGCCTCTTGCTCACTCTCCTAAGAGCAGGATCGAGGAGACAATCAAAAGGGTAAAAGATAGAAAACTCATTAATTGAGATAAAGACAGTTTAATAAGGAAAGCAAAAGGCATGCACACAAGCAAAGCAAAATAAGGAATTAATTCACTTCTTCCCATGGGCAGGCAAGTGTTCAGCCAGTTCATCTCCAGGAGGGCAGGGCCCCATCACATGCAATGGTTACTTGGGAAGGGAAATGTCATCACTCCAAACGTGTCAGCACCCCCTTCCTCCTTCTTCCCCCCACCTTTATATACAGAGCATGATGTCGTACTGTATGGAATATCCCTTTGGTCATTTGGGGTAATGTGTCCTGACTGTGTCTCCCCCCAACCTCCCATGTACCCACAACCTCATTGCCAGCGTGGCAGTACAAAAAGAGGAAAAGACCCTGGCCCTGTGTAAGTCCTGCTCAGCAACAACAAAACATCTATATATTATCAACTCTGTGTTCAGCACAAATCCAAAACACAGCCCCATACTAGCCATGGAGAAGAAAATTAACTCTACCCCACCCAAAACCAGCACAGACACCTACCTCAGAATGAGATGAATCATACTCTACAAATGTTTGTTTCTCTCCATTGACTACAAAGGCAGCCAGAAGAGATTATTTTTATTGTAGATGTTTATATTTAGTCAGATGAATTTCATCCACTTTTTTTTTCCTCTACTACTATTAGAATGAAACTGGTTAAGAGAGCAGCAAGGCAGAAACAAGGCCAATTAAGCACCGTAGATGCACATTGATGACAATTACCCAAACCACATTCTGAACTATGATTTCCAGGGATTCAGAAGAGAGGCAAATGGGATCATATGGCAGTACAATTCTTGTTATGATTTAACCATGCAAGGAAGCTAAGTACCGTAGAGCTGCTCACTCACACCCCCACAGTAGGACAGAGGGGAGAATCAGATGGGTAAAAGTGAGAAAACACATGTTGAGGTAAAGACAGTTTAATTATTTGAAAAAATGGAGGGAAAAATCTACAATCAAAAAAAACATGCAAAAGAAGAACAATTGATCACCACCAGCCTACCGATGCCCAGCCAGTTCCTTAGTAATGGTAACCCCTACAAAACCTCCATCCCTCAGTTTTTATTGCTGAGAATGATGCTGTATGGTCTGGAATATCCCTTTGGTCAGTTGGGGTTGGCTGTTCCAGCTGTGTCCCCTCCCAGCTTCTTGCACATTCCCAACCTACTTGCTGGTGGGGCAGTCTGAGAAGCAGAAAAGGCCCTGACACTCTGGAACCACTCAACAGTTACTGAAACACCCCTGTGTTATCAACAACATTTTCATCAAAAATCCCAAACATAGCCCACCACAATCTTCTATGAATCAATTTAAATCTTCCCCATCCAAGCTCAGTACAAATCAGAATAAGGAAAACCTCCAAGAGGTAATCTGTAAGGACCGTCTCCACAATGCTCTGGACAAATTTTTTAACTGCACTCCTCGTTAGGATACCTATGGTATATGGAAGTCCTTCCAAGGTTTCCTCCAACAGGTATTGGTGAAAGGATGAGAGCGGTCCATTTTGGCAAAACCTGTCAGCTAGCACTAGTGGTAAGCTTAAAGTTTTATATATATATGTGTGTCTATATATATATATATATATATATATAACGTAAAATGCAGAAAAGTGAGAAGACTTTCTTGCTGACTTGCCAGGATTTGCTTTTCACATGGTAACTACAAGTAACACTACCTGCACAGACATTGTCAACATACAGGCAGAGATCTGTCAAAACATTTTATCATGCACATTTAAATGCAAACAATCAAAATTTGCCAGGTGGGAGACTATCCTCTGTTTTACGCAAAACACTCCAGTAAAACCATTAAGGTTCTGCTTAAAAACACAACAATAAGGTCAGGTAGGCAGAATTTCCACCTTCAGTGGTGGTTCAAATTTCTCTTGTGCCTGAGTTTAAGGCAAAAAAAGATGTGCTGTTTCTTCTGGTTTGGATTAAAAAATGAAAAATAAATATTTTTCATGGAGTCTTACAAGGTTTTTGGCCTTCCTGAGTCACATTGCGTCTTGATTTCTCCACCCTTTTGTTTGGGTGGGAGACCCAAATGGAACTCACTAGCACAACCTTTGGCATCTCTGAAGCCTTGGCAATCTGTTTAGGCTAAATAGGTCAACAGGGTGGAGATAGCTCCTAAAGCTTAAAACTGTTCCTGAAAGTTGAAACATCACCAGCTATTTCTGTCAACATGTAGGTGAAGCATAAGAAAAACCTGTTTTGCCAATGTCCAAAGAGGTCAGCAACCCTGAATTGGGGGGGAGGGGGGGAGGGGGGGTGGGAAGGCTTTGCCT
>JAWWEW010000041.1:35508815-35627311 GCA_035583185.1 Anabacerthia variegaticeps
AAAACTGGGGGGGAGGGGGGGTGGGAAGGCTTTGCCTGTTGCAGCCCCAAAACAAACTTTAAAAGTTTTAAAAGGAGAAACTACAAACGATAAGGAGAGTGTTCTGGACTGTAGTGTTGGCTGCACCACTAGAGGCAGAGAGGCAAAGGCAGAAGAGGTGTGGCTGAAACCTGTAGACATGTATGATGTGACGCCAATGTTTATGGAAAGAGAACCACAGCCAAATATTTGGAACCTGATGAGCTGCAGTTATTTCAACAAGCAAATGGCCTTTGTACTAGACTTTCTGGACCTTAGGCTCTTCCGTGCCCTGTCTTAGTTCCTCATTCACAATCTTCTTCCACCACTAACACTTTGAAAAAACATTGCACAAATGCTTTCAATATATCAAACTAAGATATTTCCATATGAAGAGTGGTAGGAGCAAAACAGATAACCTACTTCTTTCCCCATCATTAATATTATTCTTATATTATTCATATAAGATTTTTTTTTGGTGCAAATTACAATTTCACTATTTACATGCTACAAGGTAGTGATAAACCAAATCATCATCTATGTCGTCAAAATAGCACCTGAGAGTAAACGACATCTGAGTAGACTTGCTTCTGTAGTCATTTATCTCAAATGCCTCTTAGTTTCAATGAGTAGACTAAGGACTATAAGGCCCCAAATTTCTTCTAACCAAGTCATGTCATATCAGTGTCACCAAAAAAAATTCTTTGTACGGAAAACCACAATCTTTGTTCATCAGACATTGTGTGGCCACATGATGTTTTAGTTTCATACAATTTTCTGGGAACTACAACATTCAGATATTCAAGTAGCAAACTATTTTAACAAAGGAGACAAACAGATGAATTTAAATATTTATGTTTTAAATTATTAGCACAATGGAAAACAGGTCAGTGGTATCTGTTTACATATAAATGCAAGTGTGTGTTTGAGAACACGAGAGTTAAAAGGAGTAATTATGGGAGGGTTCTTTTGTTTTAAAATGGCACATGGCTGGATATTCATACAGAATTTGGGATGTTCATGGGTACTATAGAATGAAGAAATTGATATTGCTGATATTGTTTATACTTTCCATATCATCCAACACAAACATTTCCTTTTTTATTTTAAAGTCTCTGGTGCTTTTTTCCTAGAATCCTGTTGAGTTTATGCATTCTAAGATTTAACATTGTTCATCTAATTTTGGTGCACTCATGATTTCAGTGCTGTCACATGTACAGATTTTTGTATTGGCTGCACATGTTTATATAAGTGGATTTACATTTTTAAACTAGCAGCATACCACTAAATTATGTGAAAAATCCCAGTACATAAATAGTTGTCTGAGTACATGTGTCTAAAAGTCCCAGAGTATGAAAAGTGGCTAACCTACCAATATATAGGCACATAGCAATTTTGTGTACTCAATATATTTGCACTAAGATTTTCCACTTTAACTGGTCTATATTTGAAAATGGTATGTAAAAAGGGCTAAAAAAGAAAAAAAAAAAGGCTGGTTGTAATTCCTTAATCCCAGGAGCTGTGCATTTAGAAATAGGTCCTTTCATTTTCCAATGGATGAAGAGCCTCAGCAAACATAACTCAGTGTTAGTGTACTCCACTGTTAGGTATGGCAAATGGCTTTCATTTATTTCAAGGGTGAAAACATGACCAATGCACAAAATGCTTCCATAATGCCATGATCTTTCTTCAGGCAGAGGATTCCACTGCAGCAGTAAAACCTCTGCTGCTTGCTCCAGTAATTTTAAAAGCACTTTATACTACATAAGCAGACAGAAGGATTTAGCCAAGCCTGTTCTAGATAAAGCATTGAATAACAGAGTGAGCTGAGGTTAGATGTTACTAGGAGAGATGGAGACACATTTTCAGCTGGTATAAGCCGTTCCAAAAGCTGCACTCATTTAAATTACCAGAGGATCTGATATTCAGTCCGTTTAAAAAATGGATGACTTAATCAACTGAGTCCTTGTGATCAGATTGCAAAAAAAATGCAATTCAGGGAATGTACTCCCCTACACTGAATCATGTTGCAAGCACAGTAATGGATGCAGCTCTTACTTTTAACAGCATGCAAGACAGAGATGATATGCTGTATCGCATGACAGGAGAGATGCCTGGTTCCAGCCACAGGTTCTGATGCAGGGTTTCACAGTCCTCCATTACAGCACTGGAGAAGAGTTTATTTCCTCAGTGGAGGAGACAGGAAAAACTGTCGGCTCCACAAAAACGCATGAGAAATTGGCATTCTAACGAGTTTCAGCCAAATATGGTGACTAGATCGTTTTGGTAAGACCATCTGGGCCAATTTGGCCATTAGAGCAATGACTGCTGGTTCTAAACTTTTTAAAAGATATTTTCAGTGCTATAATCAACACAAATATTACTGTTCTTCTATTCTAGACATTGCCATCAAAAATTGGCACCTTTTAAACTTAAATCTGAAGTTGGTTTAGCATTTTAGGTCCTGGACAAAGCATTAGCAAAGCCTATGGGCCTGGTTTTCAACCTCTGCAAAACAGGCTACCCTAAGAAAGGGACTCTCTCTCTCAAGGTCTCTCTAACATTGCATAGACCCCCAGCTGAGGTCTTTGGGAAAAGCTCAGTTCTGCTTCAGTCTCTTCCCCACTTTGCTGCGTGTCCTTTGAGTATCTGGCTGCTGTTTCTCCAGCCAGAAAATACAGGCAGTGATGTTGATCTCCTTAGAACAGCAAAGAAGCCACTGAAAAAATTACAACCAATGCATTACAGAAAACCATTCACAACCCATAATTACTTTCTAATTGCCATTTTTATTAGGTTCTTAGGACTCGGATCAATATTATAACAGGCTCGTTAAGAGTCCTTGGATTATATAACCCTCACAGGTTTGCTTTTTTCTAGGAATGCCCCAGAGGATGGAACTGCCAGGAAATAGTGGAGTGGAGCTGCCCACTCAGGCAAGTCAGGAGCTGCATGTGCCCCCATGCACAGTCCAGGCAGTGGCCTTCTGGTGGGTGCAGGTCCGCAGCCCCCAAGCAGGGCCATGGTGATGGCAGTGATAGCACTGCCACACCCCTGGCTTCACTGCAGACCTTGAGGGAAGGCAGCAGGACTGGACTCCACCCAGAGAGCAGCGCCAGGCTCTGTGGAGCCAGGGTTGGGCATAGGGCTGCTGCCAACACAGCCACAGTCAGACCTGGGTCCCAGGCTCCACCTGCCCTGAGTTTCACCTGGGCAGTGGAGCTGGGATTCTGGCTGACTGCTGGGGGACAGGAACATCCTGCTCACTGAATCCCCTTCATGCAAACATCCCCCATTTATTAAGCTCCGTCTTAAAAGCTGCTAGTGTCCTGCCTCCTCTATTGCACTAGGAGTGCTCCTCCACAATCTTGCACTTTTAGTGACCAAAATGCTTCTTCTCCTTCCCAGTTTGATTTGAACACACAGTGTATTTACCATGATATTCACTTTCAGTCTTCTTGAGAATTTATTTTAAATTCTCTCCTAAACAGTCTCAACTCCCCATCAATCAAACACCCCTCTTCTCTTTGGGGGCAGCTCACTTCCCTGAGCATAGGTGAGAGCAGTTGCTCAGCCATGGATTGCTTCCCTTTCCCTCTCAGAATAACTCACCACAACTTGTCCTATGGTCACTTCTTCAATTTCTGCATTGCAGGGTGGTCCTGTGATCAGCCAGTCTTCCTGATTCCTCTCAGCCTCAGGTTAGCACTTCCACGTATTTTGATATTTGTTGTCTTCAGCTACTGAATCCCTAGCTTATATCAAAAACATTTGTACATTTTCCATTTAACATACACCCATTTCTATCTAGCATTGTAATTCTCAAAGTATTACAATGCTTCTCATATGACAGTCTGATGCTGCTGAACATTAGCAACACCTCTTCGCTTTATGGCATCACGAAACCTCATGATCATCCTCCAGTGTACCACTTTCTACAGTGAAAATGCTAAATAAAATCTGTCCCCAAATGTGCTGCATTGTTCTCTTTGCAGCACTGTTGGTGGTCTTAAAATTACCAATAGCATTTGCTCTCCATTATGTGTCAGGGAAATTAATGTCCCCAACACAATGCCTAGTAAAATTATTCCTACATTAATGTTAAAGGGAACCCTGGCAACATGTAAAACTGATCTTCAATATCTGTTCATAAAATAATTTTCTTAATTCCTTTCCCAGATATAATTTCTACTGTCTTCTATGCATGCTTCTTTTTCACATTTTTTTTCACAATTGTGCATCTAAATGTGTGTCATGCCTGCCCTGTGCATGTACTTTCTTTTAGGAAAACTGCACACCCTTCAACAGGTATTTCTCAGTCCTTCTCTATTACAGCTCTTTTTTTCCTTTATAATACTTTAATTCATGCAATGTATCCATTGTTCAGATTCCTCCACTTCCTTTTTTTAGGTTCTTTATCTTACTTCTTTCAGTCTGTACCTGTTTCAACTGTTTCTTTCTGATTCCATTTAATTCTTTAGCTAGATTGC
Organism: Anabacerthia variegaticeps; assembly: GCA_035583185.1. Lineage (NCBI taxonomy): Eukaryota > Metazoa > Chordata > Aves > Passeriformes > Furnariidae > Anabacerthia > Anabacerthia variegaticeps. The sequence continues at coordinate 35,513,324 of JAWWEW010000041.1, forward strand.
ATTATTTTAGCTACAGCATCCACTTCACTGTGAGTGTACTCATTATTAATAAGTTCTCTTATTTCCCTTTAGCCTTCTTTTGTTTTACAATAATTTTCTACCTTTTAACTGTATTTTTGCCACCCTTTACCTAATTTCACTGTTGTTGTGAAATAAAATATAAGTTTTCTTTGGAGATTACATGAATGTCTCTGAACCTTCCCTCTGCATTTATTTTTTTAAAACTTTCTTTATGAATTACCAACTTAATTCCATAAACTGGAACGCACAAACTGTTCCAGTGCCCCAGTTCTTTATGTTACAATTACTTCTTTCTCTTTCACTAGAAAAGATAGCAGTGCTACTGAGGTTCTCTGCTTTGCTTCTCTCAGAATGCTACCTCTCTGGTCTAGTGCTAAAAAAGCAATGCTGGTTTTATTTTTCCCAGCCTAAATACTTCTTGTCAGTTTGTCTTTACTTCCATGCATCTCGGAGCCTAAAAACCAGTATGACTTTTTGTCCTCTGGGCCTGTTTTGGTGTCAAGCCTGTTAATTCCTCTTAGTGAGGAATACCGATCACACAATCCTGTCCATTTTCCTTGAGGGCCTAAAGACGGTTCTTCCGATTGTTTGAAACTCATTTCATCTCATCTGTATTTCTCTTTCAAATCAGGTATGTACTGTCAATTTTCTCCATTGCGTTCTAATCCACAGCATCCTTCATACTCAAGCTTTATTTTCTTGCACCAGCACTCTCTTTGTCTCTTCTGTCTTCCTGTTCTGCTTTCCATGTTTCCTTTGCTGTAGCAGCTGTATTCTGTTACCCTGTTTATCTTCTTCTGGGTAATACTTCTTGATGTTGCATATTTCTTTGGATCTCCCTTTCAACCAAATTCCTGCATCATCCAAAGTTATATGCACCTCTGCAACTACTTGTGCCATCCTCTCCTGTTCCATCATGTCGCATCCCTGATGTTGGACTTGATGTGGTTGCACTTCCAGTAGTCCTAGAAGTGTGAGTAACATTTCAGCCAAAAGTACCTTCTGCCATGAATTCTCTAGAAGATACTAATCTCATAAACTCTGCATCTGATAATCTCTGTCTCCTCTCTTACTTGAGGCATTAATGTCTCTCTTTCTCAATCCCTAGCATTAGCAAAATATCAGGGGAAAAATGCAAGCTTCACCACATAATCTGTTCTTGTGCCTTCCTTAACTTTTTTACATATTTTCCATTATCTAAAAGAGTAAAGACACAGAGTAGTCTTTCTGCATAAGCCAAAATTCATAATTAATGTGGTCAAAATTTCAAAAATAGGAGTTTAAAATCCCAAGACTATATTTGGATGACAGCTTGGAGTTCCCAAATGCATAGCTGTCCACATCTCCCGGTGACCTAGACCATTAGAAAACTGAGCTGAAGCAAAATGCAGGCTTCAGGGCTTAACTTCAATCACCTAAAAAAAAAAAAAAAATCTTGATCCTGTAAATAGAATATATAAGTGAAGAAGTGCCAGCAAACACTGGATCTTTTATGTGTATGGACAGGTAATGTCCAAGAAAAGAGCTGCAGCAAAACATGGACGGAAAAAAATGCAAAATCCAGTCCATGATATTACCAGGAAACTTCGCATTTCTAATGTGTGCTGAGACTCCAGAAAAACAGAGTTACTATTGACAGGCAAATTCTGAGCATAGAATACAGAAAAAGTAACAACGCTAAACTGAGACAAACAACATACTAACAGCACAGTGTTATGATGCTAAGAAGCTGTGACATTTTCAGGAGGAAGTTTACTGAACATTGGAACACTCATTTTCAGGAATGCCCAAGAGCCCTGCAGAATAGAACGGGGAAGGAAACAGTGTCAAAAAGCTCATAAACACCAGGATACAATTATGAGATATCTATGTTAGAAAGAGAATTCATCCTACTAGGAAAAGAGGATAATCCTTGCCACATAGGTATACAGACACTGTATTTTTAGCATGTCTGGAATTCCCAAGAAAGCTAGTGGAAATTTCCAACCAGTAAGAAGGGCTCCTATCTCCTTTTCCCAAAGGAAACTTAAGAATGATTTGGTAATGGGTAAATGTTACTAAAATATTCATTCTTAGTATTATTTTCTTTCCCCTAGTACAGTAAAAGTTATAATTACTTAGTGAGAAATCATAGCTGTGAATAGCTGGTTATTGTTGGCATCACACCCAAGCACCACAACATTTTTTCCCACCTACTGTGTAGCATAGCTGGCAAGTCCCTGAAAAGTAATGACCTACTCAGAAACAGATATTTTGACAATATTTTGGGAAGGCTGGAATGGCCTTTACTGCTAATATTGAGGGATAAGCAGCTATGCAGAACCAAGAGAACTCCAGGAAAAACTACGTAAGTGTAAGAATCAATCCTCTCCATCTTTCCTCATCCCCAGTGTAGAGGAATCAGTCATTGACTCCTGACTTCTAATGTGAGCTACTCAACTCCAGTCTAAAGCTAATATTCTGGTAGAAAGAAACACACTTAAAATCAAATTTCTCGTGAAAAGTGGTGAAAAAGAATATTTAAGTGCCTCTTTTTTTAGTTTTGTTTGCCTATTTTTCTGTCTTTTTCTCTTATTAATCCAGAATCCTTTGTTTTCACACACACACAAGAATTGGTGAGTAGCAAATGTTATTTAACAAGGCATCATGATTTTTTTTTTTCCTGGCAGAATCATATTCAGGAACTTGTGCTGCTTATAGCACAATACATCAATATTGCACAATATTGCACAATAGTATTAACCTGTCCAACATTCTTTGTGTGAATAAAAAAGTTGCACTCAGTTAAAACACTCTTCACAGGAACTGTAGTGGCACAGGAACTGAGCAGACAGATCTCTCTAAAAAGAGACTGAAACAAAGAAATTACCTTCTTTAGAGAGAAATTTTTGCTATTTACATCACTGCATTGAACACTTATTAAAAAGCTCCTTTAGATAGTATTGATCATGGAAAAGAGCTTCATTGGAAATTTAAGTATGCAGGTCTCATCTTCTGGTAAAAATAATTCCAATTCAGTGTAATGGAGGGCCTGTGTAAATCAGAATCTGTTTACCTAATACACACTCTTACACGTACAAAGCTGTAAATGAACTCTCATTTATCAGAAACAGGAGACCCAGGCCCAAAAACTAAATACAGGAAGCATGTGAGAGTGCATGCAAAATCTGAAACATTTTAATACTTTCTGAAATCTAATGAGTTCAAATAATTATGGAATTGGGAAAGAAATTATCAGTCTGTTTTCTATCAGGAAGACAATTGCATCAAGAACGCTCACTTGGAGCCCAGTGCTGAGTAATAAACCACCCATGCAGTTTCCATTTTTGACTTCTTGCTTTTGGGGGGGTGTGTGAAATAAGCTGCAGATGACAGTCAAAAGCACAGACTTTGGTAGCTTCTTTCCAATGAATATATTTTCCTGGACACTTGCTGTTCTGTATTTTTACAGTGTGAAAGTAAAAAGAACCAGTTGTGCAGTTTTACTGAGGTTTCATTTGAAGGAATTGCATGATGGTTTCATTACTGAGATGGCAAGTACAGCTCAATCTAGTCAATATGGAATTTCCTTTTTCCATTCTTTAGATATAACAGGATACAACAGGCAGTGAAATGGGCACTTAGTCACAACGTTTTTTTACAAATCTCTTTAATTCCCTTATTGCCCAATCTTGCAGTTGTTGTGAACTTGCCAACCTTTTTCTTGCCGTAATTCCTGCAAAAGCAGGCCCTTAAATGTAAAATATAATTAAAATAACCTTTAGGTGCCTTCCATGGATTGCCATCCATAAAACTAGGAATCAAAAAACAGAAAAAAAGTATTAATAAAAATAATACGACATTTCTTCAAAGACACCATCTAATAGGCTAACTAAACGTTCTAACTATGGGCCTGGTTCATGACACCCTTACATCATTATACTCCCCACAAGACTTACCACGGCAAGAAACTGTCATTAACAGAATGGGTTTTCCTATATTCAACATATGCCTTAAGTACTGCAGGAACTAATTTTTGAGTACTCTCTGAAGTCCAGAGTTCCCAAGAAAATATTCTGTCTGCATAGAGATAATCATATCAAACTTGATCCAGAGCCTTGGAGTTACCTTTTTAGTGACAGAACATCTAGGGCACATAGGTCAGGTCCACACACCTGTGTCCTAGGAATGGATATCCATCTCATCTTTTTCCCACTCTGAAGAAATCCCACATTATTTACATGGCCTTTTACTGTATATTGCTCTATGAGAGTGTCATGAATGACCAAACAGTCCTCTAATTTTATACCCAAGAGAGTTTCCCTGTTTTTGTATTTAAGAGACACGCTTTTTCATACACATCTCTCTTTGGAGTCAACACTATTAAGGTTTTTGTCTTACAAAAGCCTGCCTTATGTAATCATATATTTGGATGAACTCCAAGTACTCTTATGCAATAATGCATACTGATGATAAATAATAGGATGAAAGAGAAATAAAAACTCTTAGGAAAAGAATGAAAAATTACAGCAATTTTCTATTGGTCATTTTGGACCCTTTTGTAATATCATGGATACAGAATAGACCAAAACCAACAAAGACAAAAAGGCAGTTATTTTTTTCCAAATAAAACCAGCAGAATTTGACTGGTAACATTCAAACATGACCAATATCAATGATATTCTCAAAAATGAATAATTTGTATCAGAAATTATGTGGTCAGCAGGACCAGAGAAGTGATGGTCCCCCTTGTATTCAGCATTGGTGAAGCCACAGCTCGAGTTCTGTGTTCAGTTTTTGGCCCTTCATAAGAAGAAAGACATTGAGGTGCTGGAGCCAGTCCAGAGAAAGACAACAAAGCTGGTGAAGGGTCTGTAACACAAGTCTGATGAGGAGCAGCTGAGGGAACTGGGGTTGTTTGGTGTGGAGAAATGGAGGCTGAGGGGAGACCTTATTGATCTCTACAGCTACCTGAAAGGAGATTGCAGCTGAGTAGAAGTCAGCCTCTTCTCCCAGGTAAGGAGTGACAGGGGGAGACGAAATGGCCTCAAGTTGCACTGGGGAAGGTTTAGGTTGGATACTAGGAAAAACCTATTCATGGAAAGGGTTGTCAAGCATCGAAACAGCCTTCCCACAGAAATAGTTGAGTCACCATCCCTGATGGTGTTCAAAAAACATGTGGATATGACACCGGATGACATGGTTTAGTGGTGAACGCAGTGGTGGTGTTAGGTTAATCACTGGACTCAATGATCTTAGAGTCTTTTCCAACCTTAACAATTCTATTATTCTATGAATTGTTTTATCATGAAAAAAAGCAGTCATCTCTCTTTAGGAAACTGCTTTTGTGACCTGGTACTGGATCCACAATGAAATACAATTACAAAATATATTTTTTTTAAAAATAGGTAATATAAACTTTCATTAGTGATGTTACCAGTGTCTAGATCCTGATTTCTTAATAAAGATTCCATCCAATTTCTTCAGTACTGTCCCATATCTTTTCTCCTTGAGCATTTGACTATGTTTTAAAACACACTATTTCCTCTGATGATTAAACAAATAGGGGAAAGAAGAATAGAATAGAATCTAGGATCTAGGATCTAGGATAGAATAGAGTAGAACAGAATAGAACAGAATAGAATAGAATAGAATAGAATAGAATAGAATAGAATATGCTGAGTTAGAAGGGATCCTCAAGGATCATCGAGTCCAACCCCTGGCCCTGCACAGGACCATCCCCAAGGGTCACACCATTTGCCCTAGAGTATCGTCCAAATGCTTCTTGAACTCTGTCAGGCTTGGTGTTGTGACCACTTCCCTGGGGAGACTGTTCCCGTGCCCAACCACCCTCTGGGTGAAGAACCTCTTTCTAATATCCAATCTAAACCTCCCCTGACACAACTTCAGGCCATTCCCTCAGGTACTGTCACTGTTCACCAGAGAGAAGAGACCAGTGTCTGCCCCTCCTCTTCCCCTCACGAGGAAGCTGTAACTGCAATGAGGTCTCTCCTCAGTCCCCTCTTCTCCAGGCTGAACACACCAAGTGATCTCAGCCACTTCTCATATGGCTTCCCCTCAGAATATGGCACTTTGCCTCATTGAACTTTATATGGTTGGAGACTGTCCAGTCCTCTAATTTGTCAAGGTGTCTCTGCAGGGCCTCCCTGTGACAAGTTGTGACATTTAAGTCAAGTAAGTTAACTGATTGCTCATCATTGATATTATCAGCCAAATGATTCATCATAGATTCAGACTCAAATGCTTCAGTGTAGAACACCATCTTCCAGTATTTCTAGTGAAGCCTTGCTCAAGAAGGGACAAGACTTTATCTCTGATTCTGCCAGATTGTTCCCCTTTTGATACCTGTTTGTGCTGTACTGTACCTCCTTTGGAACTGTCTTTGTGTTAGTTCACTTCATGGTCAATTAAAATCCATATATTCAATCAAATCTGTACAAACACGTTGCTTTCATTATTTATTCCTTTCCCATTAATTATAATGATCAGTAAGAACTTCAGACAAAAGTATTGATGCATTCTCTAAATCAAAAGCAGTATTCAATTGTTTATATACTTTTTAGGCCATTCTTTTTACAAATGGTAAGTTTTCATATGTTTGATTCTAAAGACAGATAATGTATGTGAGGGTTCAGGTATGTTTTGCACATTCCAAATACATTCTGAAAAACAGAAGTATGGAATTTTTTCCCCTTTCACTTGCCTGCAGCCTCCTCTTCTCAATCACTTGCCTTCATACATTTTGTATTAGTGCTATAATTTAAATACAAGATGAGCTTACCATTCACCTAGGCTAATCAGATCTGACTACATATGAATGTTATTTGGGATTATGCCCTGCATGAGGACATTCCCTGCCTCCCTGAGGTCATAATTTTACTGTTGAGGCTTATGATCAGGAAGACTAATCAGCCGTGTGATGCACACTTTTCATTATTAAGAGATTAATCTTTTTTCCCCAGGTGTTGAAACTGGAAGTATAACTCACTGTTTTATATACAGTTGATAGATAATTTCATATTTACTTTTCCTTACTCTACTTTAGGGTCCAGAATTTTGTTCGAAGGAAAGAAAGAAGAAAAAGTTTAAAAGTTTTTATGAAGTTTATAAAGCGCTCCAGCCTTCTTACCTGTGTGACACACGCAAGGCAAGAGCACAAGCCCACAAAATTTCACAATGGTTGCTCAGAAAAACCTTCAACAGTACATGAAGTGTGACAATTTCTTGCCTGGAGAGAGTTCCTTACTCTCTCAGGTAACCTACATTGAGAAATACTTGAAGAATCAAATCCTTTTCACGATCTCTAACATCCAGAGATTTCATCCATGCAGCACTCAGATACAGTTTTGGAAAGAGGAAGCAAACAGTTTGCATTGTCTTCCTATGTCCTGTAGACTCTGAAAACAGATATAGGATTTACACACTGGTTGGTCTTCATGTATTTTCTTAACAAATTTATTTTCCTTTGTTATAATGAGTCCAAACATCAGTGTCCTCTTCCTCCATCTTTTACAATGAGAAATATACCTATTGCATAAGGTATTGTGGGTAAAGGGCTTGAATTGATAGTACACTTTCACATCCTAGGATTTTAATGGCTTTTCAGCATAGAAATACCCCGTAGCAATAAAGTTCTGAATTCATGTTGATTTTTAAGCAGATGTCTGTTATCACGGCTTAGCACAATACATAACTATGCACTGAAACACATATTGGACTAGTTCCTAGCAGTGACATGGTTTACATTCTTGAAGTGCAGTCTGCTCACACACTTTGCTGAATCTCATTTACCTATCTAGGCAAAATAAAATAGTGTTTCAGTATGGCACCTGAAGCATCACTGGCAAAGAAAAGTAGGATATTTAGCATATGTGAGCATATGTGCCAATATCTTCTCGGGGAATAGAATGTATAAAAAGATTTCACTTATGCTAACTTACCAAGTAGGAGCCCTAGCCATGGACCATGACTGCAGAATACAACAGAAAGACAATATCAACTCCAAAAACTTTATCCCAAAAGAATGAGAAAAGTCAGAGAGATGAAAAAAGGCTAGAAAATATTTCAGATGGTGATAGAAAGTGAAATAAATCTTTGTTTGCTATGCAGTTATGGTTGCACCTCAGCAGTCTACCTGCTGATTTTTTTTTTTTTGCAGACATCAGCAATTACAAGTTTAGAAGAGACCTGTGAAAGATAAAACATGGAGTGGCTTTGCAGGTTCTACAGGGACCTCTTCCCAACTTGACAAACTTTGATTAAAGTTTTAATTAACAACTGAAAAAGCATTTTGCAGTGAAATTTTGTAGGATGACCACCAAAGACTCTGCTTCTTTCCTCATTAGCTATTAAAATGTTGATAGTCAGCACTATACAAAACTTAAATTTCATTTATTCTGAAATGCTCAATTGGATTTTGCTTTGATAAAAAAGATGGAGGAAAAAAATCAAGAATATCAAGAGCTGGCACAAGAGAAACAGCATATACAAAACTACAAGTATCATAGAAATGCTGGATTCAAGCTCTTTTGAGCAGCAAAGCAGTTTAACCTGGTAGAATCTTGACCCCATAATGGCAACCAACTCAAACACTCATTCACTCCTAAGGATTATGGTAGAGGAAACTATTTGGGGCCAAGGGATCATAGAGTGGGTGAGATTTTATCACCAGTAGTGCATATTATCCTCAGTAAGTACAGCAGGATTTAGCCAAATACAAAGAATCTCTTGCAAGGCTTTTTTTAGCAAAATGTGGTAATTTTGAAAGGGTGGTGGGGCGGGGGGAAATTAAAGCTTTGTGTACCTAGGCAGTTTTGAAGATAGTAATCTCCATCCCAAAATCAACTTTTAAAGTGTATGGAAAGATGGAATGCAGAAGCTGACAGAAAAGATTTACAAGCTCAAACAGGAAAGTAAAGGAATCAGTGCAAGAAAAGCAAGGCAATTTCCACTGCCTGATCACCACAGTCTAATTAGAGCAACAGCATTGCATCCAGTTCCCTCACCTAACAGCCACTGAGGCATAACGACATAAAAGAAATCACCAAGAGGGTAGGAAAGCAATGTGCAGTGGAAAGTTCCACAAAGTGTTCCTGCTGCAAATGGCTTACAGGGATGCTCAGAAATAGACGCTTCACATGTATTTTGCCATAAATGCATCACTCAGGAGATCTGAATTAGAGTCAAGGATGTCTGCATTGAATGACTTTGATGGTAATAAAGTGCTTATGATTTTACATTTAACATAGAAAATTATTTCCAAAATATTGGACACCAGCTCAAAATTATAGCCACTTTTTGAGCTGTCTGACTCATGTATATCTCTCACAGTGCATAATGCCAGTAAAGGTGTTACTCTGAAGTTAAGTCTTTGTTGTGACTGTTTCCCATTTTAATTGCATAGGAAAGTTGGATTGATTTTCCATATTCTGTTGCTTGGCATGAGAGATAATGAGTCCCTCAATCATGCATTACATTTCTACAAGTGAAGGGCCTAACCCATGTCATAGAGCTCCAGTTTGATGCTCTAAAAGAATACCATATTTTGAGTCTAACCTTGTCACTGGCAATTATGGTGATAGGAAATGATGTATTTAAGAAGAAATGTACAGATGCTGAACCATGGACACAGACAATACAGTGGCATTTGGCTTATAGTGAGCTGGTTGGTTAGTTGTGGCTCCTTGTCCAGTGTGTATTTCTCACTTCCATGTAACAGTCTTTTTTCTCTAGAAGCCCTTTTAATTGCTATTTCCCCCTCTTTTGTGTGTTTTTTCTAGGGAAAATGTTGGGTTTAGACACAGATCATGTAGGTATAAGTTCACACAGATCATACGGCATAAGTGGCAGGGAGGGTCAGGACAGCCTTAGGCTTACTGTTTACCTTCTTTGTATTCTCAGAAGGAGTTGGGGCAGTGAGAAATATCTGGGCAGAGAAAACTACCTTATTTCCTCTGCCAGCAAAGAGACCTGTAAAAGCTCAATGGTTCTACCACCGCTATCTGGCTCAGATCACTTCCGCTCTCCTTTGGAGCAGCAAACATCAAAGGTGTCTACTTTTCTGGGGTACTCTGGGCAGTGTGGCAAAAGGTATTCCAGGCCAATTCTTGCCTTGTTATTCTGTTAACTGTGTTTTGGCTTCCTCTCATTTTCCATTCCATCTGTTTCCAGAGCCTTTAATTTGTGGTTAGATTTTGGCCACTGGTCTAAGTGTGCTTGCCTATATAGAGCTAGCCTACAGCTACCGCTCGTAAAGAGGTGGAGTTCAGATAGCAGCAGCTTGATATGTCTTCAAGTTGCACTGCCATATAGTAAACCAGCTTTTACAACGGAAAGTATATAGGGTTTAGTTTTGAAGGCAAGATTTCTGTTTCTACATAGCATATAGTTCTTGCTATTCTAGCCTTAACATCATTTCATAGTATCTTACTCTATTTTTTCAATTCACATAGAAGTAATTTACTGTACTTACTTGTTAAGGACCTACTAATTAATTTCATTTCATATGAGGCTCATTATTTTTAGTACTGGGAATTTACTAATAAGCAATATCAAATTCTCTTAATTATTAATTATAATTGGGGTAACTATGAAGATTTACAGACATCATTACTGTTTTTAATCATGTATGCATTAAATAAATAAAGACATAGTCATATATGTCCTCCATGTATATATGTATATACACATACAAAAGACACTGATAAATATAGATACATATTACTAATTGGTACACAAAGCCATCAACAGTTTTGGATCCTTACTTTGTCTGCTGTAGAGCCAATTTCTAACAAAGCCAAGAAAAACCCCTCTGTATCAAAGATCACATTTTATTTATCACATCCTCTTGCAAATAACCTTTTACTTAGCACAGGAATAACATGTAGAAGTATGGTTAAAGCACCTTTACAGGGTGATGATTATTGCTTCATTAATAAACAAGTTGTTTAATATGACTAAATAGAAGGATAGAGATACTTGGGAATGAAGAGATTAAGTCAAATTGAGAAGAACAGGGATACTACCCTAAAGCACAGCATCACTGGAAAACTTGTCAAAATCATGATTATTGAAAAATGTCTGTACCAATGTCCTATGGACAGAGAACATAGTCCTTGAATAGAGGGATGTATAACAGAGTCAGGAGGGGTAATTCCTTAGCATTACAGTATTCATGGATCACTGCTGAAATGCACTGCTGTCTGCACTTCGAGAGGAATCTTGGTGGCAGGACCTCAGAAAAGAGCTACTAGAATAGCAAATGGTCTGGGAATAACAGAGAGAGAGAGTGACAGAAGCTTTATTCATATAGTTGACTAAGAAAGTGACTGAATCATAACCTACAAGTAGCCACGTGGGGAAGAGACTGTTGATAACAAATCAATTTTTAGCAGAACAAAGGAAGGCATAATAAGACCCAAAGGTTATACTTAAAATGGTGAATGGAGTTTTCTAACCATATAGTATTTTGATTAACAGAAATCAAGCTTCTCTTAATCTCTACTTCCAGCTGATAAGTTCTCAGTTTACAAGAAAATTTTACGTTTTCTCTGTAGTACCTTTCTGAAATGCTTTGCAGTTCTTACAGCTGAATCTCATGTCTAGTTCCCCAGGTCCTCAAGAAAATACACCTATTGTCATTATTTGTCCTGGTTATCTAAGTTTCCCAATATTTTACTATCAGGAAGCTTCAATCCCACTTTTATTTTATTACTATCAGTGGAAAGATTTCTCTTAATGCAGCTTCTTAAGGATCGGTCCTAACCACCTACCCACCCCGCAGCCTAATGGTTCCTTTTTCAATATTGTCCTAAATCATCTACCACAGTCATCTCACAGTTATGCTCTTAAATTCCACTTTCTTCTAACAAGTAAGCAATTTTCTTTTCAGCAGTACACAGAGAATATACCCCCTTTATTTCCTTTTACTTTAAAATGAAGTCATTCTATTTAAAAGAAAAAAAAACCAGATAAATCCTTTGGCATATCCTGCTTTGCTAAATCAATATCCCACTTCCCCATTATCTGTAGCTTTAATAGTCTTTTCCTTCAAAATTATTTTAAAATTACGTGTATCACTGAGCCAGACTCACAAGCCTGCAGTTGCGCACAGCAGTTTCCTCTTCTTACAAACACAGGCAAAGTGCATGTCTTTGGATCTAGTTCTATGACTAATTCACTAAGCTTGACTTAAAATAGTTGCTACTGGATCTGTATTTTGGTGCAAGTTCTCAAAGAGGACAGCCACTGTTGAGTTTGTTACTCTTCTGACGAAGTCACCTATAATTTTGTTCTTACGTCTGTTATAGTTATTTCCATTATTTCATTCCCATTTTTACTTCATTTTTCTCCTGTAGCTAGTAATAGTCACCCTACTGAAAAGCAGAGGAAATTACTCTTTCACTTTGTATCAATAGCTATGGTTTCTTAACCCTTTTACCATTCAGCTAATTCTTTTATGTCTTTACCTTCTGTCTTCATCCCCAGGTATCTCTATCTTTGTGTTTAGAGCATCAACACAGTGAAAATCTGCTACAGAGTAGCCACCTTTTTAACCTATAGTTTGTCAGCTGCTTCTCTGTGGTCATCTATGCCCATCTGGTGGTTAAATGCAAGGCAGATGATCACCTTCAGTGAGGTTTGAACTAATGTGTTTTTTCACGACTGAGATATGTTCACAGATAATTCCTGTGCTTCATATAACAGGTGGTCACTTGCAGAGCTGTTGCTATTCACCAAAGGCATGTTCTGTACCCAAACCTTACCAAACTCCCATCTTTTGAAATCCTATATCCACTTACAAGTCTGAATCTCTGCATCCTTCTAATTGAATTTCCAATTGTCCAAAGTTACTTTCTATAATCTTCCTTAAATGCAGATTGCTCCAAGTACTTATATGTTTATAAGTCTTTCTAGTGCACTCCAGCTGTGTCAGAAATAGTTGGTGAAGAAATGTGTGTGCTGTAACAGCACAGAGATTTAACTCTGTCTTCAGGATGGGGTTTCCTAAAATACAGCTGCAAAATAAAAGTCTGTCATAATGACATATTCTCACTGAAATGTCTTTCTCCAGCATGAGGAATACCCAGATTATTTGAATAAACAACTTTATTTTTCTGCAAGTAAGAGTGAGAAAAAACGTTATTCCTTTCACTTTTATTTTAAACTGTGGGAAATGTGAAAAAAACTCTCAGGCTGCTGGAGAGAAGGTTGACTTAGATTCAGTTTTCTAAGTGGTTTGACCCCAGCAGTGGCCAGGAAGTATCACATTGCACTGAATACAGAACACAGCTCATAATCCAGTATAGAAGGTGCCTCCTTTTAGCAATTACTCCCTTTTGCCACCTTTGCATGCTTATGTGCGAAGTCTGTAGAACCCAAAACTCATAAGTTTTTGACTAAAATTCCTGTCTCTTATTATTCTCTCTTCATGTGATCTCTCTCTGTCTTTCATTTAAGTGAAGCAATTCCAGCACAAAAGCTGACCAAACTTTCTACACGTTTTGACTGTGAAAGGTGGAACACATATTTTAGGCTGCAATCTTTAAGCATAACCTTGATACTGATTCCTGTTTGTTTCCAGAACTAAAAGGACTTTCAAGAAAATTAGCTATAAAATTTTATTAGTTGCTTCTCAGTTATTGACTAATACTCTCTCCAGGCATGTGTTTCCTCATGCTTTGACAGAAGTACCTATCTGAGTGAAGCCATGGCCCTTTTGGTGTCAAAGGCAAAAGTCAATTTCATGACTGAATTTTACCCTCTGGGTTATATTTTCAAAATATACATTTCAACAGTATAAAATGTCCTGTAAATCCCATGCCAACACCACCAGCACCACACATAGTAGGACATTTTTGCATAGGCATGAGCAATCCTGGCACCACCCTTCCTGTGGTTTTGCTTTTTCTGTACATAAGCATTTAGTTTCAAATTTTGGGAGAAAATATTATTTATACACCCATAGACATAACATGTATACCCCTGCTGGTGCAATATAAACAACACCGGTAATAAATAACAATAACATTATATTTGTTTTGCTTCTTACATTGCCTTTATATTAGCCCTAACCAACAGCGTATTGATTTTACATTTCTTAAATTTTTTCTACTTTAAAGTCCTTAGAAGTGAGGGCCTTTGTTATAGCAGAATGGCTTTTGATCCTCATCATAATCAATCATATTTATCCTCATCAATATGTTCTCAATATCATGAGCCTTTCCTGCACTCTCACCAGAGCAAAGTGCTCATGATACATTTACCATAATATGGAGAGTAAAACACATTTAGAATTTGTTTTTCTCTGTTGTATTTCACATCACTCTAAAAAACACCAAAAAGTACAAAACATAAAGACCTCATATTTTTAATGGACATTGTATTGTTTCTATATATCGTTTCTATAATACACAGTTTTTTCATGAGAACAGATTGTTTCTTTACCATGTTAGGCTGAAATATTCCTTTTGATCAGAATTCACTCTTGATTTGACTTACTGAAGACCCATACTTCTCAAAAATTCTCATTGCCTTGGCTCACCAGGATGTCAGAGAACACAAACGTTCTTCAACACATTATACATTACACATACAGTAACTAAGGAATAATAAAAACTATATGCTAAACGCAATTCAGAGAGGAAAAATTACAGGTTTCAACAGAAGGATCACATAAAGATAGCCCCAGAGAATCAGAAATGACAGACTAATGCTCTTTCTCCAGTCTTTTTTTGACAGAATCCTTCTACTTAGCAACAGCAATACATGTTTTATGAAAAAAAAAAAAGTCTTTATTCTACCGAAACGATTTATTTCCATAAAAATGAGTGGAATAGCAGGTAACTATGCTTCTTTAAGAAAAACAACATTTGAAAATTATTCTAAAATAATTAAGATTAATGGTAAAAGACCTGCACAAAACTAGACATGAACCACAGGCACAGGAGCCTTTTGGCATAGACAGACCATACTTACAGGAACAGCACTGAAAGAATTACTTGGCTTTTGAGAAAACTTGTCCCTTGCAAGCATAGATAATCCTCACCAGAACTGAATAATAGAAATGGTTATTTAATATGCAATCCATGGCTCTTACATATAAAAATGTTCTTTTTTTCAGAGATCACCTTGTGTGAGCATGAATATAAGAAGAAGCAAAGTATAGATGGAAAATGTAAAAACTGAAGCTGAAGATCAAAAGTATCTAGTATT
Organism: Anabacerthia variegaticeps; assembly: GCA_035583185.1. Taxonomy (NCBI): domain Eukaryota; kingdom Metazoa; phylum Chordata; class Aves; order Passeriformes; family Furnariidae; genus Anabacerthia; species Anabacerthia variegaticeps. The sequence goes on from JAWWEW010000041.1 coordinate 35,528,558, forward strand.
TATAACGACAAATGAACAAAAATTATACATGTGATTTAAACAGATGTCTTACATGTGGAGGCTGCTCATATTTTCCCACTCACTGTAGTGTTTTTGTATATAGTAATACTGCACGATACACAATTCTAAGATGCCAGAGAACTGTCATACACTTTACTTGTTTTCATTGGGTGAACAACCTATGCCAGAGCTCCTTGATCGAACACCATTCAACCGTCTCACAAAAGTCTATTAAACAGAACAGAAAAAACTTTGCTATCAACACTCACACTTACTGTAAATATTATCTTCTTACTCAACGGAGCTGTTTCCTCTCTGATTTTTAGGTTTGTATCTACTAACTTTTTTGACCTAAAAATCTTTACTTAACTTTATTTCTATAACCCCTGTGAACCATTAATAAAAAGAACTTTACTAGATTTTCTCACATTTGTGCAAAACTGCAGAGGTGTTTGCTCATTCTAACGACACTCATGTTTTTCAATCCTATTTAAAAAAATAGAATTCATGTGGAAATCACCAAGAGACTAACTTACACAAATTTTTGTAACTGGTGAGAAAATGTAGCCAGGAAAGGTCTCATTTTCACTGATTGCCCTCACAATTTGCAGCTTTGGCAGTTCTCACAACATGTTTTTTTTACTTTGTAAACTGAGTTCTTTTATGTTTTGATTCTTTAGACTCAGCAAACATACAACATAGTGATATCACTTTTTTTCACTTTTCAGATTAAAAGTAAGCTTTAACTGTTCTTGAAAATCAGTTCCCAATTCTATGGTTCACAAAGCACAAACTGCCCCACCATGTGAGCTGCACCTTCATGTACACCTGACCTACTCCAGTTTCCTGGCCTATCTTCACAGCTCAAAGAGAATTATGGAAGATAAGTTCTGATGCAGTTGAGTGGCTACAGGGTACTGAAAGCAACACTAAATAAATGAACTATTGTTAGTTATCAGTTTGATTCTCTGCCAACCTGCTAAATGAATCACTTTGAAAAATTAAACAAAATTTTGACAGGACTGTTGTTTGACTTTCCGCTTTTTTGTTTTAGTGGGGACCCAAGGCTGATGCCATGCCATGCCAGCCAGAGAAGGAGCACCACATATCTGTCCATTGCCAACCCAAAACTAATGCATTAAACCCTCTTATTTTTCACTTCTAATGTTTTTTATTAGAAATCTGTAGTGCAAACCCATAAGTCTACAATAAAGACCTTGGATATTTTACAACTGAAACTTCTCTATCCTCTTAAAATATTTAGCTGGATTTCTTTGCTCTTTATGTAGTAAATAAACCTGGATGGATACTGAACACAGATAGCGAAACCATTTCAGGTCTCTTAGCAGTTTATGTGTGCCTTTCAATCTCTTAGAAAACGCAAAGGGCAGGGGAGACGGGGTTACTGCAATAAAATGTTTTATATAGTAAATTCAGCTTGGTTGTATAAAACGTTAATGTTGGAGTAAATCACCCATTTGGCAAATAAAGTTAGCATGAGGCCTGCTTCCTGGCCATTTACAGTTTTGCATTTCTTCTTCTTTTCCTTATTGTTACTTAAAATAAATACTCTGGGCCAAATTTTCCACCCTGCTACAGCATGTGACCACATTGGCACTAATTCGGTAACACTGGTGTAACCATGGCAGAAGAATTCGCTTTTCACATTTATAGCCTGCCTTTCATCTGAGGATATCAAAGAACAAGCCTGACCAAAATCAAGTTCCAAGATCTAAACACTCCAAAGCTTTGGGAAAATACAGAGCCAGCCTTTGCAGCCAGATCCATTTCTGATCCATATTTAAGGTACTTCTGCCTTGAACGGAGAGATGCAATTAGTTACAACAGTCCCTACACAAAATGGGAACCTGAAGGGACCATTGAGAATTATTAGAATCTGTGACCTGCTTCAAAATAAACTTCTTGTTTAGAGACATAATTGTGGTTCTAGAGGGCATAAGCCCAAAACAGTTCTGAATATTTTACTTTCTGCTTCGTGCAAACCCAATCGCATTAATAGTTTTGCCTGAAAATAAAAAAACTATCTATGGAATTTGAAAACTTAGTTCTAAGTTGCCTGCAGAAAGAATTAAACAAAATAAACCATTACTATGATACACATTATTCCTTGCCTTCGAATTACAACCGCAGAAGGCCATTTCAAACAATCAATTTGGTCAATGTAATATACATCCCGCAGTATTCAGAAACTAAAAAGTGAAAAATACAAAAGTTTTATCACCACAGAAGAGAATTCATTATTTTAAAAGAACCTGCAGTAGGGCTTATTTGTATTGAGTTGTCTTCCACTAGGAGAGTTTATTGAAATCATGCCCTTGCCTGCTTATGGGCTTTGGCTTTGCCAGATCCAGAGCTCACCTGGGCAGATGACTGGACCACTCTGAACGCAACACAGCCTGTTTCAGCTTGTGGTGATGGAAGTAACAGGCATGAGTCTTTTTCCCTCCCTGCAGGGGAAGTAAGGAGAGGTCAGTGAAAATTCCTATGACCCTGTTCATAAGCAGACATTGAACCCACGATTTTTTCAAGCTACTATCAATAGTATCTGATTAAAAAATAAAAAAAAAAAATTGTAGAGATGAACATAGGCTATGGAATGACTTCGTAGAAGCAAATCTTGAACCGAATTAATTGCTTTAACTTTTCTCATTGATTTCTAAAAACTATGAGGGTGGGAGGGGGATAACGAATTAGTAGAATTAGTAGAAAATATATGGCTAAGAAATTGAACTACCCCAGTGTTAGCATGGCAAAACCCCCTCTCTACACAAAATTCAGCTGTGGGGCAGATGAGAGCAAAACGACATTTCTAAAAGCCATAAGTCTGCTTATGTTGTCCTAAAGTATGACCAGAATGCTAATGGGGCAGAGTCAGTCTCTGTTCCATGGACCTCCCACCAAGTTTATGCTTCACGCACCACACAGAAAGAAAAGCTTTGCATGTTGGACTAAAATTAACTCTTCCTTTTCTTCCCTCAGAATGAAGAAAAGAGGCACTATGCATGCTGCTGCTGTGGGCCTGGGAATCCAATTCCCTCAGCTGCTCTCAGCAGCACAGTGAGGAGCAGACCGCGAGGAGCAGCACAGCTATCAGCAGCAGCTTCTCTGCCATCAGGGATGCAAGGTGGGTAGCCCTTCCAGCAAAAGGATTTGCAGTCAAAGGATTTCTATTTGCCCCTCCATGAGCTGCTGAAAAGCCATGTCAGAAATTACTTTTCTGGCACATGGGTTTATGGATATACACCCAGCAAATCCTCTTGACAGACTGACCTTCACATTAATGTGAATTTTAATCTTGGGTTAGAAATTAATGGATGTAAAACAGTGTAAGTATCAGACACACTCCTTTCTCAGAATGACTGACTAAAAAAGGCACCTATCTTTCTGCAGTATTTTTATACCTCAAATATCTGTTCTTTTACCACGTGTATTTTACAGGATGAAATTTTTAATCGAAAATTGCCAACAGGCAACATCTACCTTTTTATTTTCTGTTTTATAAAACCATTCTGAGCTGTAAGCTCTTAAACCCAAATCAACTACTTTCACATTTTTAGTATTTAGCGTTTAAGAGCAACCTAAAAGGCCAATAATAGTTGCCTGATGCTTTAGTGCTCTTGACAGACTAACTGCAGGTTCTCTGTTTTGAAAGGAGGGAGAGATTTATAAGAAGTTTTAAAAGCAAGATTACTATTCGCAAGTTACTGAATGTAACACATTTTCCATTTTAATATATAACCACATAAGTTTGAATAGTAATACTATAATTGTTCCTTGAGGTTTCCTCTAAGAAAATATGTAACTATTATATTCACCTTTTAGAACATTTCCTCCAACAAAATAGATATGTGTACACAGCTTCTAGGTCAACGTTCTACAAAAGGTCCCTATCTATTTTAGTATCAACTGCCCTTTCTTTCCATTTCATTCTCACTACAAATCTCAGATTAGTAAATGTTAAGAAGTGGGGATTTTGTGGTATTTGAGATTAAATTAATTAGCTCTCAGAAATCTAATTTACATGCACAGTTACCTATATGATACATTCTTCTAACTTATACCTTATCTCACAAAAACAATAATGAGACCTGAACAAAATCATACTGAAGAAACCAAAACCTCCAAAGTCTTTTGTTTGGAGCATCTCAGCCCTAAGGGTAGGGAAAGGAGAAAAAGAATGACATTTGAGATGTGTACAGACCACCACAAACCTATCAGTTTTGTTTACTCAAAAGTGAAAAAGAGACAGCACATACCACTGTACAGAGTCTGAGGAAGACTAAAGAGTATCATCTTTTCCTCAGGGGCTCCATGCAAAAACACACTTGAGCACAGGCTCTAGCACTCTCTAACGTCTTTGTGCTGTATCCAGGAAGGATGCAAGCACTTAGAGCAGTACTGAAGTTGGAGCTGAGATCCTGAGACCAAGACTGGGATCCAAATAAGACTTGCCAGCTGTTGCCTAATCTTAAAGTTGCTTAAATTCCCCCAGTATATATATATGTATTTGATTCAGTGCTTTTTCTGAAATTGCCAGCCTAGTTATGGTCAAGATCCAGAAAAAACATGTTCCACTAGCTTAAAATCACTGAGTAACTAAATGTAACAGACATTCAGAGAGATATTTAACACGTATTCACGGAAATGGACTTTCTAGAGGCAGCAGTCGTGAGCAATCAAGTTTGCTTATTTTGTTAAGAACTAGACATGGGTGCACCCAGGAAGTTAGAAATGCAAATTCCACGGCTTAAGGACATATTTTGAGAGCACTCAGATTCTGCCTCTGGAGCTATTGGCTAATATGGAGGCTATCATGCATAGAAAGAGCAGCTGTCATACTGCAATTTACAGCACAAATTATGTTTCTTAACAGTAGTGATATTGACCACTTGTCAATCAGATGGAGTCTTCTAGTTCTGGTGTTTGCTCCTGAGGCTGGAATAAGGACAAAATTCCAAATTCATCACTGTGAGGCATATGTCCTAAATAGGAAGTACACAAACAGGTTTCTTCTTGGCCTTTTTGGATCAATGAATCTTGAATGCTTTTGTGGATGGTGACACAACTTTAATAGCATGGGCAGGGTGTAGTTTAAAGACATCTTGTGGGAAGTAAGAACAATCATTTCCTGCCCTTGGCTATATCAGTCGCTTGAATCTCAGTAAGTGCCCCTGCCACACGAACACCTAGAGCAGAACAACATGCAGCTCTGTACCATCACCACCATGTCACCCTGGGAGAATGAAACTGAAGTGCAAAGCTTGAACTCCAAGCCTCAGTGTGTTGTGGCCAAGTCCCTGATGAGATCTTCAAGACACCAACACTGCAATGTTCAGTTCAGAGTCCACTGATCTGCATCCAGGTTTGCCCCTCAAGACAATGGCAGTGATCCCAACTTCTCCAAACCCTCAGATTGTTAGTCCTTAAACTGTCAGTCAGAGAGAAGCAGATGGCTGTCACACTATCAACAAACGTGTAATCAAAGTAACAGACTGAAATTTGAGGGTCTCCCATGAAAAGGGTTCTAGACCAGGCATCTGAAGTTAGAAATATACACCCTTTGGAGCCAGATTTGCTCCTTCAGCAGGGAATTGAGATTCCTAACAATTCTTTCTAGCCCTCTGTAGAAAGTCCCCTCCACAGGACTCTTGCAGATGTTTTTTTGGTTCATCCTCTCTCCGCATGCTTAGCACAGCTAACACTACCACTTAGCATAGAATGTGGGATACAGTCTAGAATTCCTAATTTAAGAATGCCAAATTTTTAAACAACTTTTACAAGGGCTATCCCTTAGTCTCTGAACTGAATCAATTGCTCAATACCCATGAAAGTACAAGTGTATTCAAAGGCACCCTTTAAATAACAGTCTGTGAATAAATTCTATGCTATTCTGTTTTGGGCTCAGCTAGGTAGTGTCTACAGTATTCTGTGAGGTTTCTTGTATAAAAAGCTCTGAAAACCTTGCTATTTTGGGTCAGTAACTCAGGATCCTATCTAATACTTAAACTAAGAAAAATCTCCTCACAGAAAGCTTAACTGAAATCTATTTAAAAATTTAAGTTAAACCAATGCAACTTGCTTCTGCAAGCTCAGGGCACGGTGCCCTGCATTTACTCTGCATACTCAGACTCCTCCAAAGGGAGCACAGGGCATAAGATTTTGAGAACAGTCCATTCCATATAATCCTAAATTAACTTGCATAAAAGCCAGCCAGTGTTGGTTAAGGCCATTCCAGCTATTGGTTTAGTACACGCTGTTCCCTCTAATACCCTCATTGCTCTACATTCCTAATCCACCTGGGTGTTGCACGTCCTTACTTTTGGTGCAACAATTATGTTTCACCTACCATGCAAAATGCCTTATGCCATCACTAACAAGCCTAACTGGAGATCTAGAGACATTATAGCCCTTATACATAGTTCTATCAAAAGGCAGCTTAGTTTACTGCTCTGTCCCTAGCAAAGTCTTTACATTCAAAGCCAGCATGTGCCAGAGAGCAGGCATAAAGTAGACTGTCTTTATTTCTCATAGCTGCTAAAAACCACAGGTGGCTATACAAGAAGGGAAGTGAAATAAGGTAGATACAGCAAAGGTTGCCTGTCCTCTTCTACGAGTCACTAATTATGTATGCTTGCATGATCTGAAATATGAATTTTAAGAAATATGAATATTTAGAAATAAAAATTTTGCTCACTTTTTAACTGAAACTGAACTCATGTTTCATGTGTGGAATTAGGAGACTTTCATAAAAACTCTTGTCTGGCCTTGGATGATTCTGAGGTATTTTTGTTGGGCTCCAAACTCTATAAACTAGCCACTGCTAACAGCTTCCTTCTGTGAGAGACTCTGTTTCAAACTACAGCAAAACTCAAAGGTTAAATCCAAAATAAACAGTTCCTGTAAAAGTAAATTGATAAATAGCTCCCCTGTAATCATATAATTAGTAGTACAATGTGCTAACCGCTTTTGTGAAAGCAACTTAAATGCTCACCATTCACATTGTCAAAAATATCATTGACCCAGTTGCTTAAAAACAATTGCTGAAATGAATGTTGGTCTTTACTGCAATTATTAATACTGAAGAAGATCAGGCTGTGTGCAGACAGCAACAGACTCTTCATTGGTACACATCCATGCTGTGTTTTTTTATTGTCTCCTAAGAAAATTTGGAGACTGAGGCAGGGTGGCAAGGATCCACATCTGGCCTATTCACTAATCCCTAGACATTGCATCCACTAGCCAAACTTCCTACAGACTGAGGATCAGTAGCTGTTAGGAAAAATTGTACCTCAACAAATTCAAAACATTTGATATCTAAAGCTTCGGTAATACAATCATACTTCATAGAACATGGAAGTGCTCCCCTCCCTAAAGGCTTTCACATCATAGAGATAGACTTTTACATTTGCAACCTAAGTAAAACCCAGGGTAACAAAGGGGATTTTAAGGAAATTTTCCACCCCTCACTGGAAAATAGAGGTCAAGATGATTAGAGCTGAGTACAATTAGGTCTAAATAAATGTTGGAATTCAATCAACAGAAGCAAATACACTCATTTTAACTTCATCCAATATCATCACCAAGAATGTAAAACTTCTGTAGTCTGCAAAATGTTTTATCTCTATAAAAGGTCTACTGTGAAAAGAGTTTTCCACTTGCCTGCCGTTAAGCTGGTAATTACAGAATAACATTTCTCTAGATGTAGAACATTCCTTAGGAAATGCACTAACTTTGGTGGGCACGTTTCCTAAAAGAGGCTAAGAAGCCACTATTAAAAACTGAGTCTTTAACTCTTGTGGTTGTGAAAGGTGCCTGCAAAGAAAGGGAGCAACTGGTTTAGAAGGGTCTTCCTGTAGCTTACATTCTTAGACATGCACTAAATCCACCAAATGCACGAAGTGTTAATGCCCATACTATTACTATTTCACTAGTGATGTATGGACAGAGGAAAAAGTACCTAGCAGGATTCCTTACCCTGGTCATTCTGAGAGTAAACTGTAAAAAATGGCATGCAATGAGGAAAAAACAGAATATACATATGCTAAGGTGTTTGAGGTTAAAAGCTCATGGAAAAGGAATAGGTTAAATTGATTTCACTTTGGAAACAAGATCAGCTTTTAAAAGACTGAGAAGCACTGTTACAGGAAGATGTAAAGATTTTACAGTAACAGCACATACCCAAATAGCAACAAAGCACTGCACACAAAGCTCCTGACTTGCAAGTAATCATCTGTGCAGCCCATGCCTATTATTCTCAACTCTCAATTTTCAACTCCTTGCCTCCTGAGCTTAAAAGAAGATTCTTTACTAATAAAGTAATAAACATACCTACCTACCTGTGTATATATATATATCTATATATATATATATGTATACAATCTTCCAGTCCAATGTCATTTAACCACAGTTTGGCACAAATGAGTGACTCCAAAGCTTTCTTCATCAGCACACCTACTTTCAAAAATTCAGCCTTTCAATGAGTTTAACTCTACAGTTATTCTTGTTCAGAACAACTCCTTTTCTACAAGTTCATACTATGAAAAAGAACGATCACTTCCAAAGACCGTCGCCTCAAGGCTGGGTGTTAGTTTCTCTCATGGACTGTACCCTGCAAACACCATAATTTCCAACCAATCTAGAGAGATGCAGCTTAGCACAGATCTAGGTACAGATGCTAAATGCAAAATTAACACACTGTTATATGAAGCAGATAGTATTTCTGCTTGTTTGCTTTCCCCTCCTTTTTTCACTTCAAGCATATACCACCTTTTAAAAAAGTAGAAGTAGGATCTATTCAATCTTCATATTTTTGTACTTTTAACAGAAAGCCAAGTTAAATCTTTTCATGATGCAGCTGTGTAGAACAGAGTAGAAGAAAACTCGATCATGTTGGGGGAGGCATGGAGGGGAGAGGAGGCAATAGACTTTCATTGCATTGTTCTGGACATGCAGGAAGAAAGACAAGATGCAAGGGATGTGGTTCATTTTGGCTGCAGCTTTATTAACTCAACTCCTCCGGGAACTACCATCAATAACTTGTTCAGTACAGGTCGTCATTCTTTCCATAATCATTCCCACCTGCTGGAGAGCTGCAGTTGGCCTCCTTTCTCCCATCACTCCTCCCCCTGCTCCCTCTCACCCCCACCTCCACAGCTGGTCACCAGCTACTGACCACCATATCCCCAAAAAAAAGAGTAAAGGGGCTGGAACAGTCAATTGATTCCTTGCTGTTACAGACTATAGCAATTTCTATTCTCTCTCAGCTTCTTGCCTTTCTCCACATCTTCTTTCTGTGCCATCATACATTCAGATCTTCTTTGAACAAATGCCTACATTGCACATCTGCCTTATGCAGGAGACAGCAATTAGCTTGGCTGAGCTTTTCCACCCCTCTACACTGTTTCTCACAGAATGAACAGTTCACATTTGCTGCCAAGCATAAAACTGCTCTCAAACTGTGTATACACACTCAGCAAAATGCCTCAAATAGAAATACATGCCTTTTATCCAGAATGCTGATTATTGTGATGTTTACAATGTGAAAACATCATTTTAAATGGCAAAGGAAGTGGATTTTTACACTGGTCAGAGAAAGTGAGAAGCAGAGAACAATCTAATTTCCATGGGTTTTATACATACATCAGATGATCTGTTGACCTCACATTCTCAGCTTTGTTCTTTATCTCTAAGAATGGACATGATACCCACAAAGAGAGAGAACTGAGCAATGAGAGGGACCATGTGTTTCACAAGAGCTAAGACTGTATGGAAGTGGGGATGCGTCTATTGACTCTGCACACACAATCAGTCCCTTGAGTTGTTCACACATAAAGTTTGTATGAAATGTGTGATTTCATGTAGACTTGCTCCCCACCTTTTTTTAGCAGGCAGATGGGCCCTGTGTATGCAAATTCCATGTGGAGGAATGAAGGATGAACAAATGCAGCAGGAACTACACCTCCATCAAAAGTCTGCCTGTTAATAAAAAAGCAAATATACAATCGAAAGCACAACAGAAAAGGTTTCCTGATATGATGTCAGCCATTTATCAGGTAAAAGTCACAAAAGTGTCTGTGGAAAACTCTCTCTGGCATTCCAACAGTATGAACCTTTCATCTTAAAAAGCAATCAGTCTATTTTTATACTTCTGTTCATCTAAGATTTTTTAATTTATTTAGGCAATGTGCATACATTTTCTAGGAATTATCAGTGAATGTAGGAAAGGTTTTCTAGGACCCTTAGTGCAGCAAATGTGTTTGAAAAGACTTATATTTCTTAAGCCTTCAAAATAGATTTGTATGCAGTAGCTATGCTATCACTGCCATGACATTTTAGGTAATTAGCTCACTTCTGCCAAGAACAGCTAATGCAGACCCACTGACCCTTCTCCCTTCTGAACTGATTCTTTTTTCTCCTCTCTTACTGCTTCAGTAACCAAATTGAAATAATTAAAAGCTATACCAGTTGTAGAGGCAGTGTAAGAACAGAAATTGATCTATTCTCATTGACTTTAGAGAAAATGGGACATTGGCATGAATGGTGCTGGCTCCAGGAATACAAAATTAGGAGGATTTCATATTTCTGTTTCCATATTTATTTATTTTTTTGCACTCAATTCATTAGTAAAATCAACTGCATAAAGGAAAAATGCACAAATAAAAGTGGAACACATTTTCGTCTGGGGTTTATATTTTCTAAATTAATTCCCTTGAAAATGAAATACATAATGGAAACAGAAATTATATATTTATTGCTCACAAAAATATATCATGCACAAGATGTTGAATGTTGAACTACTTAGAGAAATTTACTCCTTTGCATTTTGCGCATGAAGTCCCATTATGGGAACTGATGGATCTTTTCTGGAATCAAGGACATTTGTCTCTGTTCCCAAACGCAGAAGAATGGAAATACAAGCCTTCTGTCATTGTGCTGTGCTTGGTTCAGGTCCATTCGATTTTTTTCCTAATGTTTTGGAAACATAGAGACATGAAAACCAGTGTCTGCCTGGCCCAGCAGGAGATAGTAAAATACTTCACAAACACCAGATGGGATTTTAACAATGTTTGTAAAATATAAAATGCTTGAAGCATTCTCTGCAAACCTAAAACTGAACGTTTCATCTCATTATAAGTCTTTTTCTCTACTAGTAAATTTCTTTACATTTTTGTTATACGACTGACACTAACAGACCTCTAATGTTTAAAAGGAGACCCCAAAATCAATTTCTTTGGAACCTAATGTTGATACAGATACTTGTGTGATGTAATCAGTGTAAACCCTAGGTAATCATTATAATGTGACAGCCTGGTCTCAATGCTGGGGAAAGAAAATGTATTTTTTGTTTCATTCTTCTATTAAATAACAAAGGCATTTGTGGGTTTCAAGATACTGCATTATGTTTATGTTTCTAACCATCAGATAACTTTTTAAAAGTACGAAAGCAGACTGCCTATCCATCATCACATCGGAAGAAATAATAATGAGTTCCCACTCCTCCAGGATTAGGAATGCTGCTGAATGGAAAATTTAAGAAAACTGCTTTTGCCACAAGACACAAAATGATTTAAACTGAAATTGCCTGGGGGAGATGAGCCAAAGGCACTGAATTTCTTATTAAAAAAGGCAAACATTTCAAAAGTATTGAGTAAAGTTACTCAGATTATTTTCTAACTAATTTTCTGTTTGATTAGTTTTCCTTTCAAAGCTTTCAACTTAAAATGTAAGGCAGTGAGACCCAAAATAATACCCTTAAAATGGAATTTTATATATACAAACAATCAAAAAGAACAATTCATGTTCAAGCAATAGTTAAGTTCACAAACATTCTTGAAATTTCAACATATTGGCCTCATAATAGATGGACAGAATCATGAAAATCTTGAAAGTTTTCCCAGGACAGAAAATCATTTTTATCTATATGAAACAATGAAGTTAATTTACATGCAGCACAGTATCATATTCTCTGAAAGGAAACCCTGTCAATATACAAACAATCTTGTAGCCTCTTAAACCCAAGCAGTATTTGAGTTAACTGAATAGTTTGTGTGGAATACTGTATGGAAGCATTCTTATTCCCCACGCTAAACATTTCTGCTTATAGGGTACCTGCGCTTTCCCAAACACAGGATATGCAGTTCTCTTATAATTTGACAATTTGCTGCCTGCATCAGATAAAGCAGTAATTCCAAGGCTAGATCTTTCATTAGCATTAGTAGACAGAGGTGTGTGCTCTCCTGATCCAGGAGACCTGGTCTCCCCAACTTAGTAAGCTGCAAACGCATGCTTTACAGTTCCCTTTTGATGCAGTCTCTTGCATTCCCAGCAGCACAGCAATCTGAAACTAACCAAAGGTCTCTCTTCTTGGCATGCACTGCAGCTGGAACACTCAGGACTCCCAGAGGAAGAAAGAGCAAGTGACTCCAGAGAGTTTGAAGTTCCTCTTTCTCACCTCCTGGAAGAATACTGTGATGCAAACAGGACAGTAGCACTGGCATTGCCCTGGAAGACGAGTGGTCAGGGTGTGACCATTGAGTATAAATGCAAGTCTGGCTTTGGATGGGGAAGGAATTCCAAACTCCTGCAAACTAGCAGAACTCAGATGGGAGAAAAGGGTACTCTTATCCACCCTGGGGGGCACTTTTGCATGGGCCTGGGGGTAGCTTCAAAGGCAATCACTGTCACACTAAATAAATAGTAGGTAGCATAAAATGTAGTGGTGGTAATGGTGAAAGACAGCTCTTTTGGCTGCTTCTTCAGGCACCTTATTTAATGCAGTTTCAGCAATCTTCAGCTTAGGAAGCTAAGTGGTGGTAATGCAAAATAGCTTAGCTTAGAAAGATTTAATTCCAGAAATGCCTGTTGCCATCTGAAGGTACTTAGTAAAGTGCAGCAGTCTAGGTATTTTTGCATCAGGTTTACCAGATTCTCTCGGTTGCAATTTATATTTATCATATAATTTTAAAGAGGTATAAAAGGAATTTTGGCCCCCTAGAATATGCCTCTTTTAGTTGTGACTCTTGGATGACTTTATGCACAAAAGTGCAGGGTGTTGATTGAAATAAAGCCGCAAATGGGTTATGCATGGTCACCTTTAAACCAGAAGAGTATTAAGTGCCTTTAAGTTCCCCTATCCCTTTGCATTGCTGGCCAGATTTTCATAAAGTGAAGCTTGATAGCTACGTATTTTATAAGACTAGCTTTTGCACCAGCAAGTTCCACAATTGCACCCTTAAACACAGCTGTAATTCGAGAAAACAAATATATATTTTTGTGAATAAGGGATGAATGAGGTCTTACTGAATACAGTATGAACCTTTCCACCAACTTCAGTGAGATTAATGTCAACAGTAAAATAGTATTTTTATGAAGAAATGAAAGATTTCTGTAAATAGTTGCATAAAACAAACAAAAGGATGGAATCAGATACATCATGACCTCTGGCTTGCTTTATGAAAATCCTACACTGAAGACCATCCAAGAAAGAATGACTTCAGGAGAGCCAGTGCTGGCATAATATTTTTGTTATGCTTTTTGTAGAGTTGTTTGTTCCATTAATTTAGTAGCAGATATTGCTATAGTAACTGAAATGTTATGAATTATTGATTATTTTCATTCTCTTGTCCTGTGGTGCATAATTGTACTTCCTGAGGGCTTCATGTGAAGTGCAGTTTGTGCATTTTGGTTAAATATTTTTAAAGCAGTACCACCATCAGGATAAAAAAACAAGCCAAAATAAATTCTACTCATGAAAATTTTATTTTCATTAAGTAATGTGTATATCTGTATTGCCTACACATTTGGCTGCATCCATTTACAGTCAAAATCTGCCTTCATAGAAATTTATATGCAGAAAGAAGGGACAAACTTTAAAAGCTGGAACACTTCAATAGAGATCTTTTTATAACAATCCTATAATTTGAGTTACTCAGTTCCACATGTGGCATCCCCTTGAAAACTACAGCAATTGTGAGTGTACAGTCACAGAAGAATTTTGAATATAGAATATATTCCTTAGCGAGAAAGATATAAACAGCGTCCTGAGGGAATTCACAAAATAAAACCTACCTCACTATGCTGTTCTGTACTAAAATATTCCTCTCTCAAACTCTGGTCTTTGAGTACTTTTATTTCCCAATGACCTCATAGATTTTCTATAAATTTTATTCAGTTCATAAGTTAAAATATGTTTGTGCTTCCTTTTGTAAATGTCACCTCTCTGAACTAGGCCTGAAATGTAAAAGTCAAGATAGATTTTCTCAAGTTTATACTCATCAGTATCACCAGTAGAAGATGTTTTGCAGCTGGATTTCCATTAGAAATGCTATTGTGCGAGACTGACAATAAACCAAATCCCTCTCACTAAATTTGTTGGCTCTTTGTAAAGGGAAAAGCAGCTAAAACACACTGGGAAGGGCTGTGCTACCTTTGGAATGGCTGTAGGCACCACTGCTCACTCATGCCTCTCAAAGGAGCTGATGAAGACTGCTTACCAGGGCCTGCCTCGTGGTGCATCTGTTTGCATTCTGTCCTGCACTGGCCTGCTTTCTGAGTGATTTTAGGCTTCAGGGTTCCTTATCCTGGGCTTGAGAGCCTTTTTGAACCCTGAAGGAGCCCACAGCTATAGACCATGAGCCCTGTGACCCTCTGGAATACATGAGAATGACCGTCTAGGGACTATACTCCTCCTTAATGTCAACACAGCAAGCTGGCAAAGCTCAACACACAGTGGAAGCAAACAGTAGGAGGAAAAATGTATAATTTTCAGTGGGCACCTTCACTTTATTCACAGTAATTGTCCTCAGAGTTGCTTACAAGCAGAGGAGTCGGCTCTGAATTTCTGTGGGAAATGGGAAGCTCTGTCTCCCTCTGCCTCCTTTGAAAATCATTCTCTGTAGGTTAGTTTTGATGCAGCAAGGAAAAAGAGTCATATTGAGAGAATTTGTTTTTCAATTTCTTTTTGGCCATAGAACAAAACTGTCAATTATTTGTGCCAGTGAGTGTATGTGTCCAGATGCTACTTTTCAAGTAACACATCCTACCCAAGCTCCACATTATGGCTCTATTCGTGCCTTCAGTTACACTAAGTTCTCATTCCTGTCTTCCCTTTCTTCATCCAAGAGAGAGTATATAAGGCTACATGAGTCCTGAACTATATCACTTTTAATGAACCCAAATGCTAACTGCCCTTTCTGCATTTCAAAATTTACATCTGGAAACAATAATAAAGCCACTTCTCCTATAAGTAACTTTATCCATGCTACTTACAAATTAAAGGACGTTGTATTTGTATTTCTATTTAAATAATTTGACTAAGAGATCTCTCAGATGCTGGCTGGTTCTCCTTGTTGGCTAAAGGAGGCAGTGCACCCTTTCAACCTCCAAATGTGATCTCTTTGTGTCTCATCTGAAAAAAAAGTTTCCTTTTGAAGTTATTAAGGCAAGCCAGTGGTGTTGGTTCAGCCGGTTGCTTCCCGAAAACCTACTATTCATAAATTGAAACACCTACTTGATGACTGTAAAGGCACAAGCTACAGGCTGAGGTTCAGTACATTTCATCAAACATTCTCCCATGTTATTATTACAGCAGACTAATATAAGGTGCAGAAGAAATTATTTCAAGAGTATTTATGCTTGCAAAGCAGATATACCTAATATAAAATGAAGTTAGAAAGAAACCTAGATTACACAGAATGTGTACTCTATTTCAATGAGCAGTATATGCTTCTCACAGAATTTTTTTAGACAGCATATGGAATACTTTTTTCTTTTGCATTTTGTGATAGGATCAAATAGGCTAAAACTCAGATAAAACTGAGAGGAGGGTAATCATATTCATATTTTTACACTACATCTTGAAAACCCAGGCATTCATATCAACAACATATTGTGTTCTCCAGAGTATAGAAAATGTTCTAGGAAATAAAAAGTCCAATAAATCTAAAAGTTAGAGCTGTGCTCCTTTTTTGGTTAAAGAAAGCAATGGCCCTGATTCTGCAAGTGCATCTGCACTCTGCAGAACTATCTAATGCAGCCACTTGGCAATTCACAGAACTTGTGGATGTGGTGCTTAGGGACAAGGTTTAGTGGGACTTGGCAGTCTTATGTTAATGGTTGGACTCAATAATCTTAAGAGTGTTTTCCAATCTAAATGTTTCTGTGATTCTATGACATCAGCTAGCTCAGCTTTGCATTTTTCCTGAAAGATATATCTGCTCAAATCCAGCTCAAGGATATCAATATAGAAATACAGAAATATACAGAAACATCCCTGTATTGTCTCATAATGTAGTCCTTGTGAGTCAAAATTTCCACTGACTTAAAATTAGCATAATAGAGTATGGACTGAAAGACTGGCACCTACACTTAGAGAGTTAAGACAACTGTGGACGGGAATGAGTCCCTGAAATTTTATTTGTCTCATTGTGAGTTCTACCATCCATAACAATATCCTAGCTCAATTATCAGGGTGGGTTTTGTGGTTTTTTTTTGGTGGCGGAAAACTAAGTCTTGAAACCTCACTTTTACAATTCCAATATTGTCCATCATGTGTCTCAAATCCAGGTAAAACAGCAGAGAGTTTCTAATGTGAGGATGCTTTCAAAGTAGCTTTTTTGCTCCATTGATTTTCCTGCATAGATTTTAGAGTGCTAAATGGTGCTTTAATGGTTTGAATGTGAGTTGCACACAGCTACCTAATAAATGCTATTTATATAGGGCACTTCTAAGGTGGTCATATAAAAGCAGTAAGTTCTGAAAATCACCAGTTTATTAAATACATAGATATATATGTATCATATGAAGACTAACCATATTTGCATTCTGTTGTCCTGCCAACATCTGGGTGACTGAGGAAATACTGAAGACACAGAAGGTTCACAAACCTGAAGGAATATTGTCTGGTTTCTATGTACTACTACTATCGTCCCCTTTTTAGTATCAACAGGATAAAAAATCACATATGTACTACTATAACTAAAATTATTTTAAGTAAATTTACATCATGTTCCAAAGTAAATCTAAGACCTATTGTGACAGGTGTTACAGCAGCATCTGGAAATGGCAATAGAAGCTGCACAATTTTCTTCACTCTTCTGATAGGCTCCATTAGGGGCAAATGCCAGACTACCATTAATCCCTCAGACTACACTGTAGGTTCAGCATTTTCAGGGAGTATCATTGAACAAAGCAGCCATGGGGTTAAAGGCTATACTATACAAATTTTCATAAGTTTAATCTTTCTCTCACATTTAGGACAGAAACAGAATATATGCTGGAAGGACTTAAAGAGGTTACCTTGATCAACCTCCAGCTCAAGGATCAGCTTTAGATCAGGTTTCTCATGGCTTATCCAGTTGAGATCTGAAAAAAAAAAAAAACAATGGATCTTGAGATAAATTATGCCCCAGAGTCTGAGAATGGCTGAAAAGAAGCAAGATGAAATATTAGTTTCCCGTTGAGTTTTACACAAGAGCTAGGATCGGTAAATCTGAATCCTCACTTCTCCACTATCCCCCTTCTCTTTAAGTACCTGAAATCACAGAAAGTAAAAACTTGTTTCTGTCTAGTATTTTGTTTTCTGGTCTATCTGATACTCTTTCATCATAAAACTACTATTACTTCAGAGTGTCTGGGCATTTCAAACGCAAGTTTCATATTCCTGTTGTATTTTAAAGATTAAATTAAATCTATTTTAATATCCAGTTGATTATATTTTTGCATAAAAGTGTATTTTTTGGAAATAAACTGCAACTCGTGTCGTCTGAATTCTACTGCCTGGGGTGCCTGAAGGCAAAGGGCTCAGAGCTCCCGCAGCAACCAGGAGAGGGAGCCAATGCTTTTGCCTTGGTCTTGTCTTACTGAAGGCGGGGAGCAGTGTAAAAAGGAATCAAGCATAAGATTCTGTATAGATAAACTCAAGTGTTGATAAGAGATGGTAGCCAAATTACTTTTTAATTCAAGCAGAAGTATCTATGTCTTGGGTGTGTCTGCTTTTGGCAAAACAATAAATGAAATCCACAACTTTAGTAATAAGCAGTAAAAATTGGTTTGAATACATAAATGCATGGGAAGCCATTCAACTTCTTCACAGATAAACTCATAGATACGGTTGGAATCTTTTAATTAGCCCTTGGCCTCATATGGCTTTTTGTCTGTCACTGCTTTTTCAAAAGTCAAAGCAATATCTTTAGCTACTGCTTCATCTTCTTCAGTTCAACCACAGCTTTAGATTCGTGTTAAGAGCAAATCTATGCACTTTTTTTGTCCTTATGAGGATTCCCAAAGAAGTTATGCAATCTGCAAGAAATAGATTTATAACACATACCTGTGAGTTTTACAAAAACTAGTTCATCCTTTTAATGTCTTACTGAAGTCTAATTGCTTGTGTTGTTCAGTTTTGTTTGATTTATTTTTTCAAATAGGTCCTTTACAATTCATGTTAGTTAGTCTTTATGTGTGAGCATATTTAATAAAAATATACTTTTCATGTGTTAGGGGTACCTTTTACAGAAATTTCTCTGAACAGTTTCAATTCACATAAACACAATTCTAAACTTGTTAGGTTTTCCTTTGGCGAGGTACTGAGACAGAAATAGAAAGAATAGTATTGCATGCCAAATGCAATGGCACTATGACAATAGCCTCTACAATTTAGACAGACCACAGTAAACAATAAACTGTATTTGAGAAACATCTATGTACCTGACAAAACATTTTCTTTGTATCTATCAACCCACAGTAATTGTAGGAGGTGAAATAACTTAGCCTCACCATGTTACTCTGAACTTGTACACATCAAAATAATTAAGTGTTAAAATTAACAATGTTAAATTTAATGCTGCCCCTTAGATACACATTTACAAGAAATGTAAGAGTTCTTACTGCATGGAAAAGGCTCTTTTTTAAAAACTGCAGTGGGAAAAACATTGCTGATATACTAGACATGCATAATAAATATATATAATAAATAATCTTCTTTGATCACCACAGTAAATCCGAATTTAGGATCTCAAAATACCTTTCTTAGTATAACTTTTGAAACTGTTTTTAAGTTGTTCTCAATTTGTAATTAAGTTGTGCAAAGTCAGGAAGCAAAAACTGCTGGTGTCTCAAAATTAGCGGCTACATTTTGAAAGTGTAAATAAATAGAAATACTGCATTCTGAAGATTCCTGGGCACAAATGAACATTGCTAAAAAGTAGTGTCTAATTTGACATAAATTCACCTGTAAATAATATGTTCCTGCCCTAAATAAAGTTTAATACAAAGGTAATGTATACACATATTCTAATGCATAATCTGACCATTTATCCTCAGTCTCTGAGAACTGTATGGAAGAGGCAGATTTTACCCTCTGTTACAAATAGGTCAAGCTGCAAGTTGTTGAGAGGACTAAAGTCCAAAATAAGAGGACAGTTGAATTCTGCATGGCCTCCAAAGCATTTCAATTGTGATAAGTGCACGTGTTCGAAGAAATACACCCTAAAATCATCAGCCAACAGATCTGACACTTCTGACTTTTTCGCATAATAAGATTTCCTAAAATTTTGAATGAATCGTTATTATTCTTAATGTTAAATGCATTAAATTGTATTTGTTTTACAGATGAAGATATGTTCTATGAAAAGGAAAATCTATAATGGAAATGGAAGTGAAAACCTACAAATAAATTGCTTTTGACTCGGTGCTTTTGAAATCCATTCCAAATGGCCAAACTGAAAAGTAATTATTTCTAAGTACAATGCATCGCTTTCTCCTTTTGCCATTTTCTCTCTTTTTATAATTTCAATTCCATCTGTTTTTACCATAGTTCACAGGAATATTTCAGAGAAAAATTAAACTTGACTAAATGCTTCTTTCTATACTACTACTGCTTCTACCAGATTCCAAGTGGCACTGGACCAAAATGATTAGTACCAATTTATTTCCAATCTTCTGTTTCACCTGTCTCAGGGGCTCATATATTGAGCCAAACACAGATCAAAAAATGTACATAAACAGAACATACCAAGCCTAGGTTTTTCATATCTGTCCTTGTTTGCCAGAGTTTCCTCTTTCCTGCATCTAACTTCTCAGGGTTCTGCTCTATCGCAGCAGCAACAATAATTATAATCAATGCAAGGATACTCTTGCATAGCAACCCCGATTTAACTATCCACAAATACATTAAATAATTAAGGTAGGTACTTTGAACCACCTTCTGGAGGAGTCTATTACACTTAATCAGCTTCAGAAAGATGCCTGGAAGATTAAATTTGGGTAGTATAAACACTCCTCATACCCTACTGTCTCCATTAATTACTAAAGAAAAGTAGTCAAACCCTCAGAGGCCCAAGTTGTTAACATACATTGGCTTCCGTGGTCCAGGTCTATATAAATTTGCATTTCCTTCAGACACTTTTAAAAAGAAACTCCTGCATCAACCATGAATTTGGAAATTTCAGTTCTCATGAGAGCAACTGGAGGGATATCCAAACCATCCAGCATGGGAAACAGTATCAGACTCGAAAAGGCTCTAAGGTTCCTTGTGGGATCTCAATGGATGGAGAAAAGAGTTCTCTCAGCTTGAAGTCAGAAGCCAGCAATTGCCTTCTGCAGGTACCTCTTTGTCTTCAATGATGACAGGTGAAGCTAAACAAACCAACACCCTGCTCCCTGCTTTTGTTACATGTAATTGGCCTGTGCTGACATTCTGTTAAGGGATTTACAAATATAAAACTCTTTCAAATAAGTTGCTTTCTTCAAAGGCAAACACATCCCAAAACAAACATGCCTTACAGTCAGCCAACTAGCCTTACCAAGGAACAGAAGAGCAACATAATGCATGTTATAAATATGTCAATCTTATGTAAGGCCATAATTCTGACATTCAGTCCAGAAATATATCTCTCTATCTTTCAAAAACACTTAATGCAAATACATAGCAATTCACAGAGTATTAATAGTATTAGGGGTAGTATAGAAGAAAGAGCATAGAAACTTCAGAGTTATGTGTTGCAGCTGGCTGACTTTATTGCATGTACCAAGACCTCTTACTTCTTTCTCCTGCAAGGTTTTGTGGGCCACCTTCCCTCCTCTTCTCTTTAAAGACCTCCCTGTCATCCTCCTGCTCTAAATCTCAATTAGCTCTGGTATCCCCATTCTCTTTTTTCAAATACAAGGGTTCCTCCAACTCACTCACTCTCATCTTCCTATAAACATCTGTGCAGCAATCATTCTTCCTCCCTTTGCTCTCCTGCATAAGGTTCCTTCTCTCCTCATCTCCTTGACAGACATAAACACAAAATCCCAGTTTTCCTTCCTAATAGTTGCTCTGTCCAAATTCTTGACCAGGTCCTTTCCTCCACCTACAGCAAGAGCCCTGCATGATTGTCAGTAATGCTGAAGAAATAGCATTTCTTGTATATCCATGTGCCAGTGGCAGGCACTGGTGGAGGCTTCGTGGATGCGCTGCAGGCCACAGACCTGTATTTTGCTCCTTCCCTCCCTTGGTGTTATTTTGCATTACTTCAGATGGAACTGCATCAATTTAAGAGCCAGCAGAGGTGGGTAACACACCCTTACAGTTTATCACCGTGGTACAAAGCATGTGAGCCACAGAACTATGGGCACCTCAACATCTGTGCTGGATGTACTATAAAGCTTTGGGAATTAATTTTGCACTGGGGAACATGCAAGTGGTTTTTAGAAACTTTTTGAAAAATGAAGTTCCATGAGGCATTTCCTGTCTGATTTTTCCAAAGTCCTACTCAATAACAGGAAAAGCTCTGCTATCAAGAGGATAGAGATGTTTGAAATGTTTTGGTCTTGCTAACAAAAAACCCTTAACTTCCCTCTTTCCAAAGAAATTTGCTTTTTCTGTGCATATAGCCCACAGGACAAATACACAGAGACAGAAATAAAATGCAAGTCCCTCCCCACCTTCTAGAGGGGAATTTACAGGAAAACAAGGTGTTACCACATCTAAAGCCTTCTGACAATTTGTCACAGTTAAGTGATTCTTTCTTACATACACTTCTTCATTTTGCACGGCAGCTGATCTCAAAATTACTGAAACTATTACAACCAACACAGAAAAGGAAAAAGAAGTAAAAAAAAATATTACTGGAACCTCCTTCAAACAACTATAAAACTATGTAATCACTCATTATACAGTACCATGAAAATACACTTCAAAAACCACAGGAACACTGGAGTGTTCACCATACAGACACAGTGAGAGAAGGATGAAAAGAATTGGATGGAATTTCTATAAGAGCTGCTAGATTAAGAAATTACTCTATTTATGCAAATGGTTTGTATCAACTCTTTTTGCCCAGAGAAGAACGCAGATCACTACAGCGCATACAGCACACAAAAATACATCATGCCTCTCCACACACACACATATTCATAATTTTTATGCTTTACAAGCATTTAGGAAAACAAAAACAACACTGTAACCCACTGTGAACTGAAGTTAACTTCCTCACAGATGCAGAGGTATTGACTTTCCATGGAAGTGATGAACTTTTGTTGCATTAAGTGAACAGTATTTTGGAGACCTTCCTCAAAGTCCCACTGACAAGCACCACAGAATGCAATGCTCTCTGGACTTAACTACAAGTGCCAAAATGTACACTAGTGCATTTTTAAATATTTGATTCTGACACCTGCTATTATATAGAACAAGTAGCTATGGATTATTTTTGTGGGGTGAGAAAGTAGAGACCCAAGACTATTCAATTCAGGAAACAATCAAAGGGATCCATCCATTCCAACACACTCTTCCAAAATTCACACTCTTCTTTCAGTCCTTTCAGAGAAACATTTGAGCCCACTTGCCATTTGGGTCTAAACCTGCTTGTGTTCTTCTGTCTGGGAAAGAACAGGACAAATAAGTTCAGAGACCTGTTGCAATGATTTGCTATCAGAAGGCACAGTTAAGATTACAATATAAAGACCTGACTAGGGCAAGGCAGCAGGTGATTTGACCTGCCTTGCTGCCACATTTCCAGTTACGCAGCTTTTTGAAGAAACTATCATAGCTGTTGATGTGATTGTCTGGGCCTACAAGGGAGACAAGCTCTGAAAGAGCAATTAGATATAACTTGATAAAATAAGACTTAATGAGCCTAAAAGAAAGGTCTTGCCTTTTTGCAAATATTAGTTGTTCAAAAAGTATTGTTCCTCATTTAATGCCATACCATTCTTCATGCATCTTTAGACATAGCTTACGTGTTCGTCTCTTTCTTCTGGCTGTACATGAAATATACAAGGATAAGGTAACAGACCAGTAAATGTTAGAGGTAAAAAACATCATTTAAAGTATTGATGAAGCACAGTTTCTGAGTTGGTGAAATACCCACTTAATTCTTTTGCAGCCTGGCTGTAGTTCTCTGAATGATGTCACATCCACCCCAACTAAAAATAATAGAAGGTTCTCTTCATATACCTTATTTCCACATCTTCACTCTAACATGTAGATTTTATTTCCTAAACAGATAATTACTGCAACAATCAGCTTTCATTCCCTCCAAACAATCATTCAGTAAATGTGCATCCTATGTATTTACATTTTCCCCTTGTGTTTTTTCCCAAAATTCTAGCTATTAAAATGCGCCTGGGTAAGCCTTATTTTCCCACTAACACCGCAAGTTTTACTATCAGATGTTTTCAGACTAAAATTAATAGTCATGCCAGCATTTGCTTCAAAATTATATGTATAAGCCAACTGTCACTGTATGAATTGTAACAGTAATAATACTGGTTTTCTATTTTTGTCCCTTCTTCCTGTCAAAAACTGGACTACTGAAGCATATTTCAGGTGAACCCAAATAAATCTTAGCTGTCAGATATTTCACCTCTGTCCTACCATCATACTGGCTACAGAACTGCTTAGGGAAGCATGCAGCTAGGTGGCAGTGTGGCAACCAATGTAAAAAGATGATTTCTAAAGATGTTTGTTCTAAAGATAGAGCGACTTAAGTAGCACAAAAACCTGAACAAAACCAATCCACAATAAAAAAATAAAGTCATCCATAATATTATTGTGTTTGAAAAGGTGTAGTCTGGTGAAAAATTTAGCCATGGCAATTAAAAGTCCTGTATTTCGTTCTGGTTCAAGAAGTGACTGCCTTAGCCATCCAACATTTTGGGCACCAGCATTTACCACTATGCAAAACAGAAATGGTGCAATCTGCCTTGGTCTGAAGAACATTGCATGGCTTAATTAAGGGATGTAAATACATGTATATGTTTAAGATCCTCAGTGAAACATGATAGATAACATGATGCAAATGAGCATGAACACACACTGATAGGTAAATATAGGAACAAGTGAATACAGCATATAAATAGCCTTCTGCTTTTTGTATAAAAGGCCTATATAGTGGCAAATCTTAAAAGACATGCACCATTCTCCAAGGCTAGCCAGAATAAAAGGACAAATCAGGTGGACTGCAAGGAGGTGAGAATCCATTGGTTCAGATTCCTGGGCAGTTGCCATATTGCTCTACAGTAGAACAGCCTAAGAGTTGCACACTTGCCTACTGAACACTTTCAGTGCAATGACTTCAGCACATCCAACGAAGAATTTCTTATCCCAGTAGACAGAAAAAGAAATCCCACCCTGCAAAGAGGTTCATTTTCTCCACAGTTTAAACATGCAGTCGTACTTACTGCCTCCTAGGAAGCTACCCTTCATCCATAAGTAGAAAAAGACAAACATGCTGCAGTCAACTGTAAACTATTTTGTCCTTTGCTGCTGTGCTTTTTACTTTGGCTCTGTATTGGATTTGCCTTAATATTTAAACAATAGCTGCTACATTAGTTAGTACTGATTTATAAACATTTCTGCTTTAAACTCCATTTTGATTGGGACAACTGATCATTTCAGGATTAAGCATAATTTTCCATTGTCAAATGTTTCAGCCAGCCACACTCTCTTTTAAAACAATTTTATTCAGTTTATGTTTACAAAACAGAAATAGCAGTGTATATTTTGGCTACCCAGTTTTCTTTTTACAGACCTATGTTTTAAAACCAAATTTCACATAAAGTCTAAAATCTCCCATGCTGTAAGTAATGATGTAAAAGATTAATGTTAAAGATATACATGCATAACATATATAAATATATGTATCTACTGTGCATTCTTGAGATGTGAATTGTTATGCTTTTTGTGTGCTAACAATATATAACACAACATATTTTGTTTACTTGTATGTAACATTCACAAAGATATTGTTTATACCGATAAACCTTAGGCTGGAGCGTCATCACATCATATGTCATATTCAAAAGACTATGGTTTCTGTTGGAGTAACAGAAAGATTCAAGAAAGCACACTGCTGGCATCCCTAAGGGATTTGTTTACTGTCATGATGAAAGCCAAAGACCACTGATGGCTGTACCATGTATGTCACTTCAAACGACTGGGACATCATGGTGAGATGTTGGAACCTGCAGGAAGTATTAACAATCCCAATGGCCTTCTGGAACAATAACAGCATCTCCCAGAGACGCTGCCAAACTGACAGATGTTTTTTCTTTTCCCTTTATGGGGAACCAGCAACCTATGAGAAACATGAAAAGAAAATAACTGTATAACCTAATTTAAATGCACAAAGGTAGAGATTATCCATACCCATTCCTATCAAATCCTTCTTTTAATCTTCCAGCTACTTCTCTTTCAAAAAATCTTTAACTAAAACTGTAGTTAAGTGCATTAAGTGTTCTAAAGAAAGCCACTAGCTCAGCAAATGTATTCATGCAAAATAAACAACATTCAAAGAAGGACTTTTACAGTTGAACCCTTACTACTAATTAATACTTCAGGCATCTTGTGCAAGATGATAAATCCTCAACAGGAAATGAAGAAACCTTACCCTCTTTGCTTTCTAGAACAAACAAAAGAGGTGTGCAAAAGCCTCAGGTTATATAAATACTATTTCACTAATGAAAAATATTTATTCATTTGTTAACTACAACTATTCCGAGGTCTTTTGGTACCTCAAGGATCCAAATATCATGGAGTATAGATGCCTGATAGAAACTATTTCGTCCTAGAAGAAAGTAAAGTTTTTGCAATTTATCAAACCATTAGCATGTACATATTCAGCACAGTGTGGAACTCTTTCAAAGCTATTAAATTCAGCGACAAAAGTATTGCTTCTTCGCAGTGATATTATACATGGACAAAGGACAGTCAGAGGTTTTGGGGCAAGAGGTCTCCTGGACAGATACTATGGTATAGAATGAAAAAGCCACTTCCTGCAGAATTTTTCTCCTTGGGCATTTTTCACAATAACTTTATGTTTTCAGCCATTGTTGTTATGAGCTTAGGATAAGGTGATTCTTGGGGAAAAGGTTCCCAGCAGCCACATAGGCCTAGATTTACAAAACATTCTGGCCTGTCTAACCAGCCAGGCAAGAGATTCCTTTTTTGCTATTTTAAGCACTTAAGCTACAGTACAAGAACCACCTTCAGCCCAGATTATACCAAATGATGGTCCAGAGGAGAGAACAGGTATTATAAACTGGGTAGAATATAAAAGCATGTCTTTTGCTGGCCATTTCATTAGGCTCTCATTTCAGACTTAATTGTAGATTCAAAGACAGTGTAGCAGAAAACCTTTAACTAATGCTCTCCAACACATAATGAGTAGCCTGACCAACAATATAGTCACCAGTCTAAACAAGAATTGGGCTGGGACTGAGTTCTTAAACTGGCAGTTAGTCTCAAATTTGGAGCTTGTGGTCTTCTTTGTTCACAATAAAAACAGATTTGAAGGGAAAAAAAAAAGGTTTTAAAAAAATGCCATCTTCACCTTTCCTTCACCAACGACTTTGGTATACTCAGTCACAGAAGCTTATCACAAAGGCCACTACCTGAGGAGTGGAAACATCTGGCAGGAAGCTGAGGGACAGCACAAAGCTTTCAATGGCAGCCTCACCGCAAACTCGGTTTCCCTCAGCAGATGATTTCCTTTAGAAATTGTGGCCTGGTGGCAAGCCTGAGATTTAACTGAGTGGTTGCAAGGCATGTGAGTGGATACCCATCGCTGACCAAGACCACAGCTCAGTCTGCAAATGGAACTACTGACTGACTAAATAAGGCTTTACAGGTTAGACCTCCCTTCCAGCCCACAGGAGCACCCAAGCCTTTGTTCCACCAACCCAGAGACACACGGCTAACCCTGCTGCCTCCAGACCACACCCTCACCTCCACAGCTGCCTGTTCTCCCACTGTCCAGAAATGTCCATTGCACACATCCCTGACCTCAGGGGAGTTTCCCCTCGAAAAGAGAGGACTGAGAGGGGATCTCATATAAATGTATATCTCATAAATGTATAAATGTAATGTGTATAAACATCTAAAGCATGGGAGTGGAGGGTACCAAGAAGATGGAGCCACGCTTTTCTGAGTGGTGCCAACCATTAGGACACAAGGCAACGAGCAGAAACTGGACAATGCACTCATGTACATGGTGATCGTTGGGGTGTCCCTGTGCAGGGCCAGGAATTGTACTCGACGATCTTGATGGGTGTCTTCCAACTCCACGTATTCTGTGATTGTATCATGCCCAGGAAGTTCCACCTGAATAGGAGGAAGGACTTTTTTACTGTGTGCATGACCAGCACTGGAACAGATTGCCCAGAGAGCTTGTGGAGTCTCCTCACTGGAGATACTCCAGAACCGTGCGGACACAGTCCTGCGCCACGTGCTCTCTAGTACGACCCTGCTGGAGCAGGGAGGCTGGACCAGATGCCCCGCTGTGAGCCCTTCCATCCTCAGCCCTCCCGTGCCTTCGGGATCCCGGCCGTGGGCGCAGCCCCGCGCCGCGGTGCGGGCCCGCACGGGGGGCAGGCGGGGAGAGGGGCTCCCTCCCCGCCCCTCCCTCCCTCCCTCCCTCCTCGTCCCTCCCTCCCTCCGCCGGCGCGCACGGCGGCGCGGGCAGGGCCCGGCTGCGGCGGGCAAGGCTGGGCGGCGTCAGCGGGCTCGGGGAGCCGGCTCCGGGGCTTTAAAGCAGCGTGTAAGCTGAGATGCTACCACAGACAGCGGCGCGGCGGCGGCGGCCGCAGGAGCTGCCTGAGCCCGCACGGGCGCCCTCGTTGCGGCCGCCCGCGGCTGTAGGAGCCCCCGCCGCGCCCCATGGCCCCGGCCCGCGCCCTGCTGCTGCTCGCCCTGGCCGCGCTGTGCCCGCGGTGCGGGGCGCGGGGCGCGGGGCAGCGCCCGCGGGGCTGTCCGGAGCCGTGCCGCTGCGAGCTGGACGGCGTGCTGCTCCGCGCCGACTGCTCCGACCGCGGGCTCACCGCCCTGCCCGCCAACCTCAGCGCCTTCACCTCCTACCTGTAAGTGCGGGCGCCGCGGCCGCCGCGCCGCCGGGGAGGGCGCCGCGCCGCCGGGGAGGGCACCCCGCCGCAAATACGTTTCTAATCGGTATTTAATCAGCGGGCGGGTTGTAAAGCGCTTAGAGGTGCCCGGCCATCGCGGTGCCCCGAGGGTCGCCGTGTGATGTGCCGTCTGGGGGGCAATTAAGAGCGATTGCAACAGCGGCAACCGCATGGGGTGCGCGGGGACGTTACTGTGCACCTTTGCTGCCCGGGACAGCGCTTTGATGTGCGGCCGCGGCAGACTTAATGGTTAACAGAGCTGACAGCTCCGCCGCGGGCGCGGGGAGCGCCGGGCACCCCGGGCTGCGCTGCCCCTGTCCCGGCACAGGTGCCGTGGGTCCGGCTGTGCCCGCCCGGCGGGGCATCCCACCTCGGGGGCGCCGAGTTGCGCCGTGTAGGGAGAAACTTTGTACCAACACAGAAACCGACACGAAACAAGCAAAACCCACTGTGCTGAGACTTTGTTTCCTTCTTTTTGTCTCGGTGGTCGTCGTTTAGCCTCTCGGTTTCCTGTGTTGAAAGTGTTGGTGCACTAAAAGTGTTCCTTTATTGCCTTCCTTACCGATTCCGTAGTGGTTTTTTGTGGTTGCATGACCAGTAGGTTGTTAATGTAATGCTTAGCCTTCATATCCAGCATAAAGTATGTCTGTTTCTGAATGTGTTTGTCTGTCTATATATTTTGACATGCTGTTGATGTGTTTGCTGCTATAGTCACTGTGAAGATGCTTTCACAGTGTTATGTGTCTGGGGTACTAAAGTGATCATTCTGAAGTCACTTCTCTGTTAATACGATACCTCAAAGGACATAAAACATATGTTGCATCTGAAAAAAAATAAAATAAACTAGAAATTGCTTTCTATGAGAAGTACAAACATGACAACATAGGCAAGAGAGAAATTAAGTGCAACCAATAAAATCTTAAGTACTAATTATATGTTAGGGGAAAGCTTAATTTAGTGATAATAGCATCAATTTATGAAGAGGATGTAGAGCTGAAAGACTTTTCTAAGTACTATGCATGTAAGTACTGTTCTGAAATTTGTTTTAAGGTCAGTTTTAGCTTATTTTATCACAAGCGTTTCAAAGTCAAATCTATTAATAATGTTAAGAGGCAGCGTTATGAAGAACTGCTTACAGTACAGCAAAACTTTGACTATGCATAATAAAGATAGAATCTTTAAGATGCATCTAAAGTCTGTCACTGGTTCCAAAAGTAGCAGGTCAGAATTTTGGATATACATAAGATATAATGTTTTCTGGTGCTTTGGAAAGCCATAGGGACAAAGGTAAAGGTATAAAGGCATACTTAAGCTGTACATATCCTGTGTCAAGAAGTAGAGGCCCTAAATTCTTTGTTGCTTGGAAAAAAGCTAAAACTGGAAAAAACATGAGAGTAGCCACTGTTTGACTGTTTTATGAAGAAAAAGAGAGCATATTCATGATGATGTCAAAATACCACTGCTGTGGTCTTCTGCTGTGGATGTTCTGCCTCTGGTAACCTGCTTCTTGGTAGGATTGTGATCTAGTCTGTGCTTTTGTTTTTCAATCCTCCTGTCCTTCAGAGGGAATGTCTTTCTCCAGTCAAGAATTCGGTAACATACACACTAAACTGGAAAAACATCACTCGGACTGGCAGACTTTTAAATGACCAATGTACTGCATACAGGCAGTGTAACGGTATAAAAGACTGGTTCATACACATGGGCAGCTACACTTACTGTTTTCCAAATTTACAAGGCTGCTGTCCTTGGATTGATTAATTATTGTCTAATTATGCAGAATTGTAGCTCCTGCCTTCCATAAAGAACTGTCAAGTCTCATTGTCTGTAGATGGTTAAGCAACGGCAAATTTTAAAACATGCCTGCTTGTTACAGAGATTTTTGCCTCTCTGAGCTTGGTAGTGACCAAGCAGCTGCTCCTTGATTATTTTCTTTTCTGTTTGTTTGGGATTTTTTTCTCCAAAAAAGGAGAAATGTCTTTTTGTACTGTGACAATTTTTACTTCAGATCAAAGCAGGAGATTAAACCTCTCTGCTCACATTTAATCTGTCTCCAGGAAAAAAAAATCTTCTGTAGTTGATTCTGTTCTTGCCTCGTAGACATGTCTGACCAAAACTAGTCTGTGGTACTACCTTGTATTAAGTTTGAGTTTTTAAAGGTTTTTTTTTTCTAAGTTTCTGATGCTTTTGTTTTAGCTGAACACTTGCATAGGAGAAAAAGGTAGACATTGTCTTGGTGTGCACTGGAAATTGTGTGAAAAGTTGAAATGCTGAGGCCATTAAGTTTTGGTTTATGCTGAGATAAATGTGTACAGAGCATGATAAATTATGGTGACTGAATTTCGCGTGTACAACCAATTTTTTATGATGGTGCTCTTGCAGCAGAGCTAAATGTACTCTACAGATGGACCTGCTACACTTTTCTCCATTCTCATTTATAATCCCAGACAGCAATTCTTGCCTCCCATCAAAAATATTTTTATGATTATGTGTCTGCTGCCATGGAATGTTAGGCTTTTTAAGAGTAGGCAAGGAGAATCCATGAGTTTCTTTCCATTCCTTTTCCTTCATTTACTTTTCGGCTAAATAATATATGCAGTGTACTTAATGCAACTCCTGTTGACGTAAATGAGAATTCCATGTGCTGATGAAGGGCAGCACTGAGTCTCTGTTTCAAATTAAGAACAGGTCACTTTCCTATCAGTACACAGTGAAAAGAAGAAGCCAAAGTCTACAGGTCTTTTGCACGTGGGACCCTCATTAATTCTCAAACCAAATCTGTGAGTCAGTGAAATGTTGTTACCATTTGCTGTGATGTGGAAAATTGAGGAAAAGCAGGGCTTGCTCAAAGTTAAAGTTTAGGACAAAGCCAGTAGTTAAAGACAAAATTCCTTATCCTAACTCCATTGTTTAACCACAGGCTCATCCTACTTCACCTACATAATTACTAATTTTAAATGGTGTAAAATATGGTGACTCCTGTTCAAGAATATTTAGTATGAGAAGTATGAAAAGAAAATCTGTTCTCATAACTCATGGGAGGACAATATAGAAGACAGCTCTTGAAGATCTTGAGATTCTCTGTTAAGGGCCTGGATAGCACAGAAGAGTAAATTTATGATAAATGCCACGGCTGTCTAACAGTTTTGATTCTGTGTTTGTGATCAAAATGCATCAGTGATGAGCATCTGCTCATTCTGCTTCATACATTGCCAAAGTATTGTATTTGTTGATAAATAGTCATGTAGAGCACAGTCAAAAATCTGTAGCATATCTGAATGTGTTTAAGACTACTAAACATAAAAATAACAAACAAAGACAGAGAACTTGGGTAAAAGATTACTTACCTTTTCAAAGGTTAAGAAGTATATTCCTAGAATTTAACCATGCTTCTGAAATAAGAAAGATAATAATTTGTGTCAAAATTAAGACCTACCCTTTAGGGTAGATTTGCACCAGTTTAGTCATTCTGATCTCACAGTGCAAAGTCAAGTCCTGTTGTGTCTTCATCTCAGGTATCTTGGGAATGACCATGATTTTTTAAAGAGATCAAACAAGGTATCTTCTTATGAAGAAGTGAGATTTATAAAGTCTCTCACGCTTTCTAGATCCCTTGACATGATTTAGAAGTTGAGTATTTCATAAAATATCTGTCTTTTCTTAGAAAGTACTTCTTTACATAGCTAAAAGCTTTATAAACCATTTTTACACCTTAAATTAAATGATTGTCTTATGGTTTCAGTTAATATTCTGACTCTTATCTTGGTTGAGAATGACATTGAATCCAGGTTTTGGATTTAGAATTTAGTGCTAAATCTCCCTTTTGAAAAGGAAACAGAACATTTCCTCTCTACTCATGGCTATAGTACAATATAGGTAAAATATACACATAGATAAATTAGAAGTAAACAAAACCTGAAGAAATAACAAACTGTGTAAAGTTCATATTGGCAAGTTTTCAAGAGATTTGGTTTAAATTTCAAAACATAGTGTGTCAAGTCAAAGATAGCTTCTCTGAGGAAAAAAAATGGATTAAAAATGTGCTTAGAAATGTCACTCTTTGCTTTTGAGAATTCACTGCTAGAAATACTCTATACATATCTTCCTAACGAGCCTTTTGCTCTCAGAAGGGGGAAACAAAGGGTACAGAGGCACCACCTTTCTCCTTTGTAGCATTTACTCTGTGGAAACGCTGCATAAATTGACTAGGAAAAGGAAGCTGTCTTTAAGCTGGTAGAATATAAGGTGCTGACAGAGTGAAGGCACCTTCAATTTGGTTGGTGTCTGAAGTGCATAGGACAATTGGCTGGGCAGAGGGAGCCTGACTCCAGCTGAGAACGCGTGCACTGGGCTGACCTTCCCAGTCAGCATGCCAGCGGAGATTAGACTTTCCTCAAGTGCTCCCTTGTTAACCCAGTCTTTTCGCCGATGCCGTTTGTCTTTCAAATGCTTTAAATTGCTACCAATTTTGCAGTAGTCCAGATTACTTTCTTTTATTCTCTTTGTTGGCCAAGATAATAGTTCATCTGCACGCACTGCTTTCTTAATTCTCTGCTGGCTATTTAAATTTATGGTATTTTCCCTGACTTCCTTACTTGAACTGTCCAGCAGATCTGATTCTTTTCCCAGTGAAAATCATGGTGAATAAGGTGTGGTTCCTTTGGCTCCAAGTAAACTGATTGAGGGCAGAATATGCTGTGGTGGTTTTGGCATACCAAAGCAGCTTTAGACTTCAGTTAGAAGAAAATACCCTAACATCTTTAAAAATAATAAGATGTGATCAAAGCATGCTTACTCCTCAGAAATCTAGTAATTCATGTGGCAAAGCCTTATGCTACATGCTCTGTACTAATTGCTGAAAAGACCTGAGAAACTTCTTTACAATTTTTCTGATCAGATGTGAGAAATTTAGTGCCTGGAGAATTATAAAAGAAATATATGTGGTTGGGGAGAGCTAAGGCCTGACACAATGTTGCTGTCACTTGTTAAAGGAGTGTTACCCTCTTCTATCTCTTGAAATCAAGGTTTAGATGAAAAATCTACAAAACTGTGACAGTGAACAGCTTTAACCGTGTATGACAGCAATTCATGGTATCCATGATTTAGTCCCAGTGCTTTTTTTTTTCCTAAAAGTCTATGGACAACCGCTCCTAATTTTTGAACTAGACACCTTAGAATGAGTATTTAAGCAGCAGCGCACAAATAGAAATGCTGTCCTGGATTGTCTTTGCCATTTAGAGGAAAAAGACTCCCAGCCAGCTTGCATTATACTAGACACCAGCAATACCTGGAACTCTGAGTGGGAATGAAGTGGGATCACAATGCAGACCCCCAGGAACTGGCACAGTTTTAGGAGACCTTTGCTCAGACAGCACTTTCTGTATCACCTTCCAGTTTTGTTATTTGGCTACGTTTTACTAATTTTTAGGTATGGGCTTTGGGGTTTGGGGGCTGTGGCCCTAGCACTGAGGTCAGTCCCTGAAAGGACAAGTTATATTTTCATGACTGGACACTTTTGCAAAAAAAATAATTAATCTGAAGTGTCCAACAGTGATAATTATAATAATCAGCCACTCACAAACTACAATTTTATTGATAGCAAATGTGCTCTTAGTTGGGTCCATTTGTATGATTTGGCTTCAGTCCTGCAAATACTTATCCAGATATGAAACTTTAGTGTCAGGAATGGTTCCACTGAAATCACATGTGTAAATGTTTGTCAGATCAAGGCCTTTAATAATTCTAAAACAATTATCTCTTCCTTAAATAACAAGTCACTTATGGGTAATAGTTTCATTAAACTGTTCTGCTCCACTGTCTAATTACACAGCCTAAAGAATTACGTATATCATAAATCTCTTAATACCATTTCTTTCAAAAATTTTCAAAATCTTACACTGATCTGAATATTTATCTTAATCTGGAATGCACTGTCTTTCAACAGTATTAAGTTATGCATTTGCAATGAAATAATTTCAAGGACATATTTTTTATTAAAAATTGTTAAAACTTTTTTGCATTATAGTATAAAAGTATAGTCCTTTTTGTACAGGCGATATGTTATTGTGTGCATGGAGATGTGTGTGTATAGACAGGCTTTGGCCAGATTTAAAAATGTATCTATCAGTCTAAAGTAGTACAAACAGCTATAACTCCCAGCACAAAAATCTCTCCCCTCTTTTAATGACACTTGATAATGCTTTCCTTTTTATTGAGAGAAACTATGCTAAGTGAAATTACTCAACTTAAACATTAATTACTTAAGTAATTAAGTTCTTTCTGGGTTGAGACTTAATTTGTGTAATGATTGTGAATAAACTTAACCCTTTAAATCTTACTATTTTTTTGGGTGCTTGTGTCATATAAATTTTCACATGGAAAGTGTACAATAACTGATGCTGATATTTATGAAGGGAAGATAGGAGGTAGAAAAGTAAAATACTGTCTCTATTTTTTTTTTTTTGTTGGTTCTTTTACCTAACACTTCAGCCTGTTTTGTTTGAGGGTGGAATAGCTAAAGTACTGATATTACACAAAAACAGAACTTTCCTAACCCTCATTTCTGCAGCAGTAGGCATCTTACGATACCAGTTATACCATGTCTTCTGATAATAAAAATGCTAGTGTAAGTGAATGAAAGAACAGATGTGCGATGATGTCAGCATTAAGGGAAGTGCAATTGCACTGATTTGGCATTCATTGAGTTTGTAAATGAGTCTCTGTGTACCCTGAGGGGAGAAGTAGGTCATAGCTGGCAAAGGAAGCAAGTAAGATAAGACAGATCTCTCTCTCACCTATCATTGAAAGTTACCTGTTCTGAACCACCTTGATGAGTAACTTGCCTTTGAGCTTGATCCTTAATCAGTTTGATGTAGAGGCTGCCTCAGAAATTAAATCTTTCTCCTGTTGGTCTTGCATATGATGAGGTTGCATTTACGTTTGTGGTGGGGGGCAGACCAAGTTGTCCAGTGTCCAGAAATAGGATTCATCATTATGAAGGCTTAGAAATCAAGTTTCTTAAACACTCTTATTCACAGATATTGCCATTTTGGAAGCTTGAGAAAAGGGCAGAATCTGCTTCTGGGAACAGGGACTATGATCAGTTAGCCATAGCTTGGACTCAGGTAGAGAGACCTTACAGTAATTAAGTAGATTACAAATGAAAGTAAATCATGCAACTTTTCTCTAGTCTTACTCTATATATGTGATGGTTGACAACTACCTACATCTGAATTTGTCTGATTTGATAGTGGCTGAAAAAAGCTGGAGATCTGTAGATTAAAACCGGGTGCTAATTATGAATATGACATGGTAAAATAGGGGAATCACAAGAAGTTTTCTTTTCTCCGTAAGGATGTATGTCTGCCTTTCCATTTTGCTCATCACTGCCTATTTGAGCTGAACTCTGTGATATATAAGATTCTCACTCACTGGAACAAGTGAAGTATATGCAGGCATCTGAGAGCAATGTCTGACCTGCTGACAAGAAAATACAGGCTCCATATGTTTGGTGCAATATGGAAGTATTGCCTGCACTTGTGCTGAAGTTGTGCAAAGACAAGGATTTGGAAGCAGTCTGAAAGAGGTGCAGGTTCAACCTTGTGACCTGACAAGGGTCTCAGGAAGTACATTCCAGTCCTACAGTGTCCCTGCATAAAGCCTCACTGTATTGACTGTAACCTGCAACAGGCACATGCAATTATGGGAAGATAACTAACAGAGAAGCAAAAAGTGCATTGAGAGGAACGAGATGGCAGGTAGCTTGGGAGTCCGCCTGTATCAGTGCCGTAGAGTATTGAAATGTGGCTCTCATCAGGCAGCCCAGCCAATTTTAAACATTTTAAACGCTCAGGAGAAGTGGCAGTAATAGAGATCACAGCTCACATTTGTGCCACTTGTCTGCAGTAGAACTTTGTAAGGTACAGTTATTATCAGAATGATTTGAGTACCTGGCTCAAGTGGAGATAACACCTGAGTGTATAGTTGTGGTGGGGTGAAGAGTAGTGGTGAGCAGTACTGCTGCTAATTGTTTTTAAAACTTGAGGCACTGTGGAAGAGTAATTGGTAGCCGGAAAAGAGGTTCGTATGGTGTTCTATAGACCTAGCACTGAAAAGGGACGACAGGAATGCTCTTGATCAGAGACCAGCATCTGAGAAGACCGTAGGTTCCTCAGTGTACGGATGCTTCACATTGCCTCTTACCTGTTGCCTATACATATGCAGAGTAATGTGAACCGCCAAGGGCCAGAACTTTGCTTCCTTTTGGCCAAGACAGAAAATGTGAAAAGAAAGACCAGGACAAGCACCTTGGAACTGCCCGAAGGC
This sequence comes from Anabacerthia variegaticeps, assembly GCA_035583185.1. Taxonomy (NCBI): domain Eukaryota; kingdom Metazoa; phylum Chordata; class Aves; order Passeriformes; family Furnariidae; genus Anabacerthia; species Anabacerthia variegaticeps. The sequence goes on from JAWWEW010000041.1 coordinate 35,565,281, forward strand.
CAGAGGCAGTACAGAACATAGCAGAACGCGTTCTTGAAATCTTGAAGTACATGTTTCATTCTGAAAACAAATGCTTACTAAATGTTTATAAGGGGAAAACCCTTCATCTGGAATAGAAAAAAACATTGTATATAAACAGATATTGTTGGAAGAATATTGTAGCAGAAGTATTTAATTGGTTATTTGGATGGAATACATAAATCAATACAGGGAATAGCAGAAAAAGACCCAGTGCCAGATTGTGGTGGTGCATCCCCCATTCCTTGAGCTGCACTGACATCTCAGAAATGCTTGTTAGCCCCCAGTCTTGACAAACAGCACCTGGACTAAGTTCCTCTTGAATTTACCAGAAAATCTGTCTGCTCCCAGGAGCTAGTTCTGTCTAACAAGCTCTGGGGGTTTTTTAATGAACAGCCTTGGAAACTTCTTTTACTTGCCTGAATATCAACCTATGTGGAACAAATTTTGTTACTGAAAACTTTCAAAGAAAGTTACTGACCCAAACTGTGGCCAGGATGGAAAATTACTATGCCTGAAGCAAACACTCTTGTGACCCTGTAAACAGGTGTCCTAAGTGAGACCCTCTGAGCTCTGCTGGGATGCCGCTCAGAGCGAGAGAGCTCTCAGGTTTGCTGTACTGGGAGGACTGCTGCCCAACACCACCGAAGGAGCTTGGGTCAATACTCCCACTCCTTGAGGCTCAGCTCTTTGCCTGTAGAGAAGGCACGAAGGCATCTGATGTGAGTACTCAGTGAGTTAGAGGGGAATTTTTCACAGATATATACGTTGTACATATTCCTTTAGGTTTTTGTGTGAACAAGTGTGAATATGCTATAGCAAATGTGTTGTGAATATTTCTCTCTTAGATTCTTAAGTAGGTTTGATTCATAAAAGTAGCTCTATAAATGAGTTATTATTGTGCATATAGTAAATTCTATAGAATCTCTTGTTAAATTGTTTAAATCAGGCTATCAATTAAGTGCTGCTAAGTTTAAGTGTGGTTAGAGTCTTTAGTCCTAAACTATTGGTCAAATGTAGGACTAAGTTTGGCAAGGGGGTCCACTCTAAACCTTGTGACTAAGTGGAAGGGTCTCCCTCATCCATTTTTATCGTTACCTTTTTTCAATCCCAGCATCCAAGGAGATAATTTTTGCTTGATTTTAGATGTTAGTCCGATTTTTCCCTGTGTGCTTTAACCATCTAGTAAGTAGCGGACTGAACCTTGCCTATGAGCTTTGTTGCACTTTCACTTTAATATTTAACCTGTTTTTCCTGATGCTTTTGCTGGTGATTCTTTGAGCAACCTAAGACACCCATACATGGCATAGATCTGTCTCTGTATGTGATTACACGTGTGTAAATCAATAGATTTATACCAAGAAATATTTCACGTAGTTTCTGATTTGCTTATGCTAATGGAACTAACTTAATTGCATGGAATCGGTACTGCTAAAATAAACTGAATTGGAAAAATTTGAAGATTTTTGAAAAGTGTTAATTAATATATTAAAGCATTTGCTTCGGTTTTAAAGTGCCAACCCCTGACAGAAAAGCTTCCGTTGTTTCCATACATGGTGTCTATCCTTCTGAAAAAAGTAGAAGTCAGTTTTATATTTTTTTTAAATTTTAGACATATCGCCAAGTGATAATCATTATTGCCTTGATTGTGTTACAATGTAAACTGACAGGTGAGTTGCGTTGTGTCAGGGAGTTATGGTCAACTGTACAGATTTTCCAGTAGTTTGACGAAGGGGGAATTTTCTTTTGTTTTTCAGTGTTTTTGTGGTTGTTGTTGTTGATAGTATTTAGTGAAAAGAGCAACACAGGGTTTTTTTGATAATGCTTACACAGTGCTGTGGTACATTCACTCCATTTATCATAGGCAGAAAGAACCATCATACAAATAAAGTTATCAAAAACACATTTCTGTACATATTGGTGCCACAGTTCTGCCTTCAGTGGCTGTCTCTGGTCAATCTGTGTAGAGTCCTGTAAACTTGAAGCCGGATGTGGTCTGTTTTTTACATTTATCATCAATCACGGATGCAGCATTTCGTAGTCGTGCAGCTCTGTGTTCCTGCCTGTCTGACCATAGAGCAGTGCTGTAAAAGCATCAGATTTCACAAGGAATTTGTAATATCCAGATTCACTGGATGTTGTTATTTGCAGTGTTGTATCTCTGAGTGGGAAGTATGTAAGGAAATGCTGCATGCTCTCAACGTGCTGCTAGTTTTAGCTCTTCTGGTAAGGATTTGTGAAAACTAGTTATGAGTGAGCTTCCTTCCCAATGAGGCTAGAGCTGAAACTCCTTTTAATGATGTGGACTGAGTTTCTGGTATGTCACAGTTTTATTGCAGGGGGTTCTGTTGGGCCATTATAAGTCTAATCTAAGGGAAATTACTCCCTCTTTATACAAATATCTCCATATGTTGAGTACACAGGCAGATTTTTTTTTTTTCATGTTTGGTGAATGAATAATCACCTAAGTAACAATGATAGTAATTAATAGTTAATGGCATTCATTAGTGGTTTTGATTATCTTAGCATAGAGGGCATCCATTAAGTTGTGTTCGCGGGTTTTATAGAGGAGTATTGAGGTGGGTGTTGATTAATGACCAAAGGAAAATAAGAAATCTTGTCTATCATCAATTAACAATATGATTTTGGTAAATAGATGAATGTCCCAGCCATGAGAGAATTATAATAGAAAGATATAAAGAAAAAAAAATACATCTTAGCAGCAAAACCTTATTTCTATGTTCTTTCAGTCAGTAGTAACAATACTAGTGTTAAAGATAAATGAAATACATCTTGCTGTAACAGTGAAACAAAATCAGACGTGAAATAAGCCTCCTGTTTGTTCTCTATCTGTAAAATGGTATTGTTTACCAGAAATAACTCCAGAAATTAAAAGATTTGGTAATTTAACATTTATTAACAGGCTAAGACAGTAACCTGAGTATTCCTCTATGCTGTCAATTCCATTTACAATTAAATGCATTGGACCAGTACTAGCCAATGGGACACTTTAGGAGGTGGGTCTAAAGAGTTGACAAAGCACCTCGTGTATCCGTATGCTGTTTAACTCAGACCGGGTCCTGGCTTATTGGGCAAACTAAGGTCTTCAAACTGTGGCAAGCAGAGGCCCAAGTCAGTCCACTTAGGTGCAATTAGCGGAGCCCTGTTGCTACTGCAGGGATCGTGGCCGCACACGGGGAGCACAGGGTTCAAGACTGTGAAAGCTGACCTGCAAAAAACTGCCCAGGGCAGGGCTGCACCAAGTGGGAAGAATGACACAGGACAAAGGGAGCTTGAAATTTTTCTTTATGGCACAGTTATTGATGAAGATGAAATATGAGGTGGAATGTCTCAGTAGTTACAGTACGGGATAGAGGCTTTGAAGTTGCATTGTAAGATGATTTTGCAGTGCTGCTTCAGAGCATATAATTCTTAAGTATTTTAACGATGTAATATATGTATGTTTTCACTTCTAGTTAAGTAAAGATAGATTCTGAATGTTTTTTTCCATGTCAGGGCGAGTATAAAGAAAGAACTGTGCGCAAAGACCGATTTCAGTGCACAGGGGTTTAAATCTAGGGAAAAAAACCCCAACAACATTCAAGATATTTATCTTCCCTTTTATGTCATCATCCACCAGAATAGATAGTGCAGCTCATGTAAAATCAAGAGTTTTATTTCTTAACAATACTGGTTTAATTTATTTCTTTTTCATAATAATCTTGTTCATGGCGTTGTCTCTGACTGCCAGATTTAGTAAAAATATGTAATGAAATGTTTTGATAGGCAAGATGATGGTTAGATTTACTGATGGCAGGAGATAATAAACTAACTTAAAATTTATTGTCAAGCACTTGGAGAAGAGATTGCATTAACATGTCTTGAGTATTATCATGATACTCAATATTGATGAATAAAAATTCAAACTGGACAAATGAAAGTGCATGTTAGACCATAAAATAATATCTGCAGACATATGGCATGAAATAGACTTGCAGTTTTCTATGAATAAATAAATAAGAGAAACAAATTTGAGATGTCACAGGGTAAATATACATAAGGTTGAGTGATACTGAAAGGAATAAAAAGTTGTTTACCAGTTTGAGGACCAGTTCTGTCCCCCTTTCACAATGCGCATGATGCATTTGACTGCACTTCTTACTAATCAAGGAGAATTCGGTAAGGGATATTGGAGTAGGGTTTACACTACTCCTAGAATTCAGGGGCAGGGGTGGCTAGAGGTATCTTTTGCCATTTTATTTTCTTTTTAAAGTTGCTTAAGACAGCAACACAATGCACAAAGTAGAGAACGCCTAAGACTGCTTCCTAGAAGAGCAGTCATCTCACATATATCTTGGCTACTGTTCACCTGGTCAAACGGTAAAGCAGAGACTTTAAAAAAATGTCTCTGTCTGGCTTCTGAGGTTTGTCATACACCACTGGCTCACCCCAAGAGGGCTACTTTGAGGTGAATGAGCACCATTCAAACTGATCCACTGTTTCTCTGTTCTGTTAAAAATTATGAAGATCTGTCAGAACTATCAATTTAGTTCAGTAGTCCAAATCATTTTCTTGGATCTTAAAAAAATATATATATCCATGTTCTTAAAGTTTCACACCCAAAGATGTGACAATAAAACTACAAGCATTGCTAGTTCTAAGTAATGATCTCCAGTAAAATAATTGGATTATTTATAAATATTATGTTTTCTGGAGACATAAACAACTGCAGGCTATTGCAAATGTGTGCATCTTCAGGCTGATGATTTCAACTGCCATGCTTCTGTATAGTGCAATACCTTGTACACTCATTAAGTCCTACCTTTTAAGTGTACAATATGTTAAGATCTAGAAATTAGTGGGTTTTTTTTTCAGTATCTGCAGATACTAACTGTTTTGTATTTGGAAGGAAAGACAGATTGTGCTGTGACTGGGGTGACATCATGCAATCAGCTGTGGAGACTGTCACCTCCGTATCATCCACTCACTGTCCGGTCCTTCCTAGTATGTCTGTGTTTGTCATCTGCAACTCTAAGTGCCTATACAGCTTTTAAGACCTCTATCCTTACCATCTTTAATGCTTTTCACTGGACAACAAAGCTTATTCAAACTTCTCAGGCAACTATTCCAGATCTAGAAAGAGGTTTTTCATAAGATTTTTCTAGCTATTCAATGTAAATTACATGCCTCACTTTTTAAGACATTAACTGATAAGACAGAGAAGATTACTTCCTTTATAAGTTGCAGTTGGTACAATACATAGTGATATTGTGTGTGCCTGTATACAGTCTGGGAAAGAGGTTCTGGCAAATATTTGACCCTTATTTAATTGTAGCTTGATTTTTGTTGTATGCTTTTATGGTAAGTTTTTTTATATTCCTTTAGAGTTCTCAAACAGTGAATGTTCAGTGACTGCAATTTTTTTTTTTCTATGATTATTTACTTACCTAATTGAAAAAATTACAGAGTAATCAAAAATCAGTGCCACCATTCCAGAAGCCACTTTTGAGAGACAGTTTGTTCTTTGCTATAATTACTGTGCTGGAACAGATAACAGAATGAAGATGTAGTGGACATGTAGTGTTCAGTCCAGAGATTTTATTTGAGGGCATGTCATCAAATCTTATAAGATTAGTGGTTTAGTGAAAAAGATGAGAAAGAGGGCAGGAAAAGCTTAATTTCTCTCCTTTATTTACTGATGTTTCACTTCTGGTCCTGTAAGCAGAGAATTTCATCATGCAAAAGCATGAGAAACCAAAATGGGCTGTTTGTCCAAGTTGTGAAAGGATACAGATTTAAGACTTGCTATAGATGTACAAGGAAAAACAATTTAGGAAAAGTAGACCACCAAAAGTGAACTTCCAAGTGCCAGCATGTGTGCTGACTCCTGACAGTTCTGGCTCAAGCACAGTTATGATTTAGCTTAGCAGGGCAGAGCACTGGGAAAAGAACATGCTTTCTGCAGCAGAATTCCCTGTGTAGAAGCTGCTTGTCTTTGCTAGTTAAGGTTCTGAATTCACAGAATTGGAAGGAGATAGTGTTCAAACTTTTCAGGAAGATTGGAGTTTGAATAAGAAACTCAGAAAAAGTGTGTTTCCATATTAAGAGTCCCTCTGAAAAAGACAGTTTTAGATGTTCATATTGGTCTTCCCACCCTTGGAGCCAGTTGTTCCCACCCTCTGCACTAGGCTCCATCTCTTTTGACAGTGCCGACTCAGCTGTTTGCTTAAAAAGAAACACATTTCTGGTTGAAAAGTATGTCTCTCGTGTCACTGATTTGCTTTAGAATGTAGACACAGAAACAGCCGAACCAGAACAGCTGAAGGGACAGGGACAACTGATTGTCTTCAGTGAGCAGATGGAGGGGAGTGGAAAACTTTTCGAGTGCCCTTGCACCATCGCAGATTCCTATGCTAAAAATTACCCTACGGGAAACTGTAGGGGTGGGATTTCCTTATCTTCAATTTAGCTGTAGTCATGTGCTCACTGGAAAAACCTTTTGGCTTGATTAATTTGGTATGGTTGATAAACAATACTTTGTAAAAAAATCCATTGGAGAGACTTATAATAGACACATTTCTTTGGAGTATTCCAGATGAATCAAGAGTCCAGCAAAACTGAGCAGCTAAATATTCTTGGAGAATTTGGGTGCATTTACAGTGGTTCAACGTAGTAATCGACAGAGAGAATATTTTCCACCCAGACATAGTTCTATAAGTTCCAGTTGTTGAACTTGTGAGTCTAATAAATATGAAGTATATACACTAGATTTCATATATATACATACACACACATAATTTCAAAATAATGACTGGGTAAAAATCTTTTCAAAAATTAGAAAACAAAAAAACCTCTTCACTCCACATTGAAGTAGCCACAGGTAAAATATTTTGTCTGCCTAATGGCAAGCTTCACCCCAGGTATATGTATTGTTAGCTTATAGACCACACAAGACCACATTTAAGAGAGTGAAAGAAGATTCATCAAATATGAGCTTACAGTTGGAAAAGCCACCTTGCTCTGAAATAGCCATGAAATATATCATGCAGAGCAGAACTTCAACAAGTTATTAACAACATTGCTCTAATGATAATTACTAACCCTATGGAGAGCAGTATGGCTTGTTTGTAAGTGACATCTTTCTACAAAAATTATTTCATTCCTTTAGATACTGTGGCGCTATTATGATACAATAAAAGAACAAAAACATTGTAAGAAGTGATTGCAGCAGCCAATTTCAAATGTGTTTGCTTTTTTTATCTTATTTCACATGCAGAAAGGGAATATTCTCTTCTGTTTCCCAGCCATTGCTTGCATTGAAAATCAAGCCAGATCCTACATTCACAGCCAACGTTCAACAAGTAAAACAGATAAAAATAGAGCAATCACAATTAATAGGTTATCATCTCATATCACTTTACCCAAAAAAGATTAGATATGTTTGTGTTTCTAAAAAGAACTAAAATAACTTTGCAATGTTATGGTTCACTTTTCTGAAATTAAGGGATGTAAGAAAGGGTACACTAGGGGCACGAAAGAAAATGTACCTTTAAAACGGAATCATCTCATTGTGAGTCTTACAGTAGCTAGAGACTGCACCTTACATGAGACATACAGCATGGCAACACTCATCAGAACTTCTTTTTCTTGCTGAGATCTGTATTTTAACATTTTCAAGGCAGTTCTGTTTTTCTGCATTATCAAATATCAAAACCCTCAGATATGTTTTAGAATTACCTTCTATATATATTTAATATTATAAGGAACTATATTAAGTATGTAACAAAGTAAGTAGAGTTGTATTTTAGATCTTTGTGTCTCTTATATAGTGTTTAAGGCAAACAAAACTGTTATATATACTTCTGTAAAAAGTGTTTATTAAAACTCACTTCATTTGTTTTACAGTTTTGCAAACTCTGCAGGTAGCCTTAAGAGTCTGCTCGGTTTATTATCATTAAATCAACAACCAGATCTTCTTTCTGCCATTCCCTGGCAGGATTAATGGAGTTTGGCATGTTTTGTGCATTTAACAGTGAAAGCTCTTGCTGGGTAAGCTAGCAAGCTTGACTAATTCTCAGTTGTGCTAACTTCATAAACCTATTTTAAGGTTCTAACTTTGACTAAAGGTTAAAGACAGTGAATTATGCTGTTACCTTTGAGTATATCTTACATTATTACGGTTAATAAGTGTAAATAAAACACTGAGTATATATTGTATGGTACACGTGTGGAAATCTGTATGTTATGGATATTTTGCAACATCCTGTAAAACCTCATTTTTGTGGTTTAAAATGAGATTCCACAAAGAAATTGGTGTACTAATATTAAAATACCTGCATAAATTTAAACATTTGAAATATGAAATGATACACAGAATGAGTAAATTCTATAACAGGAACAGATCATTTGTGTTCCAAAATAGCTTACACTTGAATCAGAAAAGTAAGCAATTATTATTTTATTTGATTTAAAGCTGGCTTGCTCAGCAAAGCCATTTTAACCTGTAAAGCATTCCAGTTACTACTGGGTTTTTCACCTTTCCAGACAACCCTAGAATCACTATTCAGAAAAGCCTAAAGAAAGGAGAAAAGAGAGGAAAAAATATTTTCAGCCTGTCTGACAAGACTACATAAAAAGCTTGTGATCAAAGGATCTTAAATACACGTTACTGGTGTGACAAACAACATTTTTGTCCCTTTATTAGATTTATTTTCCTTCTGAAAACTGCAGTGGCCAGAGTATAGTTTGTGAAAGAAAGCTGGCAGGGTTGTATTCTTTGATTCCTAATTAACACCTTCAGTCTCAAAAGAGAACTAACAGAAATACCATAAAATGTTGCAGCTGCATTGTTATTCCGCTTGGTTGGTTTGTTAAAAGTCGGCTGGGCATTGGCAGCTGCAATAAAGGAAAACCTCAATGGATGTTTTGTATTGTGCCCACTGAAGTGAAAGAAGGCAACCATTTTATTTTCAAATGGGCAGCTGCATAGTGATGTTTAAATGGAGCTAAATGTGAGATTTACTGTTAATTTATAGTAATTGGTTATAAATAAAGTAGCAGTATAGCTTGGCTTTCATCTATTAAAGCCATAGAACACAAATTGAAGGGAAATGAGTTATGAAGGATAAAAAGTGAAGGGTAAAATACTGGAGTGATAGAAAATGCAGTGACTTGGAAGGAGTAGTGGTATTCAGTTTTGTAATGTAATGCAGCAGCCACCTTGGAAGCAACTAGTCAAACCTTCTTTAGATGGTGCTTTGAGAAATAAAGGTAGACATTGCTTTGTCTCACTGTAGTGAAAACCAGTGTTTTAATGCTGGGATCAGAACCAAGTGCAACTGTGCCTGGAGAGCATAGGTTTGTATTTTGGGTAGTGGAATAAAGGAGGCATTTAACTCTGGTCAGATAAATCTCACTCACATTCAAAAAACGCAATTAGGAAAATATGTAAATCTAGATGTTTCATCAAATGCTACCTAAGGGGTTACCAGTTCTTTCCCTGCACAATGACTGAACTAAAGAACTTCAGTGTCTGTGTAAGAACCATTGTCCCAGCCCCAGAGCCTGTTGGAAACCGAGTCCAGACTGGCCGTGGGAAATACCTACATATTTGACACAGGCCCCATTTCTGAGAGAAAAGGGGGTGGAATAGAAAGTATGGAGATTTTACTGTTGCATTCTAATCAGCCATGATCTGCCTAATTTGCTTTGATCAGGAAGATAAACTAATTTTCCTATAGGCTGGATAAAAGTAATTAGCAATCCAATGCTTTCATGCTTTTGAAAAGGGTAAAGAGAAGAATAGCAGAAATTGTAATGGTGGGAGCAGAGTACCCCTTTTCGGCTCATCTGAAAGCATTGTTAATTGAAAATAGGATGGTGCCATAGAGAGAGGCCCTGATTAAGGTGCTTTTTTTAGGTGGGGATATCTTTGTACACAATGATCTATAATGTTACGCAGCTAAATGTTTTTGAAGATTAATTTCACTTGAGTTTTAGTAAATTTAGCTTCTGTTCTCTTTTATGGAAAAAGCATATCCCGTGTAAACAGTATGTCTGACATGCTGTAAGGATGCTGTTTGATTTTCCCAAGGCATTTTAATATCTTTTTCCACAACGGCATTAGAATGATTCAGTGGTTAAATTAAGTCTGGATCTGCTGCTACCATAACGCTTTAAGATGAGGGTTTTTAAGGGCACATAGTGAAATCAGGAACGCCATAGCCATAGCCAAAGCCAAATTACTGGATATCCCAGTGTCTTGATTCTATTAGGTAACAGCTGTGTGGTTCTGTGGTCTTGAAGTGTGAATGTTAGCCTGCCACCCGTGCTGTGGTGTAGTATGCTTCAGCTAACTTTTCTGGGAGCTGCTACTCCTTCTTGGCTTTGGCCATTCTATTTTAAATCCAAATTAAGATGTCTTAAAAGATACTAAGTTTCACTGTAAACCCCCTAATATGCAGCCTTAATGGAATGCCAGCACACAGAACTGCCATCTTTACCCAGGCAACAAGTACTCATTCAGACAATCTTCCTGGTTTCCAGAGGCTGCAGAATACTTCACATTTAATAACTACCTTCACCTAGGTTTCTCCATCTTTCTATGAATTGAGTAGTTCAGCAGGCAGTTACAGACAGCTTGCTTAATAATTCTGTCCACTTAACTCTTTGTATTTTGAAAGTTATATTTAAAAAGTCAGATAAGCTTAAAGACTCTATTTATCATTTAGGTTACAGTTGTATTGCAACCCACAGCAGTAATTGGAGTTGTGGATCCAGCTGTCAGGAACAGCTAAAGTACAGAGGCAGTCTCTATAAAAGCTTTCATAGGGAAAAAAAGAGCAGCTACTTGTGATGAATGAGAAAGACATTTTATGGCATGGATAGAGAAACAGGGGCATGTGTTCTATCTCAAAGACACTCCTATTAAAAAAATAATATCCTTTAAAGACTGAGTTTGGAAAATTAATTTCCCCTGCCTTGAATAGTGTTTGGAGGGGAAAAAAAAAGCTATGTTCCTGTAATATAGCGGTCTTAAACTGAAGAATATAACATATTTGTCAGTTGTTTTTCTACATCCTAAAATATGTTGGCTTTGTGATCATCTGCAGATCATACAGGTTGTATTCCAACCTGTGTGATGCCAGCTACAAAAGCTATGTTACTTTGAATGTGAGAACACAGTCACAGAAATGAAAATTGATGTAAGAATTACAGAAAAAAGTCGAAGTATTCATTGTAATATCACTGAGAGTTCTGATTAGGCTGGGAATATTTATTCATTTTTCTTATGGAGTCAGCACTGCCTCATAGATAAAGCATTGGTTTGAGATTTAGACCTATATTTTCTTCATTTCCTTATTGTATTGCTTAGTGACACAGCAAAATTAGTTTGTCTCCTCAACTCCTACTTAGTAAGCTCTTTCTTTATGTTGTTCTTTGAAAAGTGTTGCGTAATTGAATATCGCTGTACAAAAAGTGCAGGAGGGAAAAGACAGCAAGCATGTAATTCCATCAGCCCAGAAAATTCTCCCCTCACCCTCTGCCAATGCACATCCTTCTTGGATATGGGTGGGCAGAAGTTGCCTCCCTGGCACTCTGAAGAGAAGATACAGCAATTCTGTCTCAGACCTTTGAAGTACATCACATTTTCTGTAGGATGTGAGCTACAGTGTAGATTCCTACAGCTGTTACTCACAAACCTGAGGAAGGGCAGGGAATTGCTTTTGTGGCTCTTTTTGAATTACACAGAAATTAGTTTCCTAAGTCTTTAGGACTTTTACAAATGAAATCCATGAGGAAATTGGATTATCTGTAACTCTTACAGGAAGAAAACACTAGCCCTAATTATGACTATTATCCTTCTTCCATCACATTCTATTCATTACAAGGCTGAGGGGTTTTGACATAACATTCTTGTAGTAATATGGAAATACACAATTCTCAAAATGGTGCAGAAAAATAGTTTTACAAGGAATACTTGACGCTTCTGATAGCACTTGTTTCTAGTTCCAAAGAATTCAATACACATATGAAGTCACTTCTATGTAGAATTTTTTTGGAAGATATATATAAACTCTGCCCTTGTTTTGAGCCATCTGGAAACCATCGGCAGAGCACTAAGCCTGATGTTATCTGAGCACTAACTTTACCAAAAAGGATGGTATTTATCTGGAGACACCTAAGAAACTGCAGGGGAAGGAAACCTTCTCTACCTCATTGAACCTAGAGGAGTCTGACTACAAGATTGGAACTCACATGAAATGGGGTTTCCTAAGCTCTGCTTTCAGGAAACACATACTGAGTTACAGAGGTGAAAGATTTCAAAAGTTTTATTACAAAAATGTTACAAAAGTGTTGTTACAGCCTAAATTGCATTCACTTTCCTTAGGGTTTTACTAATTTTTATTAAAATCCTTCTTACTAAGTTTTCTGTATTTCTAGGAAGATTTACTTATTTTTAGTTTTAAAAAAAGCCCAGCAATGAAGTCACAAATCTTAATATATACTGACAAAAACAAAGACAACTTCTCACTTTTCCACATAAAGAGAACTAGTTACTTTCATCAAGAGCCAGTGTTGAATAACCAACCAGGCATTACAGTATGCTTCTGATGTCAGAAAACTTGTATTGGTGCAGATAAGGAACCAAGGAAGCAGATTTCTTCATCCTTGCACTACCACTAATGTGAATATTGTGTATACGTATTACCTTCTAATTTAGTTGCTCCTGGAGTCAACTTGAAGTGGTATTCAGCTCCAGATTCACACACTGATCTAAAATGCAGCTGTCCAGAGTAAGCAATGCCTCACTCTCCAGATAGTATAGTCCCAGTTGTTGGAGAGCATTGACCAGAAAAAAATCACCTATCTGAAGATAAATCTTTCTACCTTTAACTAAGAGCCATGGCATAGTTCTCCTAGGAATCTTAAAGACACAGACAATTGCAGTACTATTAAGACTATTAAGACCTGCACGAGAGGGGAGATTTGGGCTAGAAAATCCCTTCTGTTTAAACTTGTGTGACAGGCTTCATATTAGTTTTACAGTGAGTTGGACTGAGCGTGAATGATAAGGAAGGAAGGAAGTCAGCCCGTCCATCCAGTCCTAGCTCCAGCTTCAGTCCAGCTGATGGGGTGTCAAGGGTCCTAGGGGCACTGCCCAGACTTTGTGGGGGGACCTTTTTATAAGTTTTCCCATCCTGGAGCTAGGCTTCTCACTTTCCATACAAATTAGTTATCTTTCATAGTTTGTTCTTCTAGATCTTTCTGGAAGTGGTTCAGAGGGCTTTGGGTGGCTTTGGTGGTCTTGATCAGCCTGACTGGGTCAGCCTTTTCTTCTTAACCTCATTCCTGTGTGTGCACTGTACCGTGTTGTGTTTGTCTTCAGGAACCAGAGCAAGGACACTTGTCCCGGAATAGTGCTCCCCTGTCTCTGTATGGCTCGATTCTCCAGCCATATCCTGTCCTTTCTCAACAATCATGTTCTTACCAACAATCCTTGACTGGCGCCATGACTATCCAACTCTTGGTGTTTGAGTTACACACATTAGCCCCGTGTAGGTTTTATACATATCCATGTAAGTGGACAGTAAGGCAAATAAGAGAAGCAGATTCCAGGTGTGGCTCTCAGCCGTAGTTCATGTGATTTCACATATGCAAATCCTTGACTAAGCTTTCAACAACATTAGAGGGAAGGATAATCTTTGTGCATCCTTGGGAGGGATGTCCAGCGAACTTCCTTGATCCCCAGGCTGTATGTTCTTGACATTCACAGCAAATTGTCCAATAGGGTGAAAAGGTTGATTTGTTCAAAGAGTGAGATTGATCTGGATTGGGGAAAATTTGACAGGAGCCTGATTTTTTTTTTTTCTAATATTGAAAAATTTTCCTAGTCTCCAGTGTGTGAACTTGTTCTGTTTTTCTTCTTTTCTGTGATGCATAAATATTTTGACCTGATTATTTCAACAACAACAATAAACATCATCGTCATCATAAATGCCTGGTGCCCATCAAAATAACTTATAGCTTGGCTCTGGTGTAACCTATTGGATACAAAATGGAAAAAAAAGCCCAAAAACTAGAAAGCAGAGACTAAAGATATCCTTGGGGTGTAAGACAGCCTAAAAAAGAGTTTGTGTATGTAACAGGCACAGATTTTGAGGATTTAAACCCTATCCATTAGCTTTATTTGGAGAAAGGTAAATTAAAACAGTATTGTCCTAAAAGACAAACACAAAGCAGTATGTAGTGTATTATAAATTAAGCTTTGTAAATATATGAAATTTTTCATAAATATCATAAATTTAAGATGTTATATAAGGATTTTTATAAATTTCTTGTTTGTACTTCCAAAATAAACAAAAAGTCTTCTGACATCTGATTAAGGGAAATTTTAGACTATTTCATTAGATAAAGCAATCAGGTTGTGCTTTAATCAGTTTCATTGTTGAATTAGATAACTTCCAGTGTTAAAATAGTAACATAATTGTAAAGTTGTCAGTCTCAGGTTTCTATTTGAACTGATTACACTTGATAAAAATAACAAACCATGACAAATAGCGGGGCTAGGTTTCAGTAATTCACTGAAGAATGTCTCTACCAAGTCTTTGTGGCAAAATGTCTTGTTTGCAGGACAAATGCAGAGTTGAAATAACAACCCATGAATACCACTGGTGAAATGGCTATGTACACAAGGTGAATGCTAAAGTTTTCCCTTCTGAATGGACCTTTTAATCCAGGCATTATCTAGGCTCTGAAAAAGTCTTCAGTGGCCTTACGTACAGATTAATGAGAAAATCTGAGACTTGGAGTTGGGCTATTTGCAGAAACAGTTTTCAAGATTTACTGATGGTTGACAAATGCCATTTAAGCTTTCAAAGCCGTCAATATGCTATTGAAAGGGATTTAGAGGGAAATCCTCCCACTATAGAAGACGAGGACTTTGAAGGATCTCGGTGGAAGCCCTTGGTCTCCCCACCCCTTCAAACCTTTCACTGGCTTCCTTCAGCATATAGAGCCCTGAAACGCGTGGCTATGGGAAAGGGGGGGGAGGCTCCTCTCAAAGGCATTTGTATATAACTGAATGTGCCAATCTGCTTTTGTTCAGGCATGAGAACTGAATAGAAGTGTTTCCAGAAAAAGTCTCTTGTGCTCATGGTCAGCTTTTCAATGGGTTTTCTGCTAATAGATTTTTAATATGGGAGCTGGAAATGGCAAAATACAAGTTGGAAAATTTTATTGAATTGAAAAATTGCCCAGAAAAGACTCTCTGGTCTATAGCATCTGTTATTGGTGCTACCATTTCCTTCTTTAACACTGTCTCTCAAATGAAAGTAATCTCATACATTATACATGCGACAAGATAAATCACCTGAGCTTTGAATTTAATTTTTTTTAAATAATGTCCTTTTTTTCCACAGACATTTAAAAACCTAAGTTATTTCTTTTCTCTGGTTCTTTAAAAACTCACATTCAAGTCATATGCCTTTATTTTTTAAAATGTCAGTTGTGGGATTTGGTTAGAAAAAAAAGATACCTTAGATGATCATATTTTCATTAAAGGGGTTCTAATTTATGATCAGGTTGGGTTGAAGTCCTTGCTTTGTCCTGTGCTGCTCTGAATCTGAAGAATTCAAGATGAAAATTCTGAAGAGCTTAATAAAACTGTACAAATGAAAAAGTGGCAGAACCCACTGCTCAGTTCTGGAGAAAGGATGTCTCTGGAATCTCTCATGGATTATGCAAGGAAATACTGGGGCTTTATTCATTAAGTTCATGAGAGATTTGTGGGTTTCAGTCAGAATGAATGCCCACAAAACCCTCCCTGTGGTCCTTTTAATAGCAACAGTGTTTCTGCATGGAGAACTATGTGGTGGTGTCTTCTTCAGTCTGTCACAAGTACATGAAAGTTGAGACCCAAATGCCAAGACCATGACCGAGAAGGGCATCCTTCACTGCTAACCTTCACACCACTTCCCATGTGGGATGGGAGAACAAAGCCAAGATGTGGGCTGCAGTAATCTCTTTCTACCCAGTGTATGGTGTAAAGAACACCACTGTGCATCCAACCAACCCCAAACCCCTCATGAAGGGAAGGCAAGGCTGACTGGATTCTGCAGAGTGTGGAAAACAGGACAACACCTTTCAGCAGGCACCCTGCTTCTGCTTAGTGAGTGGTTTGACCTTATTTCTGTCCTACATTTCATTTCTATCTGCACCATTTTCATGCTGGCCTCTATTTTGCCACCATTTGCAGGAGGAATGCCGCAATAACAGTATGTGGGAGATACTGTCCTGTGCAACGTGGCCAGTGGTCATCAGCAGCCACTGCCATGTAGGAAGGGGGTGTTTTGGTGTTAATTTCTGCTACTGACTCATTGCAAAGCAAATTAAGCCTATAAGAGATCTCCCAGATTGTCTAAGGTTTGTAGTCCAAAATGCTGGTGCATCTTCACCCAGAAAGAACCACCTGTTGTGTCCCAGTCCATTTGCTGGGTTTAGGTTGTCTGATTCACTCTGAGTGGTGCATGGCAGAAATAACTAAATTCTCAGAAGGTTCATTAACAGACTTTTGCTTGCAAACTTTAGAATATTAAAGATACTTTTAAAACAACATTCAGACTAAGTAAGGCACTTCACAAATTTTAACTTAACAAACTCAAACTTAGCCAGCTTTAACTTATCCAGACACAACAAGGCACTTAGTAAGGCATTGGCTAGAATTTTTTAGGCTGGTTTACAGTATATTTTGAGAAGAAGTTCGGAAAAGAGAGAGAGAGAGAGAGAGAAAGGATGAGTAGAAAGATATTACCACCTGTGGATCCAGCGGTGAGAGTTGATTGTTGCAATTTAGATGTCCATCACAGAGTTGATCCATCAGGAGTGGCAGAAGCCCATGAAACACAAAATTCAATGGGTTAATATACACTTGGGCTTGGTGGGAAAGCCCAGGTACCTCCTCTTGGAGGGGACTTCTGTACTGTCTGTTGCAACACTAGAAGAGTCCTCTGGTCAAAGGACCCAGAAACGAGCCTGGAGGTGCTTCAGGTGTCTTTGATGGTTTATGACACATACAACATGACAGCTGCCTCTCATGTCAGCATAGTTGAGCCAATTATGCCCATTAGAAGGGATGGATGCCTTGAGGCCTACTTGTGAATGCCCCAATATCTCCCCTACAGGAGAGTTTTGTAACTCAGCCAGTAAGGGAGGACGCTGGCATGACAAAAAGCACTATCCCACCTTGCAGGATCTGCTTCTTACCAGCCTCTTCCTTTATCTCTCTCAAAACCCAGCTTCTTGCTAAACAAAAGTTGATTTGTCTTGGTCATCCTCTGGTGCTCACACCCTCTGCACCTGGGCTGTTACCTTACACATCATCAGCAAAGCACTGGCTGCTTTTGCAAATGGCCAGTTGTTTAAGCCATTGATCATTAATATTTCCGCCTCTCACACCATCACAGTGCAGATAATTCTGAGTAATCCTTCTGGTTTCCTGATGGAGCTAACTGGAAAACAGAAACTTCATGTGAAAGAAAAGTTGAACACAGCCTATGGAAAAGAGAGGTGAAGAAGGAAAAATGAACAGAATCGGCTCATCACTTTGAAAAAAACACCAGGAATGAAAAGTTAAGAACGCAAACTGTTGAGGCAGATATGACAATCAAACAGGAAACACAAAAAGGCTGTAACAGCAGAAAATGTCACACTTTCCTCACCTTACTGACCCAAAGCAACAACTTCCTGCCTTTAACTCAGCAGATTTTGGAAATTATAGAATAATACGTAGAAATCTTCCCAGTGAATCCATCAGTACTGCATGCACTACTGCAGGCAAACCAATGTGCTGTTGTATAATTTCCACAACTGTGAACTACTGCCTATTGGGTAGAACCTGGCACTAGGAACTCGTAGGCCTGGGATGGCGTCTTCCTCCCATGGGAGTCACTAGGAGTTCTGCTACCAGCATGAGAGGAGCCAGGTGTTTACCCCCAGGCGCTGTTCTAGTGCTGACATTGACTTGCTGTATTAGAAGTTTTAAGACATGTAAATAATAGGGAAACTGATTGTTTCCAGCATTTTTATAGCATTTGGAATAGCTAAATGAAAGAGATCTTGGAAAGATCATTTTGTGTGCAAAAAAAGCAGACCAGACAGGTGCAGTAGAAGGGACACACTTATTTCACATATGCACACAGGTGCAATAGAGTTGGCAGCAACAGTATCCATTTGGTAAAGGTTTGTTTGGCTACTGATGTTATGTGATATTGTTCAGTATTGTCTCCAGGAAGATCCAAAACTGATACTTGAAGCCTGAAACAGAGACACAGCAGCAGATTTGGCTGAAAAGCACCAATTAATTGTTTGCCCTGAAGGGATTTTCTGTTGATCATCAAAACAATAGTAAGAAGTGGTGGGTCTCTGGCTTCAAAATGAGGTTGCCAAAGAGTGGACTGTGTAAACTCTGTGAATAAAAGAAAGAAACAGGCATCATTTATTCTGGATCAGAATATGCTGCCTCTACTCCTAGTAAATGTTATCTTATCCTCTGAACAACCCAACTGATCTCAGTAGAAATAATTCTGAAGTATTTTGCCTGCACGTATGAATTGTAGATCTCTGATCCCAGTAGTTTAAGTTACTGTAAAGGAAAATGATTTGTTCAAAGAGAAGACATTTATATACTAGAGGGAGCACAGCCCTTTTCCTTGACGATTGTGCTGGTATAACCACCTGAAAAACACATCCCAACCCAATCCAACACATAAGGTGTCTCTTCTAGAGATTTCTCCTTGGTAGGGTGACTTAGTGCATCTCAACCCTGCTCCTTGACCTGAATTGTTTAAGGGTAGCTCGGGTATTTCAGTGCTCTGCCTATCTGAAAGGCAGCTGATCAGTTACAAGCAAACAAAACATGTGGAGACTAGGTATAAGTGATGTCAGTATAAGATTAAGGATCTGGTATTTGTGTATATTAAGACTGTTTTATACCAGCTTACGTGAAGGTATCTCACGATGAAAGTGAATTTTGATTACTTAAGGAAAAAACAATAATTACCTGATGGAGAAATACAGTGTTTTTAAGCGCATTATCTCTGTAAGAATCAAGCTATGCATATTTCTTGGCACTTAGTATTGCAGAAATTTGGGTGTTCAGTCTGTCAGGGAAGGATCTGACAGCTTTGTCATTCCTCTGAGCTCTGTAGGAGGTGATGGAAGAGGCTGTGAGCCAGCCAGGGGCTGGCAGATCTGGAGGCCTATTGTATTTCAGCGAACAGGCTCTGTCAGACAGGAAGGTAAGGTGTGTGTATAAAAAAATCCACAACTTCCTATATCTGAAGAATGTTTACAATATTTACGTTCGAGGCACAGGATCACCCTGCATTACTCTAAACCAAAACTGCCAGCTGAAATAAAACAGTTCTGCTTCACCTTTCTTATTTGTTTCTCCTGTATGCTTGAACTCGTGGAGGCACAAACAGCAATGCAGTGAACCAATTTAGGGAAAGTATTTGGATTAAAATCAATTTTTTTCCTGCTGCATTTTTCTTTTAATCCAGGTCAGTTGCCAACTCTGGTTCAACAGCATCCTCACAAGGAATGAGCAGTGCTGGGCTGAGGGGGACATCAGGACTAATTGTTTTGGTAGCAACATTGAATAAAACTGAGTGTGTTGGTAATGTAACATCCCTTAGGTTGTCCATGCTATGCAGAGAGCATTCTGTAAATAATTATTTCCACTAAGCAGCAACCCAGCAATTATCAAATTAGTAATACAGAGAAGAACTCTAGTAGGTGGGATACAGTTTAGTGACATTTTCTCTGCAGAAATTCCTCAATTGCTCTTCAACACAAGGTACAACTAAACTGTAATAAAGCAGAACTGACGGTGCCGTGTGGGTCTTGATAATATTAATGGTCTTTTCCAGCCTAAACAGTTCTATGATTCTATGAATCTATGATTCAGCACCAATACATAGGAAAATGGAAAGCTATAGAATATAAGTAGTGAAGAAACTTGCCAGACTTCTCCTGATAGCTCATCTGACAGAAAAAAAAGCCAGGTCAGATCAGAGATGGACTCGTCTTTGCTGAGTGATGTTTTTGCTGTCTCCTTTACCAAGCCAGAATTTCTGCCAAGGTATATGTGTATTTTGCAGTGAGCTAATTTGGAAATACCGAGTGTATATATACACAACACCTGCTGCATTACATCACACAAAGTTGCATTGTGCAGAGACCCTGCATTCTGAAATTAGAATAGACAGCATCATTCCACTGTACCTGGGATAATTAGTCTTTCTGAGGGCACCTAACATGGTCATGTACTCCCTCTAGTATATAAATGTCTTCTCTTTGAACATCTCTGGACCTAGCTCACTCATCTGTACCTTGGGGGCCTTTGCACTGTGCAATGTAGGATGTATCTTTCCTGCCCTGAGTACAACTATGTTGTGCACAGACTTCTGCATACTTATGTTCACACCATCACTGTTGGAATGTGTTTGTAGCAGATGCTCTCACAGCTGTTTGTTTTTTAATTCCTAAAATCTATGCTGCGGAATTAAGATAAAGTAAGACCAACAAAACCAATTACTTACAGGGTATCTTGTGAATGGAATCAGGCTAATTGTAATTAACTTCCACCCTCAACAGCCTCACTGAAGTAATGATTGGGTATTTTGGTGAAATTGAGTTTTAAAAGTGGCTGGTGTAGCATATAATCTGTGCTGTACGTAACTTGTGGTTGGGTATTCAGACCAATTGGCTGTGTGGTTTGTAATACTTGATTTAAGAAGTGTATACTTTATGACAGTATGAGTTTTCAGTCTTTGTCTACACTCATATATTTTGAACTAGTTTCTGCTGTAGAAAAGGGTAGTACATTAATGAACAAACTATGCTGTGCTTTTTGTAGATGCTCTCCTCTCATATAGATAGTCATAATTTAGGAACATCTTCACTGAAATCAGAGAGAGGAAATTGTAGACTGAAAATTAGAAGGAAGTTGGACCCCAGTTTTCTAAAATGGATGAATGTGTTCACTCATTCAGAAATTTTTGTAGCATATAGTTGTAAAAATTAGCAACTTCTGTAGTGACAGAAAATATTCTGAAACTGAGAGGCCAAGGGTTTTTTCCCCAGACTTGGTCACTTCTAATAAATATCATTTCTCAAGTTAGCTGTCCTGTTCTTCATCAAAATAAAATAAACAGTACCCGATAAACAAATAGGTAATGATGAAAAACACTATGAACATGCTAGTAGTTGTCTTCAAAAATTACAATAAAAACTGATGTATTTTTCTGTTGTGTATTGTTCAGTATTTGAACAAGATGAATCATGGATGCAGTACTCATTTAATCTGTTTGAATTAGTGAAGCAGAAACAGGTAATAACTCATAAAGTAAAATAGTACTAACACAATCTGTGGGCATGGAAGGAAGAGGAATTGCATTCAGTCCTCTCTTAATTGCTCTTATTGGCTTCTGTATTGTAAAGTATTCCTTATTAGTTATTTAAGTTTTTTAATATGTGAATTAAGTACAGTAAATGATTGACATGTTGAAATATTTTTATAATTTGCCCTGGTAATTATTACTTAGCAAACTGAGTCTTCATCATCAAATGAACAGCCATGAATCAGCTTTGAAAGTAAATGGTTAATTTCATCTAGGGAGCATCATGAATTTAATAAAAAAAAAAAAAAAAAAAGGCAAAAAAAGCAGAGAGCCAGAATCTTTGTACCTAAAATGAAATGTCAAGTACTTGTCAGATTAATTCAGCAGTGGGTGTATTTGATCTGATCTTTGATCTTTCTTTTTTGACCTTAATTGTTTGCTCTGCCCTGCTCCCTCTGCTGGAGTCTTGGATAAACTGAATGGCAAAATTGTTTCCTGAAAAGATTAATCATGCACATACTGTTTGCTTTACAAATGTTCTGCAGCCTAGATATAAGTAAGGCTTTGATGGTTGTTTATATGATAGAATTGCCTATGTTCAGGGATAATGTGTGCTGTTTAAAGTTACTCTGTTACAGAGCTTCTGCAGTAATAGGCCAAATTTTGCTGTCTGTGACATCAGAGGAACCCACTGACAGGTTGTTGAGAAGGCAGGATTCTGGCCAAAGCATTTTTTCACTTTGTGTTGAATCCAAATATGACCTATCAGCCTGGTTTGCCAGGATCCAATGTTATGGGCCAATACAGAACAGCAGGGAAGAGATGTAGACAGAGCCCTCCTGACCTTTGAGGCTTCCCTAAGTTCAAGGTGCCTGATCCTTACCATATATATCTATTTACAGTTGCAATGGTGAACCTTCTGTGAGCAAATGCACTTCTAGAGCAAGCACTGCTGGTGTGCTGAGTAGAGGAAGGACAGTGTGAGGGGGCAGCAGGAGTACTGTCCATGCACTGGCATAAAGTGCTTTGTGAGGTGTACAAGCACACATGCTCTCACTGCAGGCTCTGTTCTCATGTGACCACACAACATCCTTTGCTTTTTGCAGAGCATATTTTAATACAAAGGTGTTTCATCTCTGGAAACAGTGAACTTTAATGTCAAATAACAGAAATTTGCTGTAAAAAGTGTGTAACAAACAGTCCTCTTTTAGCCTTGCTTCACTTCCATGTAAAAGTACAGTGTGGGATCAGTTGCTGTTAATTTGTTATTACAAATACATGAGATAATGAAATTTTAAATACTTCAATTTAGCATTTGTCATTATCAATGTGCAGGAGGGCAGAAATATCCATGCTATTGCCGCTTGTTATTTACCATGAATACCTTGGTAGTGAGATTTTTTGTTCTGTGTAATGTCTATTATAACTCTCTTGCTACTGCTTCTTCCTGCAAATCTACCACTTTTTCTTCCAGAAGGGTTTTCCAAGTATAAAGATGTGCTCTTCAAATGTGAATCATTTAGTGGAACTCACATCTTAATCATAGTTTACTAGAGTCCTTCAAAGAACCACAGATGAAGTTTGAAGCTACTTAGAAGAAATGCTATTTGTTAATTGTCAGAAAGCACTTACAATGCTTATTTATGTGTGCTTATACTCTGCCATATGCTGCTCTTCATGTGTGTATTAAACATACACAATTAAACAAATACATGACTAGCAGTTTTCCTGTTTACTTTGAAAGATAACGTAATCTAGGAACATTAAAATGAAAATATGGTCATTGTTTTCTAAGTCTGTTGACAGTTTATGCATTGCACTGTAAATGCCTTGCTTAGACAGTGTCATCTAATGAAATGGGTACTGGACAATCATCATCCATATTGGTTTCCTCTGTGGTGTATAAACGTCTCTTTGATTGTGAACACGTCACTTTGCCATTAGTTGTCTTAGTTTCCCTTCTGTAAATTGATGGTAATTCTATTTATTTATTGAGACTCTCAAACAAAAATATCTATAGCAATTTATTTGTAAGAAATAGGAACTACTACTACAGTGTTGGCAAATAGATTTATCTCCTTTAAGCAGCTGTAACAGATGAAGATATTTTCCATATCCATAGTGAAGCATTTGCATTAGTAGATGGTGTGTAGTTAATAGCTAACATACTCTTCCATCGTGCAGTGGAGCTAGTGTTCTGCCAACAGCAGAAACAAGAGTGCTGTGTGAAAAAGATAGGCACAGCAAGGGAAGAGCAGAAGTAATGTTCAACTGTTTTCATTATTTTGTATTACTACATGTAATCTAGTGTCAAATTTTGCTGTAAATGAATTAAGGAAATTGTCTTAGTTTAGAAACTCTTCTTAGCTGGTAATAGCTAAGGGAGCACATTCAGTCTACTGTCAGTAATTTGTGAGAGTGATTTATCTTTCAAAGACTTCCGTAAAAATAATCATTAATACATCTTGTTGGGATAAGGCAGGCTTAGAAGAATCAAAATTAATAATCCTAATAATAAGTCTTGATCATTTTCTAATAATCTAACAGGTTGCAACTGTGAAAAAAATAAGCTCCAAAATTAATTATCTTTAATATTGGATTATTGTATTAGACCTACAATGGGTAGTCAAGTTTGTACCATTCAGTATAATAGATGTTTAGCCTAGTAGTAGATTGGCAGGTGGATGAAAGCCAGAAGTTTTGTACGTATCCCTAGACAGATTTTTGTTCTCCTTTAAAAGACATTAGTATAATGTGAAGAACTGATCTTCCAGGATGAATAGTCACTGAAATATCTCCTGTAATAATAGTTAATAACAGGTTAGTAACTCAGCCTCCAGACTCCTCTGTTATACGTTAAGAACTAAACTTGTTTTACTGGCTTTCTGGTATTAATTGTGAACTCACTATTAAGATGGCAACTGGATGTTTTTTCAGCACATCTGTGCAAGGACAACAAAATTGGGGGCAAAAAAGACCTGTTGTATTTGCCTTCTTGGATGCTGTTTTGCAAATGCTCAGAATTTGCCAATCTACTCACCAAGACAAAACAGACAGATACATGGTGCAGTTTGCAGTATTTGCCGTTCTTCAAAGATTTCATCACAAATAGGATTCCCTTAGCAAGTCACCAGAGACACAGCATGGTGATTGATTGGCACAGTGTATAATTAAGATACTATTATACTGAGCCATGTTGGCAATGCAGTTATTGAAGCAAAACTTCTTATCTTTCGAAAAGATAAAGGTTTCATTTGATGTTATGTTGCTTTTATAGTGAACAGTTGGAAACAGGCTGCAGAAATGCTGATGCAAGAAGAGACGATGTGTCCATCTCATTGTTTAAAATAACATATTGTCTTTTCAGTATAATATAGCAGCTCGTGGTGCAGGTAGTTTTCACAAAGGTAGATCTGGTACTACTGCTAGTTGTATTAGGATCACATTAAAACTTGGCATATACTCTTACCATGTTGCTCCTACTGACATGACTCAGGTTTGTATGTGCTTCGATGGTGGGACATAGGAGTAGTTCTGTTACACTGAGTTATTTAAAGGTTTTCTGTATTCTAATAATTCTATGCTTTTCATTGCTGTAGTGTCTTAGAGTCTAGCAAGATCTGGTATAAGAGCAGAACAATTCCACTGAGGATAAAGACCCATTACCTTGATTTTAATATTTTTAAACATTACGCTGCAACTGTGTCAACTAGCCTTATCGAATATATTACCTCTCCCTAGAGTATATTCCGTGTATACTCTGTGTGTTTATATATATATATATATGTATATACTTCCTTATATTCTTAAACCCTTGTAGCTGAAAGAACATTGACAACCTAGATTGGAATGGCCTGTGTATTAGTTGCTAGTGTGTTAAAGAACAGTTTAAAAAGACATTATGGAGGAAATTTGGGAAATGCTTTCGTTACATCCACCATCCCTGGAAGTATTTGAAAGATGCATAATTGACACTCAAGGACATGGTTTAGTGATAAACATGGCAGTGCTGGATGAACAGCTGGACTGGAATGATCTTAAGGGTCTTTTCCCATCTAAACAATTCTATGATTCTATGAAATATGCATAGGTAATGTTTAGCAGTTCCATTGCACAAAAATGTCTCTGAATGCTGTGTTCCAAGGAAAGAATTACCTGGGAAAGAAGTAGCCAGAAAAAAAAGTAACGGAAGGAAGTCACTTGACTGGTAGGTTTAAGAAGAGTTAGCAATTGCTGCAGTGTACGCTGGGAAAGAGGTTCTCCTCCATCATATGATGTGGAGCACGTACTTTACCACATGACTGAGTCCAAAAAAGGAGACTAGGACATAGGAGTTCACTGTTGGCAAATCCACCTCTGGATTCTGAAGGTGTTATTGAGAAAAATGCACGTATTGTTGATTTTCTCCTTGTGCGTCAAAGCATATAATGAAAGCCACCTTCTTTTATTTTAATCCTCTTAAGATATTAGGGTCTTGTCTGAAGATTGCTTCTGACTGGTTCATCCTGGGGTCCTGTGGGTGATCTAAGCAGACAAGTACTGCCTACTAGTAATAGAAATTAATATGCTAGAAAACCCACCTTTCCTGGTCAAGCAGTGTACTGGTTAGTGCTGGTTTTGTAGAATGCCCTAAATATGTGTGTCTCTGAAGACGAATCACTCCCATCTTCCACCAGAGCTGGCTTTTTAAGTCTAAAATGTGATTTGGCATGTTTCCAAAAACCCATTAAGACATGTGTTGAAAATACCACAATCAAAATGATCTTGTTAAAATATTGGGTTTATCTTAATATTCAGTAGTATATAATTCACTACCTGGATGAGTTTTTCTTTTGCCAAATAAATTCATGTTTTTGTTCCTTTGCCAGAATAAACCCTTTGAGCCTTTATCAAAGTAAAAGGGCAATAACCTGCTAAACGGTATGAAAGAATTGGGTGATAAAGCATTACACTAAAGAATGAATTTAATAAGTACACATTTCTCAAATTATACTTTGATTTTTTAGTGAATGCAAAGACCTTACTCAACAGTGATTTGATAATTGTTGTGAAGTATTAACACATTTCCTTTATTTCAAAATCTCTATGTGAAGTATGTTTTTAAATTATGCATTTTAAAATTCAGCAAAAGATCAAACATATATCAAGTATATATTCTGTAATGTGAAACAGACTGTGAATAATAAGAACTAGATGGAATAGGAATAGGATGCCTACCCACCAAAATACAGATAACTTATTTACCTTGTAAGCTCTCAACAGCTGGAAGAAATAAAGTTATCTAAATAGTACCCAAAGTAGCTGGAAACTATAAGCACTGCTACAAATGCACAGGTATGTTTAAATAGTGGGGAGTTTTAAATTACCATAAAATGTTTGCATAAACTGTGCATGTCGTTCTTAATTTTATTTTAAGAATATGCAGGAATTTTTATATAATTGTATAAGTTGTGTCTTCCACACAGAATTTGATTATGCAATCTGTTAACAGTTTTTGTACTTCGTGCAAAGCGATTCTAATGATACTGTAGGGCACAGGGAAGAAAATGGAAAACAATGAAAAAGCAAATTAAGAATAAAAAGGTATTATATGCAATTTAGTCTAAAGCATAGCTTGAATGAGGTCTGACAGAGCTGATATGGCTGGTAGTTTCCTGTACCAGGAACTACTGTGGAACCCCACCAGGAAGTGTGCTACAGAGCAGGATCACATTACACCCTTGTTTTATGGTTCATTTCATTTATTTAATGCAACTTGAGTACCTGTAACAAAAGAGCACTCAAAACCAGAATGTTTATTATCTGAAAATATGTAATTTCTTTGAGTCAGGTTGGGCTTTGTAGACACCTGATGCGCCTAGTGTGAGATAAGGGAAATCAGTATGGCCATGCAGCAGGTTGTACAGCAAAAGCAAAGTGTTTCCATATTCATTAAATGTAAAGGATGTTGCAGATAGTGTGTTCTGTACACTTTTGCCTGTCTTCTTTAGTACACCAAGTGGACTATGGTGCTACAACAACAACAAAAATCATAGTTTTCCTTTACTACTCCAAGTAAATTTTAATACAGTACAGTGGTTTATTAAAATTATGTCAACTGAAAGGGTTGTTTAGTGTTCCAGCTGATTTATAGAGCATGATAAAACATTCCAAGTTCTCTGGAAATAAGGAGCATGCTACAGACTGTATTTGCTTTCACAACACTATGTTCGTAGAAAAGAAGGATGTTTAACGTGCTAACTAGATAATGACTCATCACTTCTGGCAGAGGAACTAATTTTTGTTAATGTAGTACTTAAAAATGTGTGGAATGAACAGCTGGATGCCACAGTTGTGGCATGCCATATTAAGTCTCTGTCTGTTTTCCCCTACAGTGATCTCAGTATGAACAACATTACTAAGCTGCCCTCAAACCCTGTGCACAATCTCCGCTTCCTGGAAGAGCTGTAAGTATCATTGTATCCTTGATGGGCATAGTCAGCACTAGACACATTCCTGTGTTTGTCTCTCATACTTACTGTGGGAACCAGATAAAACGGTGCAGGAAAGCTGTCAGCCTGACACTTTTGGCACATGCGGAAACACTTAGTTGAAAAAAACCTGATTGCTTGTGATTCTGGAAATGAACTTATAAAAGAGTTACCGTGAGTTACCGACTTCTCTAAACAGAGACAGAGCCAAACAAATTAAAATTTTTAAACAAGGACTGTTTAAAAAAGCTGGATTGCTTTTTGGAAATAGTTAAGCAGCAGGATATTAAAAGTTTGAATACTGGCTCATGTTTATTAAAATCACAAGTAAAGCTGTAATGAAAACCAAAACCTGCTGCTTCATTCTGCCTGTGTCAAGGACAATTGAGTCCACATTTGATAGTATTGAGGCTTCTTGTCCTAATCACTTTTAATTACGGTTTCCTTACTCTTAAACTTAGCATCCCTGAAGGCTGACTGTAGAATGCAGAATCCTGCAAAAAGCTTAGTTACGCTATCTAGTGCATTCACTGAGGGGAAAGCGTAAATTGTGAAAGCTAGCTGATCAAGCACTACATCAAAAGAGGAATCCTGGCTTGAAGTGATGGTGGCTAACCAAAAGTGAAAAGTATTGTGCATTCATGAGACCTGGATTTGGCAGTTACTCCAGTTATAATGGCCGGGCTTAAAAGAAAATTTAGGTTTCTGAGGAGTGAAGAAGACTCTATAAGTGACGAACCATAGATCTTGTGGAAAAAAGTTGGTGCTTGCATTTGCATGAATACCTCTAAATGTTGATTAAAAGCCTTTTATGAAACAGGGTTTATAACTTTTTAAAAGTGAAAGCCTGTTTTTTTTATAGCATGTTTAACTGTTAACACACCATAAAATCCACGTAAGAAATGCAAAGCCATTGTGCTGCCCTTCTTGCAAAGACACAGTCTGTTTTAAGCTATGAAAAGTGGACAGTCCTCTGCAATTTAGGTGGGTATTGCTCTGACAGCTTTTGGTGTCCTTGCTAATGCTTATTTGAATTTTGCCAGCGGGTCTTTCGGGGTGGCATCTCTGAAAAGAAAAAAAAAACAATTTTGTAATGCTAACTTTGGACAATACCCTATTTGCAGGCATATTTTCCTTTCATGACTTGTTTTTATTACTGTCAACACTTGTATTTATAAAGCTTTACTTCTTTTCATTCTCTCTCTCTTCCTTTACTTATTTCTTTGGTTATCATTATCTGTCTTGCTTTTTGTACAGCTTTCAAATAGTGTAACAGATACAAAGATAACAGGAGAGATGTCACACACCAAGTGTTACCTGTATCAAGTGTGTATGAAGTGAGTCATGCCACAAAGCCCCTGCTTGTGGACTTCTGCATCATATTCATGTTTGCTTGTCCAGTCTCCTGTCAATTGAAATAACCCTGCTAAAACCATCCAACCCAGTGATTGCTCTCCAGCCAAATAATTAAAACAAAAGTTTGGACTTTTCCTGGAAGGAAATTCTAATACATGAAGCCAAGTTACCTTCACTCTTTCATTTTATGGTCCAAAGTTAGATGATTCAAATAGCAAGACATAAGTCACTGCCTCAGAAATTATTCCATAGTCTGTGTCATCTTCCTGAGCAAGACCTTTGAAAGTGTTCTTACCTTCTTGTGCTGGGCCTGCTTTTTTTTCACTGTAATATTAAACTTTTATCCTTACAACCCTCTGTTCTAAATCAAGTAATGCCAGTCCTTCATTGCTGGTAGTACTAAAAAGGTGTTAATTTCTTTAGTGTGTTTTGTTTTACATAGACACAGTCAACTCTTTTATTTGTTTCACACAAGCCAATCATTTCCATTTCTCATTAATTTAATACTGTTTTGTGAAACCCTTCCAGTTTGTATTAATTTTTATAATAAGCACAGAAAACTGAAGCCTTTCCAGATGTGAGGCAATCGATTACCTGTTCTCGTTGTGCTGAGAGATTCTTTGACGTTCAGAGTCATGGAATACAATTCAGCCTAGTATTATATAGACAAAAAGTATAGATAATGGAAAGGGAACTGGATATTCAATTCTTAAGTAGGGGGTAACAGCCATTGTAGTTCCCATACTCCTCTATGTTAATTTCTGAGCAGAGAATGTACATATGAAAATTGTTTTTCCCATCCAGGCATTGCCACATGATTTTTTTTCTAGCTTACCTGGGAATACTGTGTTTTGTTTATGTGGCTCAGTTAAAAAGCACTTGTAAAATATAACTTGGGCCATAATGCAAAGATTTTATGAGATCTTTACCAAAGCAATGTTCCATGAAATTAAAATGCATCTTAGAAATGTCTGTCTGCTCTTTGCAATACAAAAGCAGCAGGAGCTTAAAATGCATTTTGGGGAGGGGGGGGGAGGGGGTGTTGTGTAGAAAAAAGTGTTGCTAATCCCTTTATTAGAGATCTGGTTCAAATATCTGATAAAAGCTAATGATTGATCCAGTAAGTTTTAGATTAGGCTTTTAGTCCTAGATGCCTTGTTTGGCTGTACTGATAATTCATTATCCCAAAAGAACTGAGATTTTATTAAGACAGTTAAACCAACTGTTTTGCCTCCAAAGTGATACATAAGCCAGGTCTGTTCAGCCAGTTCTGTCCTCCCAGGCTGAATCTGATTCACTTTTACAGCCAAGGTTAGACAGCTCTGCACGCAGCATTCGTACAAACCTGATGATCATGCCTGGTATTTATTCTTAACCAAATACTGTGATCACTAAAGTACAACATATTGAAAGTACACTCTATTTTTGGGGTGCATGTTTCTCTGAAAATTTTGGAAAACGTTGTACTTTGAACTTTCTAACTTGTGAAAAGTTTAGTTCTGAGCAAGGCCTAATTTTCTCTCCCAGGGTGTATGATAGAGCTCCCACCAAGACAGAAATATGCTTCAGCTCCTTGATTATCAGCAAGTTGCTCTGCATGAACTTGTACAACACCATTAAGTCAAATTCTTCATTACAAATTCAAAATAACTGCAGATATTTATCAGTCTGACCAAGACTCAATCTCATGGATTATTTCTGGACATACGACATATGTCATTGTACAGTATGTGTAAGAATGCCTGTCCTATTAGAGCTGTGAAATAGAGTAATGCATGGAAAAACAAGTTTTTTAAAAACTGTGAAGCCTTACCCAGGGTGGGACTCCTAAGAATTTTAGTCTACTACATCTGAGTGTAGACCTAACATTTTGTGATAAGTAACACTTCAAAGTAGTGCCTGAAACTGTTTTATTTTACAAGTTAATATCTCAGTGAAAAGTGAGGAAGAAAGCCAATAATAATTTAAAGCTATTTGAATCAGACCTAACTACAAAGTCTCTCCAACTAGATATATATCGACATATACATAGATATGCATAAATCTATGTGCAGACACCCACACATGCACGTATATAAAGCTTTTATTTTCATTTTAAACACAGGAATGTTCCACAGATAAGCAAAGCTCCAAGTGATTTTTAGTAAACTGCTATTTTTCAGGAACTTAATACCGGTGTTTTAGTAAAACAGCAACTAAAGACTGTTATATTACAGTTACTTAACTACAGAGCAAGACAGTCTCAAATAGCTTCTTTTTCACAAATGAAGCCATGAAGTCACCATAAATTAATTGCAATCTACATACAGGTGCAAAAATGTTTCCTGACATCCATGTGATTATTTTAAAATAATCTTAAAAGGAATTAAATACATCTACAAAGTTTTTCAGATTGATCTTGGTATTGTTACAGCAGTCACTCAGGCAGAAGTGCCTTGAAAAGTACATTTTACTGTGGTATAGAAGTGCGGAATTACAGATATACAAAAGAAATATATTCTGTGAATCTTACTGTGATTTGTGTTGAAATATCTTTACACTGCACATGTGGTCAAGAGGTCATTGTATAAATTAAGTCCTAAATTACCAGGCATGATCCATTACCATCTGTTCTTATTTATTTTTTTCCTTTCACTTCTCTCTCTGTTTGCTCTTTCTTCCTACAAATAAGTTTTCAAAGCTGTAATGGGAATTAGGTCTTCTTTTTCCCACAGACTCTGAGCAATGGAACTGAGATCTCTGGTCATGTACATCTTTGGAAACTGAGAGTGTTTGCTCCAGGGGTCCTGTACAGTCTTTATTTTTGTTCTGGTGCAGGCACATTGTGACTAGCACTGACAACAGAATCTTACTTTTTACTATTACATAAGCTGGTAGAAAACATGAAAGTGCTGCAGACATAGTCCAAAAATTTTTGAGAAAGTGAGGGAATCTTGTAATTTACTTTAACGATCTTGGAACAATATGGTTAAATACTGCAATCTTTCCCAAAGATTAAGCTGCATAAATTTAAAAACCTCCGAGGCAAAACCCATAAGTGAGATGCAGAATTAAAGTAAAAATAGAGTATCATCTAGTGGGCTCACACTGTCCACACACATTCCAATGTCAGTTCAATATCAGATTTACAGTTCTTGCACAGCAGGGTTTAGCGGAGCTGTTGCTGATGGAAATGGGTTTGTGTCACCTCAGTCAGCTGAAGTTTAAAGAACTTTCACTGCTAAATGACTTGATCCCATAGACAATTTCAGAGCTATGCACAGTCTAACACATAAGTTGTGAATTCAGCTGCTTCTTATAAATTGCGAATTTTGTTTCTGCACTTCATGCATGCATACGCGGGCCATGTCCCTGCATTCAATATGTGGTGTTTGCCAGTGAGAGGTACCTGTCACCTGCCCAACAAGCGGCCCGTAGCGCATTGTAAGTTCTGTTGCTGTAAGACAGACTTTGTTGATGCCTCAGGAATGTAGTTTCCCAAGTTTACTTTAATACAGGGCTGCACTCAAAGTCCTGACAGAGGAAGGTGCACCAGTTGTGAAATTAGCTGTATGTTGGTAAAAACATTAAGCTGTTTGTCTAGTTAATCCAGGAAACAATGACAATATTTTGTCTCCTAGTGTTTGCATGCACAATTTTAGTTTACTAGGAAAAAACAAACACAAGCACAGAAGAATTCTACTGTATGTGCTAATGACTTGTAACCTTAACTGCCATAAGACAAGGGCCCTGATGTTCTGGAGCTGTCACTTCCTTTTTTGTTGTCCTTTTGATGCCACCAAAGCAAGTAATAACAAAGAACTGCCCATATGGATGTGTCAGCCTGGCATCCTTCAAAATGCTCTTTTTGCTGTTTTATCAAGAATGACAATATTAAGAACAAAACAAAACAAACAAACAAAAAAAAAAAAAAAAAAAGCCCACAGAGCAAATACTAAATCAGAGCTGCTTGCATTGCTTGTGCTGATTGACAATTATTATTCTGGAAATGTTAATGCACATTGCATGGAGCAACCTTGACACTGGAACTGCTGTGCATCTGTGGTGTAAAGGGGCAGAAGGGGAGATGAGGCGGAAGAAAAATGAAGGGAGGTGAAAAGAGTCAGATATGCATGAAAGCAGAAACAATAAATGTTCTAGGTTGATATGCAAGGAATCTTGTCAGTGCTGCTGCGTTACTCTTACTGAGCATCCATTGAAGTTCATTTTTGGCTTGTAGCTTATAAGTGCTTTCTGAAACTTTTAATTTATTATCCAGCCATATTCATTAGGAACTAGTTTAGAACATCAAAAAGAGACATTGGAAGTGCTTTTTGTGTTTTGCAATCAACACAGATAGTGACATTATACTTAATTAAACTAAGGTGAAGCATGTTATATATCTGTAGATCCTGAGGCAGGATTTTAATTTAAGTCTTACACATTCTGTGTGTGCTGCAGGAGCAAGTATGCAGAAATAATTTCCCTTTTTTGTCAGGGGAAGTTCAGCCTCTTTGTAGGCTGCTTGAATTTCAGTGCAGTGAGCACTTTTGGTACCTACATAGGTCAATTTTTCACTTGTTTAGGATTATGGCTTAGGAATTCAGCCCATATCACATTTATATCTAACAGGTTCACAAGCTCGTTAAAAGCAACTGCTTCTCTCTAAGTTGTTTTTTTTGCATTTCCAAACTGGAGTAATTTCTGCAGTAATTTCTGCAGTAATTCATCACTGTTGCCTCATTGTACCACTAAGAAAACAGTAGCAACCTCAAAACTTGGATCTGTGTAATTTATGTTCTTTGCCTACCACACTGGAATGGCTAAAGAGCTCACACATTTTTCATTATTGACACTGTGATCACAGTGTGTTGTACTGCAGTACACTTCAGCCAGTTCCTGCTATTAGTGATTATTGTTATTAATTCCTGCTCTTTCTGGTCATACTGACACTACTGGGATAAAACCAAAACCAGCATCAGAAGTGTGACATCTGGAAGACCCAGCCTAGAAAATGTGATATATATGGTCCACCATTTATTGTCCATATTTCTGTAGCATTTAAACAGTGAGAAAGAAATTTTAGCAATTTGAAGGTTATTCTGGGAGTAGTGATTTGGTGACGGCATTCTTCAAACACAAAGGAATGCCTCTTATTAGTTGTGTCCATGGGATCCACTGCTGGGAGTCAGTGTGGAATTCCCTGGCTGTTGTTGGAGTCCCTCCAAACAGTTGGCCTTGCTGCAGTTGGAAGGCAGTTTCTTGGATACCTGTTGAGCAGAAGGGCACCGTGGAAGAGCAAACCAGCTTGTTCTCAGCATTGGCTAGGGACAGCTCCGCAAATGGAGAGACCAGTTGTCTTTAACAGTTACTGCATCACACTCATGCCAGGAGCAGAAAGTCTCTGCCTTCTGTAAGAGGAGAAAGAAATAGTATGTTTTAGACCGTATCCTTAACAGACAAAAATCTATGATCTGTTTTATCAAAGCCAGCTCGAGATCAAATACACACTGATTTAATTCCAACTGCATTAGGTCAGTTGGAGTTACTCCAGTTTACACCCTATGAGATTTTGGCACATACATTTTAAAAGGCAATTAGGCCCTAAAGGAAGAGCAGAGTGTGGTATATTTGAATTTCCAACTAAATTGTAAGGAGCAATAAATATAATATGCAGAACAATTATGACTTGCACACTCCCCTCCCCTCTTTTAAAGAAAGGAGAATATCTTTACATTTTCTTCTTTGATCTCTCTGAGCATCAGATTTTTTAATATATTATTTGACTGGCATTTCTTTTTATATTTTTATAATTATTTTAGTTTTAATTAACACAACATATTGAAATACAAAAAGATAATTAAAATACAGACTAACATTTAAATTCTAAGTCTAATGAGGTAAATCGTCAAAAACATTTTGAAATATATGTTGATATCGTCCATTAATTGTTAACAGTGTAATTAATCACCCATTA
Organism: Anabacerthia variegaticeps; assembly: GCA_035583185.1. Taxonomy (NCBI): domain Eukaryota; kingdom Metazoa; phylum Chordata; class Aves; order Passeriformes; family Furnariidae; genus Anabacerthia; species Anabacerthia variegaticeps. Next base: position 35,600,485 of record JAWWEW010000041.1, read on the forward strand.
ATTCATACATTCCTGTTGCATTGCCCTCAGAATAGTCATTAAGAAATATAAAATTAAACTCTTATCTCAAAATTTTAGTTGACTTTTGATAAGTGCTGGATGAATATTCATATTGTTAAAGCTTTTTTGATGTAAGAAGAAGGAACATTTCATGTTGTGTATTGATGTATATGTAAGCTGAAGAAAATTATGGTCATAGAAATATATAAATTATATATTGGCTATATATTTATATAGGTAGACTAAATATATATGCAGTTGTGTGCTTGCATGTCTGACAGGAAACAAAATTGAAATAAAGTTCAAGATTGGTAATTCTTCCGTGAACAAAAGCAATGTTTTTATACCAGAACAAATTGTTTTAGAAAAAGATTTTGTAATTTATGTTTTATTGTTATGCTTCCACGTTGTTCCTCCTCAGCTGTTTCCTTCATTAGAAATTGGGATCATAGTTTTAGGATTGGTGCTATTGGTGCAGCTTCTCAGAGGAAAGTCAATTACTGACAAGTATGATACTGTGGTAGGCTGCAAATGAGAGTCCGATTTCTACTTGTGTCAGCACAAATTTTTCCACAGACATCAATGAGACTGGAATTTCACCATGGATCTTTATCAGTTATGCAGAACAATTGTGGCAGTTGGAGAGGTGGATCAGGCTTTTAAGAAATAAGTTTCAAATTACAAAAGAGAGTTTCTTATCTGTACACAAGTATAAAAGACAGTCATGATTTCTTGAATTTTAGTGGCATTTTCTACATCACACATCAGTGTTTTAGTGCCAGATTCAGGAAGGTACCACATAGCAGCAGAATTGTCCCCTCTGTTGGGGTTTTTCACTGTCTGAAGCCATCTGTACTTCCAATTTCTATTCAGAAAAGCAAAGTTTTTTGTTTCAATAGTCTTTAGGTTCTTGTATATGATTCCTTTTCAATTTTCTGTCTGGAGCACTTGTTAGCTGTAGTATATAACGCAGCAAATGATGAATAGGACATCTGTTTCCCAAGAAAACAGGCAAATATGAAACTGACTCGATTTCTATATATAAGTAACACCAACAGAGTTACTATGTGTGTGTGTATATATATATATATACACACATACATATTCATGATAGTATTCTCTTGGCTTGTGCAGTCTTTGCTTTTGTTCCTTAAATAAAATCAGCAAACCAATTAGTGAAGAGAAGTAAAATGCAGGATCAAAGGGACACCAAGGTAGGATAGTAGTTCACAGAATTATTTTTGTATCTTTGCATAGTTGAGGAATGATTTCATATTACACTCTCAGTTATATTCTTTGTAGGATATTGCACTACATGAGAACTGATTAAGTATAATGCAACACAAGTGATGCAATGATATATAACTTAATCTGTATTAAAGTGCTTGTGCTGGCACTAGCCTAGAAACACTGGGTCAGTCTGGTATTCATATAATAGTTTACTGGCATAATAAAAAGAGTCCAATATATTTATCAGAAATTTGAGTGCAATGAATTTCTACTTAACTGTATCAGTTCTAAAATAGAATTACAACATATATCAATGCATTTTCACTTCTTCATAGTGGAGCTTGACTCCTTTCACACTGTTGATAGCCATCATATGTTGAGCCGTGCCAAGATCCAGTGTCATCTATTCTCTTACATTTCAGCACCTTGAAAGAGTTGATCAGTAACTTGTTTCAGAAAACTCCATTGATTTAATCTTGTTAGAGCATGGCATGAGTATTACTCAATGTAAACCTGTGGTTTTTCGCAAGGAGACAATTACCTTCCTCTCATGTCCTTCCTACATGTTTGATAGTACTAGATGTTAAAATACACTTCACAAATGCTTTTTCAGCATTTGTTGGACTAGATCTTAATTAAGCAAAGAAGAAAAGCAGCCACTACCCATATTGTAGTGTCACAGTCTGCTGCAGACAGTGCGAAGTAGCTGGGTTAGACTTGCCACAGGTTTTTTCCATAGTTAGTGGAAAGACGTTTTCTTTATTAAATGTTATAGTTTTTTCATCTGTAGAGAGGACACTTTTTAGTGTTTCCAGTTCACTTTCCATCCCATGAGGTAATGAAGAGATGCTTGGTGCCAGGCAAGGCTTGTCATGGTGCAGAAAAACATCCCCACACAACCCTGGTTTTAGTTGGCAAAAAAAAATTATTGTATTAGAAATGTAAAGGAAATAATTGACTTCTCAGTCACAATCTCATGTTTATCTGCTTCTTTCTGATGAAGTTTTTCTTTTCAGACGATCAAAGGAAAACGAAAAAAAAGTTTCTGATAATTTTTGCAGCTTTCTCTGGGTGTCTCAAATCTCTTAGAAAGAAGCATGCAATAGTATAAAAACTTAGCCTATGCCTAAGCCAAAAAGTATCCTGGTATCTTCCTTTCAGCTGTGACCAGTAGCAGGTTCTGAAGGGGACATGTAGTGGCACTTCTCTGTAAACTTTTTCAGTCTCCATTAATTTGCAAGATTATTCAAAGCACTGTAAGTAAAATGTAAACCTAAAATCATATAGCCAAAAAATATGATCCTTTTTGATTGCTTTTTCATTAAAAAGATGTGATACATATAAGCCTGAATTTCTAATATAACAAGATATTTCTAAAATAATGTCAGAAACGCTTGAAATAAAAGAATTGACTTTCAAAAATGGAAGTTCAAAGTTTTTCAAGCAATAAAAGCCAACCATTTGCTTATGTAAGTGCTATAAACAAGCTATTTCATTCCTGTTCTCAGAAATCATTAACTAAATACTCAACTACAGAGACAGATACTATCTCCATTCTTATTTGTTCAGGGAAAATTGTATTTACCCATTCAAACTAAAATTACTACCCAAAGTATATCCAAAGTTCAGAAAAATACTGGGTACCTTCCCTCAGACAATTTAGGGTAATGGAAAACAAAATCCCTAAAGTGGAGAAAAGTGAACCCTGGTAGGTATTTGCTATATAGTGTAGTGTCAACAAAGGGATTAATTTCCCCCTATGTCAAGGCTGAGAATAGAAACACAGTAAGAAAACGCTGCAAGGAAGACATTAAAAATTATCTGGAGCAAGTAAGCCAAGCTTAATGAGCTTTGCGGCATGCCTTAAAGAACTGATGTGCTAACTTTCATCCAAGAATATTGAATTAATTTTACAACCATCCAAATTAATAATTTGTCCTGATTTTTACTGAATACTACAATGCTGGGGAATTCCAGTGGGCTGAAAAGATGCTACCATTGTGTCGGTGTTCAGAAGTCGTTTCATGGAGCATCTTGGGATTTGATAGGGTGCTTTTCCTGACCTTGTTCCACAGTAAATCATGAAACAGCCATCATGAGAAAGGATTTGGCATGGTAAATGAAGGTCAGACAACATCGTGATATGAAAATAATTGTTGCCAGATGTCTGCCCTCTCCGACACTGTCAGTTTGCTTGGTAAGAGAACTACAAGGACATACATGTATTTTGACATTTGTGATATAGTGGATGCAGCCCTCTACTGAAATATGTAGGGCTGTACATGATGAGCATGATCTGCTGCTACATCAGCAGAGGAATATCATATAAAATAGTATTAACCACTGTTTGCAAAATTAGTGTGAGCACTTTGCAAATTAAAAACTATATAAAGCAGGATTTCAAGAATAACCTGAGGTTGGAAAAACCCTGTGAGTAACTACCAAATCTGTGTCTACCAAAAAGATTAACAAGTTTTTTCTTCATCTGTCTAAAGTGTTTGTACAAGACATATTTAATAATTGAGAAATTGTGTTCTAAAAGGAAAAGAAGCAAAGCACAAAAACAAGTGTTGGGATCTGACACAAAACAAGAATTAGAAATTACATCTCAGTTTAACCGTCCAGGTAACTATCATTCAGAACAGCTCAGGAACATGGCTCAGCATCCCTTGCTTACAACTATCTGTCTACTTTGGATATTCCTGTAAAAGGTGTTGGAACCGGAGCCCGTGCAGAGGGCTGCTAGGATGGTATATTGTGGTCAGCCAGATGATCCAAACGGACCTTACAGTCAGAATGACAACAGTTTAATCTGTCTAATCTTCTCCTGAAGACAGTGGGACAGAAAGCCTGGCCACAAAAGGAAACAGGTAAATAAGTTGCATGGAATAGTTTTATCCATGAGAGATTAGCTCAAGTACTGCCCGACGCAGTACAGTATTTGTCAGTGAATCATGTAGCATGTACATATGTAGGTGTGGCTCTGTGCACAGGTATTTTTCTAAATATATTAGATATATGTTACAGGTACCATAACAATGTCTTTAAATTATGACAGCACGTTTTCAAAAGAATGCCAAACATTAAGGCTTACCACAGAAAGCCACAATGATACTCTGGCAAAAGTGAGTATTACACATTGAAACAAAACTTTAAAGCTGTGTATTGTCCCAATTAAATTACTGCAGTCCTGCATTTGCAGCCAGGTGGTGTGTGCTTGGTAATTGCCAGAGCCCTTTGCAGGAGCTGTTAAACAGGTCTGATTTTCTCAGCTAGCCCGTTTCATGAAGTGTATTTCAATTCAAACAGGCAGTATTAACATGTAGTGTATTTGACAGCTTGCACTGCCTCAATTATGAATTAAGAAGGTACAGTGGCCTGAAAGAGCACAAGCTGGAGTCTTTACACATGTGGGTTTAGTTCTCTGCTCTTTATCAAGTTTTCCATATGACACTCAAAGCAGCAACTAAAGTGAAAACCTCAATACCTGCAGCTTCTTTTTTTTCCAGGGAGGTTTTGCAGACTCCTCACTTTCTGGTTCATGCCAAGCTGATGTCCAGATTCATGTCCAGTCATGTCATTAAAATGGTAGACCAAAAGGGTGCTGTGGGGGTGAAGCAGTCTTTAGGGTTGTTTTTTTTAAAAAATCATATCATAAAATGAAATCAGAATTAGATAGGTCCCCAGCCTCCACTGTTAGTGATCCACAAAAAGCATTTACTTTCAGGAACACAATTTGGCATGCCTAATGTAGCACACACCTGGCTGATCCAGCAACAACCCAAAAGTCAGTGCCATTTTTGTTCAGAATGAAAGCTGAAGCCAGAGAAGGCACTCACACATCAGAAAAAAAGTTAGGCTCAGCTTGTGAGTGCCTTATCTTGGAGCAAGAGTGAGCCGGGTTTTGTTTGCTCGTTTGTCTGCAGGAATTCAGGTGCATGTGCCCAGTTCTCAGATACCTGAAAATCAGATTCCAGAATAATCCAAAGTGAGAGACAAGCTTAGTAGCACTGTTTGAAGCTGAGCATCTTTGCAGAGCACAATTACATTCGTGTAACAGAGGGAGGAAGAGCCAGTTGCTCAGTGTTACAGGTCACATCGCTCAGCAGGGATGTGAGGACAGGAAAAACCTTTATCACAAAAAGGAAAAAGCCTTTACCACAAAATGAAAATTCTTGAAATGTCTTTGAAGCTGGGATCTAGATTTATGGGGGGGATGATTTTTTTTTTTTTTTTTTTTAGTGGTCGAGCTTATCTTTTTATTTTCCATATGAAAGAGGTGTCTAAAAACAAGGTGTGCACAGGACCCTGTAGTTTAGCTTGGGGCAATTCAGCTTTAAAAGAAAATACCATTTAAGGGCCAGTAAGTGCTGGATCTTTGGCACTGCTGTCATAAGTACCTGGCCTTTTCTATGAACACTATTGGCAAATCTGATGCTTACTTCAGTGCTGTAGGTTCCTCTCTGGTAGCTTGGTACCTAAGGCATTTCCCAGAACGAGTTCTGGGTTCTTTCCTAAGGGACAGAGGCCAAATCAAATGTCTGCTCTGTTAGCACATCAGCTGGGCTTTCGGCTCTGCAATTCTGGTGTGCAGTATCTTGGGTGATGGGAAGTGCAATTCCACTTGGCTTCATTTGGTCTGCAAAGAGGATTGCATCATATTAGCCTACATTTGTTGCCAGCTAAGAGCAGACACTGTGGCTCTACTAACACAAAGTAGCTTGACTGGGAATCTGAACCTTACTAGTCCATTTTCCAGTTAGAATACAGGTGTCACAGCAAATTCATGCTGAGTTGCGATGTCAGAAGGCTAAATGCAAGATCATAGAGTGGTTTGGATTGGAAGAGACTTTAAGGATCATTTAGCTGCAAACCCCCTGCCATGGGAAGGGACACCCTCCCCTAGATGGTGTTGCTCAAAGCCCCATCCAACCTGGCCTTGAGCACTTCTACAACGCTGCAGCTGCACTGATTGGGAACATGGAAATGCCATTTCATATCAAATACATTTTCCCTTTCCTAGACACAAACCTTACAGAATGCAGCTTTCTTTTGGTAATGTGCTTTACAGAGGTATTTGTTATACTTAACTAGGTCTGTAAAATACTTTCAGGCATTCTGAGAGGAAGATAGAATAGTAGTAGGGGATGAAAGCCCTGGAAATTTTAGCAAATGCATTTTTGCCAACCTATTACACATCCGCTCACAGGCAAAACTGTTATTTCACCAGTACAGCAGTTTTATGTGTAGTTATTTTAAAATGAACTTTGGTCATTACTATGGGGATATATTTTTATATTCCGGCAAATGAGTTAAATGTTGATGGGCATCATACATGCACAATTACAAAAGTGCATGCCTGTAAATCCTTTGTTGCTGATTATTGTCAGTATGTCTGTGTTTTAGTTGTTGGGATTGCTCTAACACCTAAAAAGAATATGAAGAATTGAATGTGCATTCTAAACCATAAGTTCGATTTGCAATGAAATTGTGTTTTTCCTCTGCAGTCCAGCTGTCAGTGGATCAAATGTGCAGTTCAGGGCTTCTCTTTTCTTTTTCTTTTTTTTTTTCTTTTTTTTTTTAGTTTGCTTTTAAAAGTGTTATAATGACAAAACTAGGCTCAAACTACTGTCTCTGGCATTGGTCACTCAAACATAGCTGTGTTGCACTTTTTAACAACCAAATTATTTCCACATGAAGAGAAAAAAAAAGTATTCACTCTTTTTCTTTTCCTTTTTCAAACTTTGCAGACGTCTTGCAGGAAATGGTTTGACATACATTCCCAAGGGAGCATTTGCTGGCCTTTTCAGTCTTAAAGTGCTGTAAGTAAACTGTGTGTTGTTTGATATATTTTTGATTTCCTAAATGCTCCAGGGAACTAATTAACCAGTGAAGTTTTGATCAAGTAAATTACATATTTTGATCAGCTCATTTTGAACAGTTCAATTGAAGTGAAGATACATATGAACATCATTAAATCTTTGTTTTTTCGTATAGAAAATATCCTAAACAAAGGTTGGAAAACATTAATGGCATTCTAAAAACAACTTGCTCATCAAGTAGATGTCTCTGTACAATATCAAAGGTAAAAACTGGTTCAGTTAATAGTTTCTTTAATTGTCTCCAAAGTTCTGATTTCAAGTGAGCTTTTCATGATCACATAAAACTGGGGTGAAATTGCCTTTTCCTTTTCTTGAGAGCCATGGGGTATAAAAACACGTTATTGCAGAACACAATGTCATTTAAAATTAAGTCCATATTTCATATCTTGTTCTTCGCAATGTAATCCCTATTAGACAAATTACAAAAAATATCACAAAACCCTGTGTTATTTGAAGTAATAAGTCAGGGCATATGGTCACTAAAATTATTAGGAGGTGACATCTCAGAGTGTTTACACCAGAGGGGATCTTTGCCTATGTAAAATTCACAGAAACTGTATTATTAGCAAAAACATCAACCTCAGGGGCAGCATCAAGTCTGACACTACTGTAAGAGTATACAAAACTCTACCAGAAAAATACACAACTGGAAATGATGTTTGAAGAGATTCCCACTCCATCTACTTTTAAGTTGGTGAGCTCTAGCTCTTGTTGGCCCAAGGAGATTTAGGCCGGCCAAAAATTATTTCATTTACAATGTGCCCTCAAGAATGCCATGCTTTTAAGGCAGCATGTACTACTTCAGATTTATCCACATAGAACTCTTTTATACATGTAGGAATTTGTCCAAACAAGGATATTAGGTAGTGTGAATGAAACCATATTCAAAGGGAAAGATTCTTTAGGAATGAAATGTGATTTTTCAATCTTTGCAAGCTAAATGATGTGATCTTTCAGAAAACAGATTTGTCAGGTCATTGCTGGCAACCTTCAGTTGGAAAAAATTTATTTCATTGGAAAAAATTTAGTAGTTTTTATAGAGACAACATTTTTTTCACACTAAATCATTACCTACTCATACAGTTAAAAATTTTATTTGCCATAGTAACATTTTCCTGAGTAAGGATTTCAAGAGTCTGTCCTTCACAGCTTTATCAGAATAGAATCACTTCAGAAGGAAAACAAAATGAAAATTTCAGAATCACTGGAGGCAATTAGGACCTTAAGCCCTATTGAAAGAAAATCGGATTTATTCGTTTAACTTCCTCAGCTGCTTTGAAAATCCCACTCACAGCTGATGTCTAGCTGTTAACAAAGCTAATGTGCTACAGGTATTTGTTGCTTTGAAGAGAGCGGGCTTTTGACAGGGGCAGGGGAATGGAGTATTTGTGTAGTTTTCCTTTGTTTGTAATCTTAAAGTAGAACCATTGCAAAGGAGGTAAGCTTGGAAGAAAATTTGCAGTAGAAAGAAATTGTCTTTACTGTGTTGATTCTGGTTTTTGTGCTACTCAAAATGTAGGATGCTGCAGAATAACCAGCTACGCCAGGTCCCTACTGAAGCACTCCAGAACTTGCGCAGCCTGCAGTCTCTGTGAGTATACCTGATAAATCAACTTGCAACCTTGCCTGAACAGTAGTATATGATTACCTATTCATTATCTGCTAATATCACTTAATAATGTGCTGAAACAACTTTTTCTTTCACTCTCTGTGACCTGCTTTTGAAGAGAATTGTTCCCTCAATTAAACATCAAAAGTGACTGATTTCATTCCACTAATTTCATGACCTGGCAGTTTCTGTGCAGCATTATAAACTGGTTCACCATCTGAGAAGACACTCCTTGGCCTGCAATGCTTTCTGTCAAGAACGTGGTTTCTTGTTAACATTCTTACCAGGGAAGAGAAAGAATCCCAGATGACTCCCTTGGGTTTTGTCATTTGGTGTAATTTCTTTTTTCTTTTTAAGCAGAATGGAAAACACTATTAGCTCATGAAACAAAGTGTACTAGAAGATGCTTAATTATATTCTGTGCTGCAGGCAGGTCTCTGTATTTATAGTTCTTGCCTCTGCGTGCTGACTCAGTCCACGAGCTTCAGTTTTAACAGAACTCCTCCCAGAACTGCTAAACCAGGAGTGAATATCAGCTGCTGTGTGGTATTAATGAAATTATTTTTCAGTGCTTCTGGCCCATAACACAAGGATGGTTGTACCAGGTTGTACTAAGAGCTGACCTAGCCCAGAATCCAGCCTTCAAGAAAGGAAAACTAGAAAGTACAGCAAAGAAAATAATAATACTGCTTTGGTAAACTGTCCCAACTTCCAGAGATTTGCACTCAGGGACTTGCTGAGCCTGTTGTGGCTTTGATAGCTCCTAAAGAGTTTTTTTCTATGAGTTTGTACAACTGCTTTTTGAGCCAGTGAAACACTTGTGATTTTTTGTGGCAGCATGTCTTCTGTTGAGCTAGCCTGTGTAGCACGGTGAAGTGCCTCCTGTTATTTAGTTGGAACTTCACCACATTTTATGTTCCCTGAGTGCAGCATTGGGAGAAAATGGAAACAGCAATTCCATATTTATGTTCACCAAATTTATACACTTCTGTTGCATCTCCACTAGTCAATTTTTCAGACATAGGCTGTTAAGATTGTTTCTCATGTGGAAGCTATTCCTCTGGTCATTCTTGTCACTTAACTGAACTTCCCTTCGGTTCTCATGTGTTTGATCTGAACGAGTCAAGAAGGGATAAGCCCTGCACAGCATGTTTGAAGTGCTTGCATACCAGGGATTTATAGAGAGCGATTATGGATGCTTTTCTGTTTGCTTTCCTACTCTCAAACTTTGTTTTTTTTAATTTTTTAACCTTTGCTCAATGCCAAGTTGTTATTTTCATACTTATTACAACTGCAGGACCTCTTTATAACATGTTAGTAGCTACTCAAGAGCTTGTCCCATAAAGTTTGAAGTGCCTTTTCCCTGCTTGTCTCTCTTGACACCTGTCTATACTGAACCTCATCTGCCATGTTCTTGTTCAGTCAATTGGGTATCATGAGTTCCTTCTGCTGCACTTGCAATTCACATTTTGAAACCACAAACACACTCTTGCTGTCTCAATGTAGGATGCAGTAAATAGAGTTAGTTTATGAATTATCCACAGAATTGCACTGTCACCTGATTAAAAAAAAAAAAAAAAAGGACTGAATTTTCTAAAGGATCTACTGATTTTGAATCTGCAGCATAAAATATCTGGATGATTGAAAACAGAGAAGCAGTTCTTTGATCAGAGGGAAATGGCAACTGACTCTCCTCTGTGCTTTAGTTGACCACCTTGTATTTTCACAGAATTACTCTAAAAAAAATTATTTTCCTAAAAAGTTTCATGATCCAAATGGTGAATTCAATCTGGAAGTTCAAATAGCTATTACAAAAACTCTTGCTACAGTGCATGCTGGTCACCAACATGACTGGTAAAAGTCTTACAATGACAAGGATAGAGTGAACATCTGTACCAAGCTGATACATCTGTACCAGTCTGGTTAGACTGTTGGCTGGGAATTGTATTGTGTTGAACATACTCTTTTTTGTGTGTGTGTAAAGAAGTTCCACCAGAAGGTTAACATATTTTGCATACATTCAGTTCTGCCAAAATTTGAAGAACAAAATAAATTACATTAATAGATTTTCAGCGAAATTATGTCACCTGTGCATAACTTACCACTACACAGACACACATTATACTGTATTAGTTCCCAGGTTCTTATGTCCATCTTGAACAACATTTACCTCCTTAATACACAAAGCATTTGTTAAGGTTTCTAAAGGTGAAACTGCCCTGAGAATTAATTATCTTATAATTGTTATTTGGTCAGTACCTTTTTTCTTTATTGCCCAGACACAGACAGAAATATCTCAGCCGTATACTTTTGAGGTCACAGTTCTTTCCTTTGATCTTTTAAAAAGTCATGAGAAAATGCTGGTCTACTGACTATATTAGGTTTTCTTTCTGCTAAACAAACAAAAAAAAATCTTGCTGAGATCACATCACTCTATACACATTCTGGACCAAAACAAGATAAGCCAAGCCAACAAGAGTTCCTTTGTTGCTCTGAAAGAGATTGTTGGATTTTCAGTGCAGTTTCTAAACAAAATGACAGTCTCAAGCTTTGTTGCAAGTATTTTTTTTCTTGGGTGAAGAAGTTGAAGAAGTAAACCAGAGTTTGTGCAGCCTATGTGAAGCACTGTTAGTTTGTGACTGAATTAAAACAGGGAGAATAGGAATGGTCAGTAGAAACCTTTAGACAGCTGTTTAGCAGACCCAAGATGGAGTGATAGGGGTTTGTACAGGAAAACTACTATCACCTGAAAAACGATCACTGGCAAACGAGACCTCTTTGAGGAAAAGAAAACTATTATTCTTTTGTTTGCTTAAAAGGGGTTGTGCCTGGCAGATAAAGGTGTGCACAGATTCAATTTCTAGTTTCATATAGACTAGGAATTTTCTGTTCACAAGGTTGTTTTGCATTGGTTTCTGATTTACAATAGGAATTACTTCTTGGAACCTTTGAAATAGCAGGAGTCTTTTCAAGAGTGTAATTAAGAGGTTAAAAGCCTTCACAAAAGCAGTCTCTATAAGATAGCAACTTCTTGTATTTATTATGTTTAAGTATGCAGGTGGCGTGATTTCTGAAAGCCTCATTAACCCTTTGCTTTAGGTTGGTATGGATGTGAAAGACAAAACTAGTGACTGGACTCAAATCTCTGCCTTTTGTGGTTTTATCAAGAAAGGCAGTCATGCAAGGGGCAAGCCATAGAAACTGCCTTACTATCTTGATCAGTGTGAAGGATTATGTTAAAATCCTTTTTATATAAGTATACACATCTAATTGTGCATGTGTGCACAATATATGTGTGTGTGTGTGTGTGTATATGCCCACACAAATTTTCCACATTCACTCACAATGCAAATTCATCACAAATTTTTGCACAAAAAGGTATTTCTGGGTGATATGCTCTCCTTATTATTTAGTCCCAGGCTAAAAAATGACAGTATAGATATCCATATTGATATATTCGTTAGTTGATGTTAAATGACCTGTGGTACAGAGAACAAGAACTGATCTATTGCAGGAACAAGCAACAATTTTTTCCACTTTGTTGTCCAAGTTTTAATATTGCTGATATACAGAATAGTATGACAAGTTGGAGTGGTAAATATTAATAGATTTCTTTCTTAAGGCTTGAATATACCTCTAGAATAGATCAGTCTCCTTCAGACAGCAGACATTACTTAATACTATAAAATGAGAAGTAGGCACAAAAATTAACCAAAACCACATAAGATTTGTGAATTTCACCTTTGACAGCAAAAATCTATGAGAAAACCTTTATATTGTTTCCTTGAAACAAATGAACAATTTTTTTTCTCTCACTGAAGCAAAAAAATAAGATTAAACAGTATTAAAATCTTCTCCAATTTTATAAAAGTCTTTGGAGTTCAATAGTTAAAACCAGTGATGTGCTTTGATCAATAAATGACTTCAGCTACCAGAGCTTGGACAATGTGTGCATAAGACTCCAGTTCCCTTTGCGGCTGAAGGATTTAAGGAGGAAACCAGACTATGCTGATTTTGAGATGTAGTTGTGAGCAGAAGGATATCTTCAACTTGATATATAGGCTATAATTTTCCTCTGAAATCTAGAGTGAACACAATTTATCTGGATTACTAGTCCTAACAATTCAAATGGCATTTATTTCTGTCAAACGCAGAAGAGTTTGTGGGTACCATGACTGAGAGGGAGGAACACACAATCACTGATGTGTTACAGCTTGGTCCTTGGCAACAGGATTTGAAGTGTCACTTGAATGCTGCCATCCCTATTACTCACCTTGAGCAAATGTATTTCTTCAGAACAGAATATAAGCAGCTACCCTCTAAGTTGTCTGTTTCACATGTCTTCAATATCTCCATTCTGCATTTTAATCGGGAAGCCTTTTCGTGATTTTGAATATCAATGTATGGTCTGAAAACTTTTTGTGTATGTATATTGATTTGTTCTTCAAGTATCATTCTTAATTAACAGCTTATTGTCTGTCCAACTTTTTTCATTTAAAACATGTATTTGTTTAAGTAGGTATCTTTGTTTCTCTAGTGTGATCATCTTGTAATTTCTAATTATATCCCTTAGGTACCAGAACTGACATATACTTTCAGTATTTTTGAACAAGCAGGGATTGGTTAAACTGACAATGACATATCAATAATTTTTTTTTACTGTTTTTCTGTTTAACAGAATTTTATTCTGCTAGCATCAGAAAAGTTGCAAATCTCCATTAGCAAATGTTGCTAAATAAAGGAGGAAAGGGTAATTGGCATTGCAGATGGAAAAACAAAGCTTCTACTCTTCTTTTATTGAGACTATTGTAACAAGCCTTTTCACTGAATACTGCAGATGAAACTTCATTCCCTGTTTATTTTCTTGTTTAGATATCATTGTTAATAAGCAACTTTTACTGCTGCATTGTCAGACATAGAAATAATCAAAATAAAGAACAGATCATGTGTTCACTGCCCATGACAAACCAGTCATGAAGGACATTTAAAGGCAAGCATTATTTACTGTAAGACCTGCTTTCATTCCTATGAAATTTAAGAGGACTTTTACTTTAATTGTGGAAAAAGGAGAGAATACAACATAGCCCATTTTCAAAAGCACTTTAGACAGTTGATAGTGGGGGAAAAAAGTCATCTTTTCTCCCTTGACAACCTGTGAAGTTGAAATTTACTGAAGCAAATTAATTGGACTTTACAAGTAACAAAAAAAATAGTATCAATGCAATTTTTTAGAATCTCCTAACAGAATTTGTAGGTTGCTTAAATTTTATTTTTAGGGTGTTTCAGTAGTTTTAGAGCACCTGATGGTGACACCAAGTTTTACATAAAATATTATCTAGAAACAGCATGGCTGTTCTCAATAGTTACCTGTCTGGAACAGCTCAGCAAATGGATTTTTCATTGTCTCTCTGGTCCCACAAATATTTAACCTGAACAGAGTTGAAGACTTCGAGGGAACAGAGTTCTGAAATGCTTCCTGTTCAGGCTTGAAATTAGAAAATCACTTTTTTCCCCCCAGAAGTGTTAACTTCAAACAATTTTTTTCCAGTTTGATGCTTAATAATCTTTATTTTAAATTGAAAGACCAAACAACTTTGATGAAATTACATTCTTCCAAAAGAACTGTTTTCATGAAAAGACAGGAACCTTAGTTGTGGTTTTCATGTCACACCCCATGATAATGAAGGCTACAGAAGGCATTATCCTTCTTAGGGAACCTTGCACCTGAATAGGTATTCACAAAACACCAGAGGAGGAATTTCCCACATTTTAAATCTAGGTTGTTTGTGTCTATGCAGGTGTCTGTACACATATGCGAAGATGTCCCAAAACTCACTGTTGCAGTCTCCTCATTTTATTACACGTCTTCACCATCCAAGCTGCTAGAGCCCCAGGGCACTAGGGAACTAAGGATGACTGGAACATCAAGCAATGGTGCAATATCAGGCCACCTGTCTCAATCACAGACACTTTTCTAGATTTATAACCAAGGCGAAAAAGGTAGAGGTGCAAAGTTCCCTAAAATGTTTTTGCTGCTGTTTATTTTTTTTATGTGCAGTCCCTAACTGAACCAGCCAGTTGCTTTCAAAGTGGAGTGCAAATAGACTATATAAGATCTGCAATTCCAGGACATGGGATGATGTTTTCTTTTATCCAATAGGATGTACTAGGCATCTGACTCTTTTCTGTCTTATGACTAATCTCAAGGGAGTTTATATTGCATGTCTTAGAGGCAGACAAATTTCTGAACCTCAGAACTGCTAGCCAGAAATCATCTGGCATGGCCGAAGCCACCATGACATACATGTGGAAGGAGCACAAGAAGGTGCTGCTGGAGTGATTAGCAGTACGGGGGCTTACACTAGATTCCCAAGGAGATCCTCCTGGGTGCCCTACAGTGACACACTGTGATAGTCACAGCCAACCTAGAGAAGCAAACAGTGCTTCAGAATGCTTCCAGGCTCTGGACATGATTGTCTGTCCTGCTGCACTGTAAACAGGGTCCTTGGCACACTTTTGGCCTGTGCCAACTAGAATTTGTCTGAACTGTTCCTGGGTCCATCTGGTTCACATTCCCTTGGGACCATCTGCAGGAAGTGCTCAGCATACAGCCACCTTGCTTGGGATGCTTGCAGACGTCACTCCAAGCCAGCTGGCTGAGGACCTGTGAGTGTTGCCAGCCACACCAAACATGCCTCTCTATCTGTGGGGTCCTGATCTGCATCTGCAGCCAGATTAGTAGGATAACCCAACAATTCCTGCTAGAACCTGTTTTTTCACTTGTGTGGGGATTGAAGGTACCCAATATCCGAGCCAGTCTTTGTACAAACGTAGCATTGCAGTTGGCTGTTTTGCTGTATG
Source organism: Anabacerthia variegaticeps (assembly GCA_035583185.1). Taxonomy (NCBI): domain Eukaryota; kingdom Metazoa; phylum Chordata; class Aves; order Passeriformes; family Furnariidae; genus Anabacerthia; species Anabacerthia variegaticeps. Next base: position 35,616,067 of record JAWWEW010000041.1, read on the forward strand.
CAATGTGCTGGCCTCCTGTCCCATCATCTTGAATGCAGGTTTACCAAAACACCTGAGCAGCACATTTGGATGTGAAGAGAAACACTAAGGATTGAAACTCCCAGAGCTACAGAGACCTCCTCATGTAAATCTGAGCAGTGGGACAGAAACATTTTTGGTCTTGCTGTTGCCACACAGGGTTCTTTGTGTAAGTCCTGTAAAAGTGAGCTGTGAGAACTGCAGGGCTGGTGTGTTGTAATTAAGCTTTTCACAATAGTCCTAGCATTTTCCCCTGTGGACTGAGGGGGATATCCTGCATAAAAGGCCATGTTTGAAAAACATGGCTTACAATAGCTGGCTATATTTTCATTACATCCACTTTTCAGAGCCAGTTTAGATGTCACTTGCCATTACTTAAATGAGACTTTAGTTAAACTCCTGTGAACAAACCCTTGAGAGGGTCTGCGTCCCCACATGCTAACAAAGATGGTGGGGCTGCAGCTGGCCCTCTCCTGCCCAGTATGCCCTCCCCAGGCAGGCCCCGTCCACAATCCCTGTCCATTGTTCACTGCACTGTGGGGCAAGGCTTGGCTAAGGCTTCCTGCATAACAGAGCTGGATCAGAAGAGGAAGGTGATAGGAGAGGGAGAAGTGCACATCTTCTTTAATCCACCATGCCTAAAATTAGTCCTTGTGTGGTCTCACTTCTATGCCTCCCCCACCTATTACGTAAAGTCCCTTTGCATTTAGTTTTACCTCTCTTACATCAAAATTACATGTCAGAGGAAAAATTTTATCCTTGACTTCTTTATCTGTCTTTATCTCCAGACCCTTTGTTGAGTTCTGGCCCTTATCCATTGCGAGAAGAGGCAATCCATGTAATAGCTGTTTATTTCAGAGGGAGAAATGACCTGGGGGAAACCTCCTTCCTGATCCCATATTTAATATTTGATTTGAACCTAAATGAATGAGCAAGACACTCTAAAAAGACATTAAGGAATTTCTTGATACACCCATGTTGTAGCTCATTTTGAGAGAAGATGCAGAAAAAGGAAAAAAAAATATATGTATTCCCTTAGAAACCTACTACCTGCATAAAACTTAGTATCCATTCATATTGAATTGATTTAAAAATGCAAATCAAGTCTTTTTCACACATCTACCTTCTCCTGTACCAATAAATGAGTCCTGTTTACAATTCTCTATGAACAATATCTTTTCATAATTCATACACATGGTTGTAGCATTCACAATGTGTCACAAGAAACACTAGTGGGTTCCAGTCCACATAGTTCAAGCATTTGCTTTGAATGGTTTAGACATTTTAAGTGAGCTCATGGTGAATTTCATAGTGGCTGCTTTATTTACATGCTTCCTATCAGAAGAGATCAAGTATTTCTCTTTCCCTAAATTAGCCCTCTCTGGAATATAATAGCAGCTTTCAAACTCACCACATGTTATCTATATATTTTCAATTATAAATAGGGTCATGCTTGGAAGTTAATGGGTTTAGTTTTGAAAGTGCCAAAACTTTGATCAACACATGTAAAACAATTGGCTGAAAAGGGTGATTTTGATCAATGCTTTATACATCAGTGTGCATTACCTACACTATGACAGGAAACATAACCACTACTGAAACCTTTTAATATCTGCAAGAGGGAAAACGGTACTTGGAAATTTAAAAAAGATTAGATAACAAAAGAGCACTTGAGGCAGTACCTCTTATGAGTACTTGCAGGATATGTTACCCAGTTACAGGACCTGAAGCACAACTCATTGCAGCTTTCTTGTTTCTTCCAAGCTTTGTTTAAACAATAATTCAACTATTTAGAATTTCATTTATAGTACAGCAGTCCTATTTTTCTTTCTGTGCTGTATTATTTCCATATCCAGTGGTGGGTTTCAATTTGAAAACTGAAGCTATTAAAAAAAATCAGTTCCTTGATTTGCTATGAAATATTGGTAAGATAAAAATCCTGGTCCCACTGACGACAGCATAAATATTGCCATTTCACCCACAGGGTCACATAAAAACAACTGACTGTTGGCTTGGCCATACAGTCAGGCATCCTGTGAGTAACTCCTGTGGAGTCAATGGGACATCAGAGCTGCACAGGCAGGCTGCCTATTGAATACGATGGTAACTGCAATACTGCAACACATTTACTTTGAATAAAGCCTCCATTCTTTAATCAGTGTGACTGTCAAACTAAGGCAACTGTAACTTCTTAGTTTACATACCAACATCACCCAGGGAAGAAATTTACTTCTAACTGAACACAAAGAAACCTCATCTACTCCTTCAAATTATACCTTATTTGAAAACACAGGCATAACATGGTTCTTGCCTGGGGAATAGGGGCGGAACAATATGAGTGTTTCTAAACATTTCCAGCCTTACCCATTTGTTGACAGATCCTTGAGTTATTTTGGAAGCTCTGTCTCTGCTGCCTGCCATGTCAGTTATTATACTGAAAATTTAATTGTACAAGGGCTTTGACACTGAACCTTATAAATTTGTTCCAACTGACCTTGTCTCAGTTATTTGCCAGCCTGGCACGGAGACTTAGCAGTCATTATTTCTTCTCATGCAATAGGTAGGAGCAGCATGGAGCAGGAGATAGAATGGACCTGACATTTTACATGACTGTAAATGAGGAAGAAGCTTTAAATAAAGTGATTATTATGGCCACCACAAAAAGGGTTGCATTTCTCTCAAACAGACCAAATTTAGGTTGTATAGGATTACTTCTTTGTACCATGGCTGTAGGTGTTTGTTCTGTAGTGTTTTCAAGCACCTATTTAAATTTATTTCTGTTTCACCATTCATTTAATTACTCCTTTCTGCACATTTCAGGAAAAGTTTTAGAGCATGGCTTTCTGTTCTGAAAGAGGTACAAATCACTGCAGAGCATTAAAAGCAGAAAAAGTGTATCAGAGTACAGATCCCCAGCTGGAAGTTTCACAGTTTTAGAAGTCTGAAGCACACATTTAAATCTTTCCCTGAAAAAATCACAGTAGAAAAGCAAAACAGAGCAAAAGCAAAGGCCAGTAATAAAGGATGTTATACATGTAGGACCACATCTGCAAAAGGTTCAGTAGATTTAATCCTTATTTACACAAGTGTGAGAGCAAAGCATCACCTGCAGACTCTTCAGAGGTACAACGTGCGATTGAGCTCCCTCTGTTGGCTCTGCAGCCTCTGAAATGCATTTAGTTACTTCTTCTTCAACATAAATATATCACCTTGGCAACACTAATCTCTATGTAAAAAAACATTATATTCCACTACTAAAAAATCTGAACTTCAGTTCTAATTAGAATCATTGGAATAAACAATATTTAAGAAAAGGTAAAACAGGAACCTCTAGGGGCTCAGAAGTGAATTCTATTTATGGTTCTTGGAGTGGGTGTCTAGCATATGGAAATTCAAATTATCTTGCAGCTCAATAATTTACAGGTTCTGAAAGAGAATCTCTGGATGAGTTTCTTGCACTTTTTTGTTCCATACTTTCAAACAATTGGGAAAGGAAACAAATTCATACCCCCTCCTTAGAGAGGCACTGCTCAAAAATGATCAGTGAGTTGATGGCTCCAAAGAAGAGCTGTCTGCACAGAGCCAGCTGACAAGGAGACTTGTAGGCACGACTTGAGGTCTCAAGGGTGAGGCTGCAAGCAAGATGGAAATGTAGGATCTCCAGGAAATGAAAACTGGATGTGGCAAGCCATGTCTATCCTTTGGGGTTGTGTTCTTGGTGATAGCATCAGTGATAACTTCTGATTAATATTGTGCAAAGCCACTATTCTTTTCTTGAAGTCAATTTTCTCTATTTGTTTTTCTTCTAGGCGTCTGGATGCCAACCACATCAACTATGTCCCCCCCAACTGCTTCAATGGCTTGGTCTCCCTTAGGCACCTGTGGCTAGACGATAATTCTCTGACAGAAATTCCTGTCCAAGCTTTTAGGAGTTTACCAGCACTTCAGGCAATGACACTGGCACTGAATAAAATTCATTACATACCTGACTATGCCTTTGGAAACCTCTCCAGTTTGGTAGTTCTGTAAGTTTCATTTATTGTATTTTAGACACAATCTCTTCCTGCAGAGCATTGGCCTCTTTGTTATGAATCACTTGAAGATGCAATGTTTAATTTAGATGTTGCTTGAGACACCCTGGAATAATTAAATATTCCCCTGATCCATGTCCAGTTGCCAAATTATAGGTAAATACCTCTGGGCATGGGTCTGTCTTGTCTTACAGTCTTAATATTAAATTGATATCTCGGGGCTGTGAATCTTCAGTTTTCCTTCTACAGTTGCACTAAGCTTAGTGATATTCCTTTACCAAAAGGTCAGTGTCATTTGTTCAGAAAATGTTCTTTTTGAAATATAAATGCAGCTTTCTGTGTTGCATATGTAATATAACCCAAAATTTTAAAAAATTCTCTTGAGGAAACTGATTTTTTTTGTATCTTCTAACAATCTGATTAACATTTCCTAAACCACTTGTTTTGAACTAGCTTAAAAGTTTCCGTCTCAATAAAAAAGTATGTAAGGGAATTAAAACATCACCCTATCTGTTCAGCAAAACAAACAGGAAGGGAGGAATTGTGTTCTCCCTAAGACTGACTGAGGGAAGATTAGAAACAGGAAATGAACTGAAGTCTTTTTGGGGGACTTGGAAAGAATGCTGTCTAGTAGAAAAAATATGCATTTCCCTTCATAGAAAGTATACGTAGTTTTGTATTTGTTTTATGTTTGCTTACCAGTTCAACTAATTGAAACATGCATGGCTGGCACCAAAATCTGGAAGGTATATTAGGGAGCGTGATTTCAACTTTTTATCTTCTGGGAATGTACCAAGTGGAAAAAAAATCTAGACTGGCTGGAGAAACTGAGGTGGAGAAGTTATTTCAGGATGCTTTGGAAAATGTTAGCATTATTAAAGAGAGAATGATATATTCAAACTATACGAACTGCCTGAAACGATAGTCTGTGAGACACCTAGCATGTTTTAGCATAATCTAGCCCGAGTGCAAACACTGAACCTGGCACACATCAGGGTTCTTTATTTAGTCACTATCTCTGTCTAGTGCTTAATATATTCATATAAGTACATAGGGCCCCAAAAATGGGGATTTACAGTTGCCTTGTGCTGCAAAACTTTTGCCTTCTTTTTACGTTAAGTATCAATCACATTCAAGTTAAAGAATGGATGGACTTGTCATTTGATTAAGCTTCTAGACTTTTATCAGTAATGGTAAAGACAAGAGGCTGTCTTGAACACTGTTTTCTAGATCCCTACCAGAAATGCAGTGGTAAGAGGACAGTTAAGAAATGCAGAAGAAAATAATTTCTTTTCATGTCCTGATTGCTTCTGCTCAGTTAGGTTTCCTTATTTAATATCTGCCTTGCTTATTTCTAAAGCTTCTGTGCTATGTAGTGATTAATAATTGAATCATGCCTTGTTACGTGCAACATTGGATACTTTCAGCTCATCAAAAACTTTGTGTGTGGTTCTTCTTTCGTTTGGTTGCTACTCTATACAGTCTGGCAAATTTTGAACTCAGTGCAAAAATGCATGGTCAATTGGAGCATGTCAAAACCTTTATAATTAAAGACCCAGACATAATTGGAATTCGGAGATGGACTCTTCATGCTAACTAAAGCGTTAAAGGTCAGCATAGTCATTAAGAAGAGAGTTGACTGCGTTTCTTCCTAGGAAAGGAAAAACCCACAGAACTTTTTTTTTTTTGCCATCAGAATCCCTGCCTTTCATGGACAGGTAGACTCAATTTCTTTAGGTTCTGCAGAAAATTCAGAGAGACTCCAATCTTTAATGATATTTTTGGAGCAGAATGATGTATTGAAGGGGCCTGGCAGCCCTCATTCACAGCCTTTCTTTTCTTTTAAACACTGCTCCTCTGGTTTCCCTCCACTATAGGGGTAGGGTTTTCAGAACTAAATAAAAGGAAAAATCTGCTGGGAAAAAGGCATCCTTTTTAAATTAAACAACCTGAAGTGGCTACAAGTTGTATCTACTCATATTAATGAGCTTGACTCAGAGTGAGTTTTTTCCATGTTGTTTTAAAAGACTTACAAATAGGAAGAACTGATAGTCTGTGTGTGGGGATTGGCTAAAATACATAAAAATTACTTTCAGTTGCTAAGTATTTCAGGAAGTAGTTATTGATTTTTATCATTTCAAAGGAAGGTGAGTTAACAGAGCTTTTAAGATTAGTTTGCTCATCTCAGTGAGGCTACAACTTTTTGTCTTATGGCTTTGTGTCTTCTTGCATTCTGCAAGCCTAATGCCCCTGACCTACCTGATGCATTATCATCTCCTCACCTGCTGCTGGTTTGTGCCATACTCTCTAACACCCTCTGAATATGCATCTTCCAAATATATATCTCATATGCCACACACAGTTTTTAAGACAACATATTAACCAATTAACCATCACTGAGAATATGTCAATTCGATGTGCAAACCCCAACCTGGAACTCCAGAATACAACATTTTTAAACAACCTACTTGGTTTTAAAACGGATCCCCTCTGTGAAACCAAATGGAAGCCTGTGTGAGTGGAGAGGTATCGAGAGAAAGGGTGGAGGGTGGTGGAGGTGCCTCCTACACACGCACTTGCAAAAGCATGACTTGCATATAATCAGTGCATGTCTGAAAATAAGTTTCTTTTGATTTAACCATTAAAATGTTTTGCTTAAGTCCACTGTGGGCAGTGTGCTTTCCTGACTGAGTGCTTAATGTTCCCCTGCAGACATCTCCATAACAATAGAATCTATTCCCTGGGAAAGAAATGCTTTGATGGGCTCCACAGCCTAGAGACATTGTGAGTTGACCTCTTATTTGTTTCCTTTTTTTTTAGAGTGTTTTCATTAATATTCTGAAAGAATAAAAATAGCCTAGAAGCCAAATGTGGGTTTTAGCTTGCCTAATCGCTACAGGATCTAAGTGATAATTCACAATGACTCTATTTAGCAAATCCTATTTTTGACTATAAAAATAGTTTGCCATTTTAATAAGCATTGACAATTGATAAATTATTTGAAAGACAGTTGAAAACTGTATTGAGTGTTGGAAAAGAAGTGACTACTCATGAACAGTTATGTTTGCCTAGTTTAGTACTATTTATTTGTCTTGCTTAATCAATAAAACTAATGGCTAGATTGGGAAATTGTCACAATGAACTGCTTTAACATTAAGAAACAGTCTTGCAATAGAGGAGGGTTATAAAATTAACAAAAGTTCCAGGTAGTCAAATTATGCACATGCTTTACATATGGAAGAAGAGAAATGTGTCAGTTGTATCCAAGTTTATGTCTTTAAAGAATAGCACCGGTAAAGACTGAAGTTTCCTCAAGTTTTCACTGTAGTTCTGTTCAGACCAATACAAATTTTCTTGAGTTGTCTTGCAAAGAATTGTTCTACAGAAAATGTCAAACAGAAATGCAGTGCTGATGGTTAGCACAAAGTATGCCACTACAGTTAGTCGAATAAAGCTGTCTGCTCGAGTCACCCACAGACCAAAACAATGCTACAGGGACGAGAAAACCTTGCATATTCTTCCTACAGCACCTGCCACAGTCAGCTGCATCATTTTCAGAGATTTTTAGGTGCTCTAACCAACCAGCACAGAGACTAAAAAGCCTGGTATTAGGAACAAATAGTTTCAGACATGAATAATGCTAGCCTAAAGGTGTCTGTTTGCTTTCTCGTCCACAGAACTGTGTACTGCCCACTTCCATCTTTTTCATTAAGAGCAGGAAGCAAGAAGTTTTGGGCTGTTGTTTTTTAATCACCAGTTTTTATTACATTGATCACTTGCCACAGAATTGCAATTTTATAATATGGACTTTTAGCTGCCTGTGAGTTGAGAGGAAGTCCCTTAGTGTAGCTCCCTAAAGGGAGACGGGAAAGGAAGAAGGAAAATGTAACTGTTTTGGGTTTTTAAGTGATATTCACATGGCACCTGGTCAAAAATGGGGAAAAACAGAACAATGGAATAAGTAATTGCAAACCCAGTCCCAGCCACCTGGCATGAGAGAGGTGAAAACACAGAGCATGGTCAGGAGCCTGGGAATAAGTGTAGGTGCAGCCACTTCACTGCTATAGGACAGTGTAGCTCTTGCCTCAAGCAGAGTAATTGCATACTGCATAGACCAGTTTGCACAGAGTTTCAAGATAATCTAAATATCTTGGTGTAAATGACAGATGCCAGCTTTAAGATCATTTGTTTGCATTGACGAATAGGTCTGGAAATCACATATAACTGGAGGGCAAACCCAAACTGTACATGTCTGTAATCTCTTTTTTGTCAATAAGCAGGAGAGATTTACAAGCAGGAAGGAAAGCCTTGTTGAGTTCAGACAGCAGTTTCCTGCCTGCATTACTTCAGCCTGATACTATTTCAATTTCAATCTATTGTAAACTATGACTTGTGTTTTGCCTGTTCAGAAAAGCTTTTGCTCCAGTTTTTCAGACTATTTTCATCATAAAGCATTATCAGAGAGCATCACAGTAAACTGGCATATCTCAATTTTAGTTTCACGTGTCTCCTAAATGCTGAAGGATGCACATGTTATGCTGAGGGCAGAAGTAGGATTATAACCCATTCAGCCTACCAGAATAAAATCTAATTACTGCTGCAGCATGAGCAATTCTTAAAGCAGAGGTCACTAGGTAAACTATCATTTTTACAGTTTGTGTGGTTTAAAATATTCTTTGTATGACTATTGTCAAGTCTTGAAATTAACAATACAATTAGAAATCTTTAGCATCAAATGCAGCTCACCAAAGAAAGTTGTTGAATATTCGAAAGATTTTTTTGCCCTGTTAATACTTTGAAACAATGAAAAGGATAGGTAGTTTGTAAAACAGCAAAACCCATAGTAGTATCCAAATTCACTTATGTTTTCTTTATTGCAGAATGGCTTAGATGTAACTAAAAATAGTTACATTTTTATGTGTGCTGATAAAAAGTAGGAATGATAATGTGCCTTAAATAGAATTTGTTGGAATACATGCGTACACTTTTGAGGATTTCCTGGCTTTTTGGTGTATGTATTTATTCAGTGCATGGAAGATGATAGTGCATTATAAATACCAACTATGCTATGTTATCCTTTATGCAGTGCATAACCTAAATAATAAAATCTATTTTCATACAGAGATTTAAATTACAACGGTCTGGATGAGTTCCCCACTGCTATCAGGACACTAACAAACCTCAAAGAACTGTAAGTACAGAGCTCATATTAGGAAGGAGGATGTTTTGTCTTGTGTGTAATTATTTTTTTTAATGCTGGTGATTTTATCAGTAGTCCTTAAAAACTGATACCCTAGGAAAAACTAATAAATATGCCAACTTATATAAAAAATAATTTTCAACATTCAGCTCAGCACGTTTAGGTTCTGACAACTTCTACACTGCATTATGCAGTGGGTTTTTTCCAGGTACTTCATCCTTGGGATACTGTAAATAATAAACACAATTAATTCACTTTTAGTCCCAAAAGCAACAGTTAGATTTTGTGAACAATGCAATATATTAGTCTTCTAGCCTAAGAAGAAGGCGACATGGTATCCTTATTAGTCCATCAGGTTTAAATGTCTTGACCAGCTTCCCTCCCTCCTCTCCATTACATTAAAGCAATTTCTTTTCAATATATATAGTACTTTGTAATACTGTAAACAAGACGCTTTTGGATGCACAGCCATAGTTTGCATTAAAAAGAAATCAACAATGAAAATAAATTTTTCAAATTTGTTGTAAGAAACAGTTGAATTATTAAAAAAACCAAAAATAATTAAATTGTATTCACACATCATAAATGCAATGTACACATCAATGCATATGTCCAGAATTCTTTCCATTTGAATTATTTACCATGTTACTGGTACCATCAGCATAGATTTTTGACAAAACGAGGTAATTACCTACTAGTTGGCCGTGGTCGTACCCCTGCTACGTCACAAACTGATATAAAAAGCACTTTTAAGTAGCTACCTGCGATTTGTTTGAAAGCAAGGATCCCCAGACACTACTGACTCCTGCTCAGCACCTCCAGTGTTGGCAGAATGCAGCTCTGGAAGAGGCAGCAGGGCTATGAGTTTCTCAGCTCAGCTATTCTCAGCTGCTGCTTATGTCATAAAATAATTGGTATGACATCCAGTAACCTCAAAGGATTGCCTTTTTGGTGACCTCTGGAGTCAGTAGCCAAAAACGGATAACTCAAGTTTGCAGCAAATGCACCTTGTCCAGTCCAGCAAAGGGCCTGATGTGCTTGAGATTACTTGCTGGCCCCCACAGGATTTCACCTTGTGTCTGGGCTGAAAACACCGTCACCTTTTGTCTACAGCTAGTAGCAGATATTAGTCACGCCATTTTCCTTGGGTTTTGTTCCATGCCAGGAATCCCATTCAAAACTAGTCCTTTTACTGGTTCTAGATTAAATGTGATGCTCATAGTGCTTAGTCTTCATCTGCATGTTTTTATTGAATGTGAAGGAAGTTGGGATGTGAAGCCTTGCTCTGTAGCTCATCAGCAGTAGCAAAATGCCTAAACAAATGAACCAATAATGTGGGACCTGTCCAAGTAATGGCCAAGTGTTACTGGCATCAGTGAACAATTGGATGCTTAGTAATGCATAAATTTAAGCTGGGAAGCTTCTTCATACCCGACTGAACTAATGGGAGCTTCCCACACAAATCACCATTGTTCTTTTGAAATCTTAGTTGTTCCTTTTGTTTTTCACAATGGAAAATTACTCATATGAATGAAATCCAGCAATTAATGATGAGACAAAGATTTGGCTTTCTATCCAGCAGGCACAACTACATTTTGTTTGTGTCCACATTTAAATATTTCAGCAAAGAGGTGGTTTGGGGAGACTCAGCATTACAATATAATGTATAAAATTCATTCACTTTATAAACTTGTGCCACCCAGAAAAGAAGGATTTGCAGTTTAACAGGCACAGGGGGAAATATAGTTATTTTTTAATTATTAATATCTAATTATTAATGTTCTTAGTTCATATATGTACATTGTATCTATATGCATACATGCATATATTCTGAATTTAAAAGGCTATTTTGCACTTTACTTCATCTGAATGATTTTGTGTTTTAGAAAAGTGCAGAATTTCAACAATTTTGCCCTTTCCCTCTCCTCTCCTCTCCTCTCCTCTCCTCTCCTCTCCTCTCCTCTCCTCTCCTCTCCTCTCCTCTCCTCTCCTCTCC
>JAWWEW010000041.1:35627376-35768067 GCA_035583185.1 Anabacerthia variegaticeps
CTCCTCTCCTCTCCTCTCCTCTCCTCTCCTCTCCTCTCCTCTCCTCTCCTCTCCTCTCCTCTCCTCTCCTCTCATCTTCTGCTTTTTTCAGTTCTGTCTTATTCCAGAAAACAAGAATATACCTGTACATACAGACACTTTTGTTACTACAAATGAAAAACAATCATTGTGCATTGTGAATACAGATTGAGTCTTCACTTTTTTTTTCTTACCATAAAAACCATTTTTGCTTTTATAGGGGATTTCATAGCAATAATATCAAGTCAATACCTGAGCGTGCATTTATGGGTAATCCATCACTTATTACAATGTAAGTGATAAGAATCTTTTCAATGACTCTTTGTATTAGAGAATGTGAAACTAAGTATTGTATTTGTGGCTATTTGTCAAATAGCTTTTCTTGTGAGTATACTATATAGCACATCATTGTACAAGGCTTTCCAGCCTCACAGAAAGAATGGCAGTTTGCATGACTTCTTTAAGGGAAGCAAGAAGTGGTCTCTGGCCTTCAACCTTTTATTTTAACTGTTCTAAGTCTCTCAGCATTACTGGCCGTGCAGAACCTAGTAAAAATCATTCTTGATGGATTCCACTCTGAGTTCCCATTGTCTTACATGAAAATGCACTTAATGGGCAAACTTCAAAATAAGGAACTGCAAAATAAATGTAAGAAAAATAATGACTCATCTTGAGTACTATTCTACCTGCAAAAGCAGCATGACTATAAAAGGGCAAGGGAACCCCGTCTGAGCAGGTGAAGTTCTGACTTCTTCACATCTCAGGTCATAACAAAGTTCTTTGTATGTGGATTTCTATCTTTGCAAACCTGGGAGAAAGAGAGAATATTTTGTTGACTGGCTTCTGGCTTTAAAACCAGGAAACAGCTACTACTTGAATATTAAAAATGTGAAATGTGGTTGATGAATATAGATTAGAGGATGAGAAAAACTCAGAGGTTCACCTCTGCTACAACCAGAGGTGCACAATCTGTGATTCATCATAGAGAGTTTACTCATTTTCTTGTAGTATAATTATATAATATATTTACAATAGTTTAAAATACTTTTCATTAAATGTCTTTTTATTCTCTTTTTGCAGACATTTTTATGATAACCCTATCCAGCTTGTTGGAAAATCGGCTTTTCAACACTTACCAGAGCTTAGAACTCTGTATGTGTTTACTTTTTATTTTTACTGTCTTTATGTGTTGCAATACTAGAGTTGTCCCACACTTCCCTCACCATAATTTTATTGAAATTATTTATTCAAATTCTAGGACTTTAAATGGTGCTTCACAGTTAACAGAGTTTCCTGATCTGACAGGGACTACGAGTCTGGAGAGTTTGTAAGTGTTAGAGAAGTATTTTTGATTTGTTTTATTTTCTTGGATACTACCTTATTGTAAAGAATGTCCTAAAGAAAATAGTTGCTTTTGCATCTGTAAAAAGTAATTTATTTTTGTCATAAATTCCTTCAACAGGACACTCACAGGAGCACAGATCACCACTCTCCCCAAATCAGCTTGTGACCAGTTACCTAATCTCCAAGTGCTGTACGTTTCAGTAAGATTATTAACATTACATTAATGCAAGAGATGAATAGACAAATGCAATCATTATGATTTCAAAATTACCCAGTTGCTGCTAGTTCAGTGTATCATGTTACTTCTTAGGAATTCAGCTCAGGGAGCAGGCCCCAGTGTTACTCAAAACGTTTACAACCCATTTATCAGCCAGGATTTCCCATACATTGCTGAGAAAGGTAATTACTTAGTGTATTTTTAGGAAAGGGTAAAATGGTTCTTGATTTCGTTTTAAAAACCACAGAACTATCTTATTTTCATTAGTTCTATCTCTCCTACAGTAGTTTGAGATTTTTTTCGTACTAAGGCAGATAGTTCAGTGAAGTGAGTAGAAAATAAAACTGAGTGAGGGGTGCAGTTTTGAGTCCTTGTTATGCTTCTCTTTTAGTTTCTTTCTTAACCAGACATGAGTAGCTGACTGCAATTTTAATAGACTATCCTTGGCAGAGTAGAGGTATATTTGATATACTAAATATCCAATATTATTTTAGCTTGCAAACTTCCTTGGACCGCACTTAGTCACTAATGAAAGTAATCATTGTGTCCACTTCTTTGAGAATGAGCCAAGAACACTTTCTTCAATCTATTACATCACTAGGAATGTATTTGGTATTAATTCTTTGGCCAAGGTTGAAATAGCACTAATTATAATGCATTATTTGAATACCAGAGTGGATGTTAAGAACATTTCCAGAAAAAAATTTAAGTTTTAGTTAATGAACTCAATATGATAATTTCCAGAATGATAAAAGAAACAAGTCTGTTGCACACAGACTTAAGTTTAAATATGTCCTCTATTATTCAAAAACAATAAATGATCTCAAAACTGAAGGCAACAGATACTACAGCAATTAATAACTTGTACAGTTCACAGTAGAGTAGGGCTGTCCATTGGAAATTCACATTTCTTATTTTTTAGTATCACGCTTTATTATTAGAGCTGATACTTAAAAGAGTGGGGAACCAATTTAGCATCAATTTCAAGAACTCAAGACTTGCTCTTACCCCATTCCTGTCAGACTGGAATGAGCCTGCCAAGTCCCCGCTTCGGTTTGCACATTAGTTTTGCCTGTGCCATGGAGGGCAATGATGCTCTGAACCTCACAGCTTACTTGGAGACCGTGCCCTGGAAGGGGCTCCCCAGCTCAGATACACTCACAAACACTACAAGCACAAACGCTGTTTTGAAAGGCAATTTGTGCGTCCTACCTAGCCACCAATACTTCCAAATGTGGATTAACATACACAGAGGCTTCCTGGGTGTCTGCACACCTGCAGTAAAGGTGTACCTGAGAACATGGTCACAGCAGTGCTCAAAAGACCCTCAGACCGGCTGGGTATGCACATCAACCTGGGAAACAAAACCACTTGCCCTCTGCTGCTGCCAAGAGCCTCAAAAAAGTGGCAAAAAAGACCTTAAAAATAAACAAGTAAAATATTTCCTGTAGCACTGACAGAAACTGAGGAGAGAAGGATCTCAAGTTTGGTTTGAGGGCTTTTTCCATGTGTGAGGAGGGAGTGTCAGGGTGTACAAAATTCAAGCTAGTAACATGTATTTAAGAGCACCTAAGTCACAAAGCTATGCGTGACAGAGCAGCCACTGTCTGCCGGACACAGAAAACATCCTTTACCTTGGCCTAAAGCCTCTAGCCCATTGAATCCTCACCTATAATATCTGATTTGGACCTCAGAGTACCTGTAAAAAGTACAAACCGAGGCTGTAATCTTACTTGCTGGAACAAAAAAAAACCAAAACCCAAACATACTGATGTTTGCCTTTGTACATAGTAAAATCAGAGTAGAATACCTGAAAGGCACACACAGTCATTACTTGCACTACTTCCACAAACCAGATATAAATGACCCTGTTGGAACAGTAACAGTGAAAATACAGTTTTACCAAGGAAGCAAATAGGTGGAGATGAACCAGTTTTAGGGAATTTGAGAAGAAAGAATTTCACAGAAGTGAAAAGTGATTACTCTTTCATGTGATAATACTGGACAACTGCAGAAAAGGACATTTTTCCTAATTATAGACATAAGCTTTTTTCCCTCTATTCTTTTCACAAGCAAATTTCCTATTCAGTTTTCCGTCAGCAATACACACACACACACACACACACACACACACACATATATATGTATGTAGGATGAGACTCTTGGGTGATGGGGGCTGGTGTTTGGTTCCTTTTTTTCCCCCTCCAGTTTTTGCAAATTGCATGGGCTTGGTTTTGATTAGTTATATTATACTATAAATCAGTCCAGATGTTTCAGTTATTCTGTAATTTGTTGAGTTTTGGCTCAGGTCTTTTTAAGGGTGTGTTTTTTTTCCCCCATGTAGTGATTGATTTCAAAGTTAGTTCCAATTTTATTTTTTTTTACCATTTCCCTCAGCTATAAGATATAGCAGTCTAATGATCAGAGGCAATAGTGCTTAACTAAAAGAATAGAATGGAAAACGGATTGTGATTCTTATAAGAAAAATACAGGGTCTTTTCTAAAAAAAAAGTGAGTATATATATTCAGTAGATTATTTAAAATGGTTTAAATATTTATAAGAAATCTGTGATATAAGTCCAGTATTCCATATGGGCAGATGGCAAATATCATTACTGTAAAACACTCAGCAGAAGTCTACACTTCAGGCAGGAAATCATCAGACAATGCAAGGAATTTGCAAATGTAGGATATGGAGTTAATATATCTTGCCTTTTCCCCTCCTCTCTCGCCTTCAATTAGAAATCAAAATCTGACAGATGGGAGATAAGTGAGTTTATACACTCCTATTCTTCTGTGGATAAAAACAAGTTCTTTTAAATTGAGCATGAAGGCAGATAATGAAAGCTATTTTTCTTCTAACATTACTTTGAAGTTAATCTATTTATTTCTTATATGATACAGGGATCTGTCTTATAACCTCCTGGAAGATTTACCCTGTTTTACTGCATGTAAAAAACTCCAAAAAATGTAAGTGTGAAACAACCATAAAAAGTTTGAAAAGCCATATCTATGTGTGTTTGAGCATAATTAACTTGCTTATTGCTGGCTGATTTGACACACCACAGACACACTATTTTGATGTGGATCATAAATACAATCTAAAACACCCCAAAGTGCCCACCAGGTGTCTTTGAAACTGAGGAGATTCTTACTGCTGTTTCAGTGACTTGCATCACAATGAAATCGGTGAAATCAAAGCAGACACGTTTCGGCAGCTGGCTGCTCTTCGGTCTCTGTGAGTACTCCCCTAACAGACATTCACACAGGTTCTCAGAAGCATGGGGTATGTAAGGTCTGCTCCCTAAATACCCTGAAAGATCCTTACTTCAGTTTTTCCTCACTTTGATCTTTCACCCATTAGGTCATAACTGTGAAAGGAGAACAAACACTGTGAAGTTTAGCATCTGCAGCAAATAATTAAATTACATAAATTTGTATATCATAGCTCTATTATTATAGGTGTAAAAACTGTTCCTTCTAAATGTTTCTGTTAGAGGTGGAGAGAGATACTGAGCCAGAGGTGGTATCTATTGGCAGGTTCACATTACAATCAGCTCTAGGGAGCATGAAATCTTTCTACAGAAAACAGCATCTTAAGACATAGAGTCAAGTCATGTGCACTTTTCTAGTTTTCACACAGACATGTGCTAGCAGAACAATTTTGTCAAGAAATTACTCATGGTTGTAAGTTTTTGCAGAATTGAACCTCTACATTTTCCTAAGAGTTGCTTTGAGTCTTTTTGATTTTTCATGGGCGGTGAAAATTGAGATTAGGAAGTTAAGCCTATTGACCGTGGATTTGCTGCTCTTAGTCACATCATGAGAACATCTTAGAAGACTTAGTCCATATAAACCACCCTGGTTTCTGCTGCCTTAGGAAGCTGTGAAGCAGACTGAAAAGACTTAGACTGTGGAAGATTAAGGTTTTAAGATGTTTTAAGAACATTGTCAGTTCTAACTAACACCACAACCAACAAACAATTTAAAAGTGAAAAAAATATTTTGCACTATTAGATATGCAGAAACTTATTGAAAATATTTGCATGTAATTAATACCTTTTTTATATTTAGGCCTCCTAATCAAGTGTTTGAAAACTTCCATATTCACTCAGTGGGTATGTAATTTTCTACTCACTTTTCTTGTAGGGATTTAGCTTGGAACAAAATTAAAATTATTCACCCCAATGCCTTCTCCTCTTTACCATCTCTGATCAAACTGTAAGTATTTGTATATCTTTTACACTCAAATTTTTGCATTTTTATTGCAAGAGCATACGAAAATTTAATGACTTGGTGGCCCAGCAAAAATGGAGGCCTTTTCTATTCCAATCATATGGTCTCCTGAATCCATAACTAAATGTCTGCTTTCTTGTATTTTGCCATTTCCCGTAGATACTATGGCAAAGCTGCATACAACTCTGTGTAAGCAGCATGATTTGGGGTCCATAAAAATTGTCAGTGCATCTACCTTTCTTCATTGGATTTGTTAGCAGTTTAGTTTGTTGTAGCAGTGGGGAATATTTCCTGTTAGTTGTGTTTCAAGACTAAGGAATTGGATTAAAAATTAAATAAGAAAACTTACAGGCACTTTTATTTTATCTTTCCTCATTTGACAAAACAGTTTTTCTTCTAGTAGGCAGAGCAGTTAGTGATCAAAGCATCAGCAGCCAGATTTGCAGGCCTTATTCACAAGCACTTCTCAGTCCTTACTAATTTTTCTCCTACTTCCCATTGTCATTGTAATGCCTTTTTAAGGTGAATCCCTGAGACACTGGCTGTATGGGGAAGACGTGAAAAAAATTCCCCTGGAGTCATATTGCTGTATGGTTGTCACAGAGATGTGCTGCTGGGCATTTGCTCACAGATGATTCAGTATCTGCTGGGAACCCTAAATTTGGAAAGGGATATTCATCTCTGTTGGTGTGCAAAGCCCTCTGAATGGTGCACTGAAAAATGTCCATAAAGACAATTTTGTCTATAACATCCCTTTTGGGACCCTCCTCAGAACTTTCCTACTTTGTGAGGTGAGCCACAGATTGTAGTTTTGGACAATGACACGTAGAGGAGGTTAAAGGAAAAAGCCCTTTAACACACAGACACAGTGTACCAGTGCTTCCTGAAATGCTAGTCTCTAACCTTGGTCTGATTGAAGTCAGTGGTCATTTTTACCATTGCAGTAGGACCTGGATTTCACTCTTGGTATTTAACTGTACTGTGCCCAAGAAAACAAACATTAAACCAGACAGGTCGAAGACCAGTCCATCAACATACCTTATTTTATGTCTATGCCTTAGACTTCAGTATATAGTCCAGACTTTGCTGTTCAGCGTTGAGTATAAAAGCATTTCAGCTACATCAGACTCCCCTTCTTCCTCCTTGACTGTTGACCATCTGAAGTATTGCAATGTAGGTAATTGTGAGGAGGACTGAAAAGACTCATAGAATAAATGGAAGAGAGAGAGCAAAATAGAGAACAGAATTCTTCTGGACTCCCCCCCCCCTTCATTACCATATCTCCTTGATCACTTATCACTTTTTCATTCGCCTGATTTATTTTCCCCAGGTTCCATACTTGTGTTCATCAGCACTGTCTTCCCTCAGCTACTCAGACAAACCTCAGCTTGGAAATGTCATCTTCATCTGCTCCAGCCCAGACCTGTCCTACCCTGATACTCACATCTTCCCCATACACCTGACCTCCTCCTTGTGGAGCTTTCAGGGCAGCCATGCCCTCTATCATCCCCCTGAATCTTTTAAACTGTGGGAAACTGTTCTGGCACTGACTCCTTTGAATCCAAACAGTCTGATGAACTGATTTTAAATTCATTTGCTGGTCTCAAAACTGGCACTATGAACATTTGAAGTCAAAATTTGCCAAAAGAGACCCAATTAACAGCTAGATATTACTGTTAGCTTTCTGCTAGACACATAGTTGTGTACTCCTGAGCAGTACTGCTGCAACTTTATTCTGCTGATTGGGGCCTTTGTTTACTGCACTCATTTTTTTCATTGAGTTAGAAAAGTTTGACCTGTTTTTCCAATGTGACACTTCTGGTGCTGAAGAAAAAAAAAATGAAAACCATAAGCTGATTTTTATTTGCTGTTATGCAGGGATGTGTCATCCAACCTTTTGTCCTCTTTTCCTGTGACGGGGCTACATGGTTTAACTCATTTAAAATTAACAGGAAATCATGCCCTACAAAGTTTGATAACATCTGAAAATTTTCCAGAACTCAAGTGAGTATATCGTTAAAACTAATAAGCCACATTTGTGTTCATGTGCAATGGAAGGTGTGTCAGTGTGTAACGCATGTTACTTCGTATTGTCAGTCTTTGATCTATGCCATTAAAACTAAAGCAAATATGATAAAAATAATAGACTTATTTTATTATCCTCACTTTTAACTGAAGAAACTATGAAGGGTTTTGAAATATTAACCCCAGTACTTACTTAGTACGAGCCACATCTGCTTCCTGGTGATATGTTTCAAAAGCTGTTAAAACAATATCGCTGGCAGCTTAGTGATACGTCAGTCTTCTACTGGACTGTGCTTACAAAACTTCCATTATATTTGATGAGAACACAGAAAATACAGGGGAAGAATATACTTCTGAAAGTCCAAAAGATTTGACTTGTGTGAACGTGGTTTTTCTGTAATCTTTTGATTAAGATTCAGATAATACTTGGCCATTATTACTAACACAGTTTGATACTAATAATTTCTGCTGAGCCCTCTGTGACACAGGAAGGAAGTGTCGTCTAAAGATCATTTGCAGCTCTGCCAGTCCCTGGATGGCCATGGCCTGTACAGGGATTGAACCCATGACCTTGGCATTAGCAGCACCATGCTCTAACCAACTGAATTAATTTCAGGGTCATAGAAAAGAGAGTTTTGTCTCTGACTTCAGGGTATTTGGGAGTGTCCCCTCACTGTCCCTTCATTTTTACATTTTTATTAGAGGTTGTCAAGTGCAACATGTATTTTTATCATGTAAGATATTTGGTAGCATAAAATATGAAACAGCTGAACAGTGTGCGAGTAGTTACAGAATCACAGAGTGCCTGAGGTTGGAAGAGACCCTTGGAAGGCATCTTTTCCAACCAGCTGCTCAAGCAGGGTCAGCAAGAGCCAGTTTCCCAGGACCATGTTCGGACAGCTTTTGAGTATCTCCAAAGATGGAGGCTCCATCCTTATGTCTTCACTGGATTTACCTTTTCCATGGGGAAATTCCCAGGAGTCTTAGCCAGCAGACAGCTCAAGATGTTATTACTCATGAAAAGGACTGGAGTATTTGGAATTATAAGTAAGGGAGTCATGAACAGGAGTATGAAGCTGACTAAGCCTCTCTCTACAGCACTGGAGGGATACGCCATAGAACACTTCTATGATAACATGTTAATGTGAACTGAGATAAGAGCTGCAAAAAATGGTTCCAAGGTTAGGAAACAGTGCCTTAAAAGTATTAATAAACCCCAAAATTGTAGACAGTCACAGAGGAGATTGGGAGTGACTTCATCACAGTGCATGAAACCACTTAATAATGTTAACATTCAAGCCTTACACCTCTCCAAGCTAGAGATCTTGAGATAGGTCTCAGAGGTCAAGAAGTAAGTACTGTAAGAAATCATGAATTGTTGAGGCTGAGCTTATGCCATGTGTTTTCTTGTCTCACTGATTTTGCTCAGATGTTGAGGCGGGGGACGATTCTAAAAAAGCTCAAGTTTCTTCAGAAGAAAATGTATTACTCCAACCTAGCAAATATATAGTGATGTATATACCATGACCTAGAGCCATAAGAGGTGCTGCAGTAGTCCTAGAATAATCCATTATTCAACTGAATTATGTATAACTGAATTTTTTTAATTATTTTTCTCAAAATTTTACTTTATATGATTTTTCCATCAGTAAAATTGTGTACATTGCTCAAATGAACATACAGTACTAGGCAAATTGTTAACAAGTATTAGTCCAATTAACTTAAATCTTTAAAAAAATTATTCAGAGTATGATTAATATATCTAGAGTTGATTAACATCTGTAAGAACAGATTATATCCAGTCAGGAGAGAATAGGGTAAACTCCTGACTTACAGTCTGCATGATTTTTACCATAAATCAGGATGAGGTCAGGACTTACACAGGATCACTGCACAGATAATGCATGAAGCACCAAACTTGAACAGAGATCTAAAACAAAATGATATTTCACCTTTTGTAATTGTTGTAACTAGACACTGGTTACAACATTAAAGACAAATTCCTGTACAAAAACTTCCTACTCATTTAAGTTGATCAATACAGACATGTCAAAGAACTGAGCATCCTCTTCCCCATGTTCATCGGTAGCACTAGTACACTCTACAGAGCTGAGCCCAGCCTATCATGGCAAGCCTTGAGGAAGCAGCCAGGCTGCCAGCCACTCCTTTCTTTATCTGATGCTTTGATTCAGCGGTGTAAAGAACTCAGTGCTTTGCTCCATTCATCATAACTGTGCCTTCCTGTTCACCCTCAACCCCACACCTCTGTGAGGTAGAAAATGACCTTGTGTTCTCTGGTGCTTAATCTAAAAACAGAAAGTAAAGAGTCATTCCTTGCTAGAGGAAAAAAAGTTATCAAAGATACAGATATCATTAGTAAGATAAGCAGTATATAAAAATAAATTCAGCCAGTGTTTCTAAAAGAGTTTAATTAGACAAAGTCCAAATCTAATTACCCACATTAAATAAGCACTAGCTTATTTGGAGTGCTTCCAGCATTGTATGCCTGAGAGTTCCTTCTTTCTTTTTTTTTTTAAAATGTACCTTTTGCAAGAAAGAAACTCCTCTATCACTAAGAAGAGCTGATATCTATTTCCCTGCATTGCAAAGTATGTTTTGTCCTCTGTGTTCTGGGTTGGAGGCATTGTGTGCAATTGTGCTTTGCACACAGAATCAGCAGCATTTGCTAATTTGAGGATTATGTCTATATCCCAGTAACACGGGGCAGGAAACAAATGAAAACTGTTCAGGTTTAAGAAAGTTTGTCAGATATACCTACAGAGAGAATAAGAAGCAGGAGTCTTGCTCTTTAAAGTTCATTTAAAAGCCATGGATGTTTTTGGCTACATTATTAAGTACATTAGTAAGTACATAGAGCTGTTTTAATAACCAGAGAATGCATTTCTGTTAGTGCCTTGAGCCAAAAATATCCACTAACTGTTGATTCCTGCAGCTACATCAATGTCTTACAAAAGGTCTGCAGCCACAAGTTGCAGGATCACCTCACAGAACTGTCTGTGTTTCTTTTGATAATTTTTTTAATTCAGAAAAAGGGCATTTCTAGTTGGGGATTGGGATTATTTTTATCCCAGATGATTAGCTGTGGGTTAGTCTAACAATTTCTGGGTATAATAATAGGTTATTTAAGAAAGACTTCTGGGAAAAAGTGTTCAAAAGCATGTAATCAAGATGATCTCCTTATTTTAAAAGATGGCATGACCAGGAATGAGTTAAAATTAAATATTTAAATCTGCTGGCATGAGATTGCTTTATAGTTAGATCTCAGTTATTTTGAACTTTTATCGAGTACCCTAAAAATTTTGTATTGGGTACAAGGGTACAGATTATTGTGGTTAACTCCCAGCAGAAATGTAAGGGTATAGAACCTAAATGCCCCATTTAGAGCTTAGGGTTCTGTTTGTTCCCCTTTATACCAAGTTTTTGGCTAGTGCACAAGTTTAAGTCCTCTTGGCTCTGGGCCTGATTCAGCCTGATTTCTTTGCAGATTTCCCAGGGGGCTAGAGGTCACTTATTATGCTCATTATGTTAATTTACATGATTAACCTGTTGAAAGTAATCTGATAGGAGGATCTAGTTCTACTTTATTCCTTTTATGTTAAGTCAGAATAACTTCTAATCACCTCTTTATCTTTGAATTTTTTGGTTTATTGGGCCTTGGGAACTAAGGTGAGTCATTAGGTTTTACTATGTTCTATTGGCAAACTGCAAATTAAATAGTTCTACTTCCAAAGCATAAAATATATCTATGGAATAGAAAAAGTAGTCTATAGAACTCAGATATACGTAGTTCTTCCATGCTACCCCATAATTTGCACATTCTCAAAGGAATTTAATTCACAGCATACCAGAAATGTGTCATTTTCTGACAAAAGAAACACTCATAATCATTGGAACTTACTGACATATACTCGATTATGTGTTAGGAATATTACTCATCCTAAAAGAGTTAGAAATGAGCATCCAGTGTGTATCCTGCAATGACTGTGTTCGTTTCTAAGGCGATTAAGAGGGAAAGGTTTTTCTTTCAGTGACATCCATTTTCATACATGGTGCCTTTCTGATTCACTCATCTTTTGGTTTAGAACACTGCTTTCTTGATCTGTGCACAAGAGACAGTCTCCTTTTTGCCATCTTACCATGAAAAGAGTTGGCTGTGGAAAGAGGTGGATAAAGCTTCAATTTTAAAAGAACTTGTTCTCCCAATACTGGAGAAACTCCATTGGGGCAGTGTTTTGGTTTTGCCTGTTAGGCTAGTAGATGCAGTTGAGATCTCTGGATCTACTTTTTTTAAAATAAGCCATTACAAAAGGAACAGTTGAAGAAACTGTTGAGTTACACAGTAAAATAATTGAAAATCATAAAATAGAAATACAGCTCTAACTAACATTCAGTCAATGGCAAGGCATAGATGTGGGCTTTCCCATCTCCTATGAAAACACATAAGAAAACTTCATTGTGCCTTTACTGAAATCAGCCTAGAAATTTCTGATGTGGAATTTTATTTGTAAATCCTTTTGTATTATCATGACTGATTTTTACCCAGAGATTTTTTGCTTTCAGTCATGGTTATTTAAACAATTTCCTTTGTGCTGACAACAGAGGAGTGGTACAATCCAGTAATTCTGGTGCTAAACCAGGATCATGGCGTACTTCCTTATTCTTCTACAGGGTCATGGAAATGCCTTACGCTTACCAGTGCTGTGCCTTTGGAGCTTGTGAGAGCCACTACAAAATCTCCAGTCAATGGAACAGAGATGAGAATAGCAGCATTGATGATTTTCACAGGAAGGATGCGGGGCTGTTACAAATTCAAGGTAACCATCATCACAGATTTTTGAATCTACCTGAAGGCTATGAGCAACCTGTGATGTTAAACAAATTCAATACTCTTTACAGTCAGAGAGACGCATCCTCTCTCTTGCCCAATAATATGTTATTCAAGCATTCCTGTGTTTAACAAACTCATTATTTTAGGTCTGTCATTCAAAAATCTCACTCACTCATCTTTTTGTCCAAAGAATAGCTATATTAATGTGGGAAATGAAATCTTCCGTTTATATGAGGGACAGGAAAGTGCAGCTGGTATGTAACTCCATATAAGAACAAGCCAGCAAAAATCTAGCTTCTTGCCAGCCTCAGAAGTAGCAACACATCCTTGGCTTACCCACATGCTTCAGGATGATTCACAGCTTATATGGCTCCTTTGGCATATTTTTTTGTAGAATCACAGAATATGCTGAGTTGGAAAGGACCCATCACAGTCATCAAGTCCAACTCTTGGCCCTGTACGGGACATCCCAAGAGTCACACCATGTGCCTGAGAGCATTGTCCAAACACTTCTTGAACTCAGATAGGCTGTGACCACTTCCCTGGGGAGCCTGCTCCAGTGCCCAACCACCCTGTGGGTGAAGAACCTTTTTCTAATATCCAATCTAAACTTCCCCTGACTCATCTTCATGCCGTTTATTCAAATTCTGCCACTGGTCATGAGAGTAAAGAGATCAGTGCCTGCCCCTCCTCTTCCCCTCACAAGGAAGCTGTAACTGCAATGAGGTCTCCCCTCAGTCTCCTCTTCTCCAGGATGAACACACCAAGTGACCTCAGCCGCTCCTCACACGGCTTCCCCTCAAGGCCCTTCACCATCTCCGTTGCTCTCATTTGGATACAGCTTAATGTCTTTCCTATATTGTGGCTCCCAAAACTCCACACAGTATTCCAGGAGAGGCCACACCAGTGCAGAGGAGAGCAGGACAATCCCCTCCCTTGACCGGCTGGCGATGCTTTGCCTGATGCCCCCAGGACAGGGTTGGCCCTCCTGGCTGCCAGGGCACTGCTGGCTCACATTCAACTTCCCATCGGCCAGAACCCTCAGGGCCCTTTCAGTGGCACTGCTCTCCAACCTCACGTTCCCCAGTCTGCACACACAACCAGGGTTGCCAGAGAGTGTGTCTGCTCTCCAGGACACAAGACTACTATATTTTTTTTCCTCTTCAGCACAAGGTCTATTACTTGACAGCTTATCTGTTATGTAGGTACACACATACATTTATACTGTCCTGTTGCTTTCTGTGCTAACTCTGCCCCTGCAAATCAGTAAGTCTCAGAGTTTAGCAAGAATATGAGCTAGAGTGATGACACAGGAAGTGCAGAAAAACTGATGAATTCTTAGTAGCCTGGCACAGCAGCAGAATTCATATTTTAAACTCCTTCCTAGGCAGTCTTCAAACTGCAAATTAGGTAATAGGGAATGTATGTTTTCGTGATTATTTTCAGAGTAGTAATGATGCCAACTTTTTAAATAATCCTGAGTACAGTAATTCAAAACCAAGTAGGCATACATCTGCTTCTGCTCACAGTTTGGCAGAAAAAGGGATAAGACCAGACCTTAAATACCATGGGAATTTTTGCAACTTTTGCTAAAAGAAATTTTTCTGAAAATTGCAGTAATAAATCTGGGTCTTCTCTCCCCCATAGATGAGCGTGATTTTGAGGATTTTTTTCTTGACTTTGAAGAAGATTTGAAATCTCATCATGCAGTTCAATGCTCACCTTCTCCAGGTATGAAACCACCAGACAGATAAGACTCCAAGGATAGCGTTATCAGGTATTCTAAATGCAGAACAAACTCATAATCTGATACTGGGAGAGCAACATGATGTTGTACGGTGATTTGATGAGTTTAATACAAATATATTGCACAATAATATAAAATTTTGCATTGAACTCCAGAAAACTATTCAGCTACTGAAATCACTTATGAGTGTAACAAAAGCTTTACCCAGTCATCTAACAGATACTTACTCTGGGCTCCTTTTCACCAGAATTGATCAAGGGAGTGGGAAAGGAAAGACTCTTCTGCTAAGACACAGATGATAAAGGCAACAGATTCTTTGCTCACTCTGTCTTTTGCATAGCTTAAGTAATTCTTTTGAACTTCACTGACTTATTTTACACGTGAGCAATTTGAACAACTCACAGTTGAGTTCAATGTCTAGGAAATACCAAACACTGTCCCTCACAAAGGACACCCAGCACTGTCATTTTCTTTATAGAATAGTGCATCTCTGGATTCGCAGTGTATCAGAAACGAAAAAATACACTGGTGGAACAGCAAAGCTATAGGACACCAATTGCACTGAAAGTTTTGTTTAAGCAAAAGAAAGAAACATGCCTTTGAAAGGTCACTTCTAGCTGTAGCAGCTGTGGTCATAAGTTTTGCTTGCTTGATTCAGCAAATGTTTTCTCTAGCCATTCTTTCATTGTGAAACATGAACAAAAAAATACAACAAGTGACAACTTCAGCATTCATTTTAACCCAAGATTCTTATTTGCAACAGTAAGTAATAGTACTTTTTTAAAGTTATTTAAAGAGGAATAGAAAAGGCAGGAAGCCAAAGAATAGAGACATTTGACTGTCACGTATTTTCTGATGGCCTAAATATAACTCCTGAGTTCATGAAAATGTTGCTGTTTTCAAGGGAAGTTATCACCAGACCCAAGAGAAAGTTTAGCTTTGATCTTTCAAATACTATCTTAGCAAAACTTGCAAACTGACACAATAGATCCTTACGCTTACTTGATGGCAATAGCCATAGTCATTTGGCATCTGGAGTGCATTTCAGCTGTGGGGTTTATGTCTTCATGGAAAAGCAGAGACCACTATGAAGGACTTGCTTTGCTGGTTTGTACCGAAATAAGTAATGTTTCTCAGACTGCAGAGCATTCAGCTACAACTGCACAGCATATGCACCTCAATTCTATGAGAATACACAGCAGGCTTCAGTTGCAATGACCTGACTTCAACCACAGGATATACAAAAAGGCAGTACTTCCAAATGCAAAGAGCCTCAGTTTTCTTGGATTGTGTAATGACATGTTATAGGGTAGCCAAAGTGCATCTGTCCATATCCATGATGTCACACTTGACCAGGACTCATTTGCAACCTGTCCTAACTTAGTGAGAAGTAACATTTTCAGATTTTTTCACACACTGACAAATATCACAGCGTTTCTTGAAAATACGAGAATTGACATTTGCATTGCACTTGTACAGCTGGGCACAAAAAGAAACCCATAGACTATTCATGTTGAAGGACAAAGACTTGTGCACCAATAATGCAATGTGCAATACGCATTTAGCAGCATGTTGTGAAGGTCTCAGATTACTTCAAAGGAAGAGCAAATTTCGAGCTCCCCTTTTGGACTAAAATTCACTGCTTGCCTGTGCTGAGAATCTGCAAGAAGCATGAACTTTAATGTCTTAGAAAACACAATATTTTTTATAGTTTGCAAGGGTTTCCCTTTACTCGTTCTATTTTGTCATTTCAGGTCCCTTCAAACCATGTGACCATCTGTTTGGTAGCTGGCTGATCAGAATTGGAGTGTGGACCATCGTGGGTTTGACCTTTATTTGCAATGCACTGGTGTCTGCTACAGTTTTCAGATCTCCATTGTATATGTCCTCCATAAAACTTTTGATCGGTTTAATAGCTGTTGTTAATGCCTTGATGGGTCTGGCCAGCGGAGTTCTGGCTAGCGTGGATGCATCAACTTTTGGTAGCTTTGCTCAGTATGGAGCACAGTGGGAAAGTGGAATTGGTTGCCAAATAACTGGCCTTCTCTCCATTTTTGCTTCAGAGGCTTCCATTTTCCTCCTTACCCTAGCTGCACTCGAACGTGCTTTCTCTGTAAAGCATGCTACAAAGTTTGAAACAAAATCCTCCATTGCGAGTGTAAAAATTGCCATTTTCTTTTGCTTTATGTTGGCACTAATCATTGCAGTGATACCACTTCTCACTGGAAGTGAGTATGGGGTTTCTCCGCTTTGTTTACCACTACCATTTGGAGAATCCTCTGCTATGGGCTACATGGTAGCACTGGTGCTGCTGAACTCCCTTTGTTTTCTGGTAATGACTATTGCTTATACAAAGCTCTACTGTAGTTTAGAAAAGGGAGAACTAGACAACATTTGGGACTGCTCTATGGTCAAACATATAGCCTTGCTACTTTTCACTAATTGCATCCTTTATTGCCCTGTGGCCTTCCTATCTTTTTCCTCCTTACTAAACCTCACCTTTATCAGCCCGGAAGTGATTAAATCAATACTTCTAGTGATTGTCCCACTGCCAGCCTGTCTAAACCCACTGCTTTATATACTTTTCAATCCACACTTTAAGGAGGATTTGGGAAGTCTGCGAAAGCAAACTCTGTTATGGAGGAGATCAAAACATGCTAGTCTTATCTCTGTGAATTCAGAAGACATAGAAAAGCAATCTTGTGACTCAACACAAGCACTAGTAACCTTCACAAGTGCCAGCATATCGTATGATATGCCCACCAGCAATTCATTAATGCCGTCGTCTTATCAAATGACAGAAGGCTGCAGTCTTTCGTCAGTCGCTTTTGTTCCCTGTCGCTAGTTTCAGTGGCAGTACAGAAAATATCTCTGTTTACAAAATTTTTAATCCTGAAAGTAAGTGTGGTTGTGTCCATACGAGCTTAGAGAGTGCTTCTGAATTACAGTTACATGCATTAGAAAACAGACAATGACAAAACTAGTGGCAGGCTGAATATCCAATACTTGAGCCATCTCAGCTTGCTTCTGAAATGCTGGGATGAAGACAGAAACTGAAAGCTGCTGAAGTTTCTGCAGTTGTATCAGCTGCTCTCTTTTAAAGTAGCACTAGTCAGAAAGGGCATCAGTTGGTCAAGAGCAAAAATAGCATGGTTTTTTTTTTTCAAAATATCACCTGATATTTTGGGGGAGTTATGTTATTTTTTTCCTGTTTATTGCAATATTGTTTTAATAATCATTTTTCAGTGCCATGATTGTTTTTATAAGCATCTGTTTATGGCCTTCATTCAGCAACGTATCTAAATGGAAGAGTAGTCCTGTGCGAGTGCTAAAGGTTTCTGCAGAATACCTTTTGGTAAAGTTCCATGTTTGATAAAGCTGATTAAATGATTTAACTGGCATGGGGTTTGGATTTTGGAAATCATCTAAGTTGACAAAGTGTTTTTAATTGTCAGCTAAAGCTAAAAAATTAACATGATGTGAAAGAAGTTAATCAAAATCCTGTTAAGCATTTAAAATGTAAATGTAAATGGCAAGGCACTGCCATGTGGATGTTTTTCTAATGAGGTTCTGTGCAGTTTGGCCCTGAATTGCTTCCATCTGCCAGTAGAATTACTCGCAGAATTACTGATGATAAAGTTGGCTGGTGACTCGTACAATTTGAGGTGGAAAATACCACAGAGAAAGTCATCAATATAAAAGAATTGTCATTTTGAGAGCTATCAAAGGACATCAAAGGCGCTCACATAGAAATATTCATTTAAGGTAATTTCTCCATGAACAAAAACTACAGACCTGCTCATGGCATGATCTCTGTCCTGTGAAACAGTGATTCTAGAAAGCTGCTAGTTCATGGTCACTGGTCAGTTGAAGATTTAGAGGCCACTGTGACCTTTTGACTGAGGATAGCCAATATCCTTAGCTAAGGACATATCAAGTAGAAGTGAAGAGGTTGTGTGATCTGTGTTCTTAGCCCTGATGCAAACACTCCTTGGATATTTCACTTTTTTCGTTCACATGCTGTAAAGAACGTTGTGAAATCGAAAAGGATATGAATATCATAAACTTAAAGCAACTGGAGAAATAAGTGATTTGGTCACCATTTATAGGTAGCTGCTTCTGGGAAACAGAAGTTTGAAGGCAGAGGACTACTAATCTGAGAGGAGAAGAATCTGGTAAGATCAGATGGAAACTGACATTTGACAAGGTGTAAATTGTTGACAGAGATGGTCATTAACTAGTGAAATTATCTGTCACCAAAAGTCTCTAAATTCAAATTGGATATATTGCCAAAAAAGATATTGGAGCTGCTGTTGAAATTCAGGGATTTCTGATGGCTTTAGTTTAGGAAAAGGCTAGATTAGATTAATAGAGTTCTTCTCTGGCTTTAAATCTGTTAATACTTTGCTGAACCAAGGCATGTATGGTTACATCAGAAGCATCCCATTTAGAGAAAAGAGACTTCAAGTCCTTGCTTCAGGTCTACTGTTAAAGTATCTCAGACAACAGAGCCACGTAGAATATAATTCTTTGACCTTGGCCAAGCCGTCAGGGGATATTCCAGTATTCTTTTCTCAGAGCTGGCACCTTTTGCTTAAGTAAGCTGATCATTTAAGACAGAAAAATGCACAAATTATTTTTTGTTGTTGTTGTTGAAAATAGCTCCCTGAGGAGTAACATTTAATAGCTCAGTACTCACTGCTCAGTTAATGGCCACTCAACCTCCAGGTGAATGAGACTAATTTTTTAACATTACTGAGGTTAGGCTAGGCTCAGTAATTAGGGTAATCAGTTACAGATGGTGTCTGTCGTTCATCTGTTCCTGTATATAAAACTTCCTGGGACTTAAAGGATGGATTTTCACAATGAAGAATTTGTTGCCAGCAATGGATATGCCTTGATTTTCTTGTCCATTCACACTGGCATGTATTCAGTTTTGCAGTTACAGATGGCATCAGTTGACTTTGACATCCTCCAGGAAAAAAAAAAAAAAGAACCAATTTTGAAATTATATACGATAAAGTCAGCTGAGTACTTATCGTAATCCTTTATCTTTTGTGGCTTTTGAAGTAGTGCAGCATACAGCTGCAGAACGATGCCTGAAACCCCTTTGGATTAAACAGAGGATCAGTCAACCATTGCACAATACCTACTTACCATGTTTACTTAGCTTTAATTTAACTGGGGTCCATCTGTGCCGCACTGCTTAATGTCAGTGAAGTTCCTTTCAGCTTGCTATATTTAAGAAGTTTGTAAAGACATTTGAGAAGCAAAATGATGTTATAATTCTAAAGACTAGTGAAAGAAAGCTTCTTTTATGAGAACTTTTTTAGCTTGCAGAAAGTCCTAAAGGCTTTGTGTCTTATTTTTATAAGCATGTTTGAAATATTTTGATCAGATATTTTAAACTTGAAATTGTTAAAATTCATTTAATAGATTTTTAAAGTAAAATGTGTAAATATAGAACTGTATTTATTATTACAGTGAAATGCAGCTACAGTAAAGGATGTGAGATTAAGCCCTGTACAGTTTCATATTGACATTTGCTATATTTTCTGCTCATATATATTACTAAATTCATTATCTGTAAATAATATAATGTAAATGTGTAGTGATTGTAAATAGGTGACATGCTTTCTTTTCTATCAGCGTTCCAAACATGTGTAAGTTGTAATAAAATGTGACCACACAGTAAAGAACATTTAATCATGACCTAACACCTTCCAAAATTGTGTGCATTCTCCATTAATCCTTCCCAAATTATTGTAATATTTACACTAACCTCCCTTGATGTCTGAAGTTTCTGACCAAGGATAAATTACAGGTTGTGTACTCTCATTAGTTACCCACAGAGGGAAAAAAAAAGAGTTATAGTGTTTTGTTTCAACACAGACTAAATCTTTTACCAAAACTTCACTCACAGACCCTTATGAACAGGTTCTGCCCCCTGTGCACCCTGTTGCATCTTGGAGATGACCTCTCACAATTGCCACAGCTAAGACTGGCACCTCCAGCTGTGTGACAAGGATGTGCACAAAGTCAGGCAATGAACATGCACAAGTTACCCACAAGCTTCAGGCCATACTGGACCACGAGAGGTGCAGTTGAGCAGCACTGGGCTGCTGCTTCTGATGACACAGCAAAGTCTCCTACATGCTTCCTTATTTTCTCTCCACCCGCTTATACAGTAGGTGAAGCAGGTCAGGGGATTACCAAACAGCTGGCAAAGTTCACCTGATACAGAGCAGAGTGGCAGTAGCACCATCAGGTATGAAATGAATGAAAGTTCTAAGGGCAAAGCAAAGATGGGGCCAAAAACATGGGACTTAGAAAGAGCCAGATTGCTCAGGCTGTGCTGGAACTTCCAGCTGAGTTAAATTAAATTAAAAGCAGCTAAGCACAGTCATGTCATTTTCTCAGCATCAAGGACAGGTGAGACAGTGAATGCATTCCCGTTAGGAGGGACTACAGCATGGGACAGTTATATGTGCTTGGTTTTTCGGAGATGGTGACTGTAGGTCATCTCCATGAAGTGCTTGAAAGAAAAAGGTAGAATACCAATGAAGCAAAAACTCTGAGAAAGCAATTTTTTAGCCAGAAATTCATTTCATATGGCAAGTAGCAAATTACAAAGATTAAAAAAGTTAAAGTTATCCTAGTTATAAATGGATTTTTGCAAGGAATGTGCAGGTTTCTCAGGATAGGTAAGGAAGCTAGGATGGGGAAGATTGTTTCAGCCAGGAGGGCCAGTGAAGAAGACGTAAGTTTGGTGGATGAGTTTCAAAACAGTCTTATGGAGGAGGGACAGGGCCAGCAGAGAATGGGAACAAGAAAGTCATTAATTATCTTTAGAAGATAAAAACCGAAAGCAAGCAAAGAAATCATAGGAGAGTGCATAACTCAGGAAGGAGAGGGGGCATCAAGAGACAGGATGCTCGTGGAGTTTCATGGGATATTAAAAGGTTTTGGAGTTTTACGAAGGATGAAGAGCTCAGAGTGGATACAAAAAGATGGAAGCAGTAGGAAATGTTCTTGATTTCACAAGCACCTAATTTGCACCAGACAGTGTAAGCAATATTAAAGTCAGGGGCCATAAGTATGAAATTGTGTTATTTTAGGAGGAAAATACTAAAACTTGAAAAATTAAGAGAAAGAGAATTACCTACAAAGGAGGAATGGGCTGGCTAGTTAAAGCCCTGGTGCAGAAGGGAAAAGGAGGAAGCAATTTTATTAGCTTCTGTACCAAACAGTGGAACTGAAGGAGGTGAAAGAGCATGTGCAGAGGGGAACAGTGGAACTGGCAGGAGAGACTAGCACACGGAGAAAAATTTTTACCTTTCTAGATTCCTGTGAATTCCAGCAGTGCCTGAGGTCACAACTTCAGTGTTCTGGGCAATTTACTATCACACTTGTGTACAGGTGACTTCTCCCTTAAAGCACTCATGCCACAGACATGCAGTGTTCTCTGCAATAACAGCTGAAGGAGAGTTTACTGCAGGCTCATGTGGATGGTTATTTAGGGAGAACAGACAGACCACGACACCTGTTCACACTTCTGGCTCACTAGACACATTACTGAGTTTTATTCGGGAACTTGATCCTCAGAGAAGTTTCAGGTGGCCAAGAAAAAAAGACCTCGTCAGAGATTCAGTGAAAAGCATAAAGAAGATGGGATCACCTGGAAGAATTAATGGATGGGAATAAAGGCCAAGCCTTAGGAGACACTCTGAGAGGAGCACAGAGAATGATGCCACGCAAGCAGTGCTGTATCAGGTGGGCATGCAGCTTCAGCCTCTGCTCCCAAAAGTGGGGAGAACATCCCTGGTTAATCTGATGGTCGTACTTGATCTCAAATGGAGACCAGCCACTTGCACAGTCTTTGCTGTTGCTGCTGCTTCATGTTTCATGCTGCTTCATGCTTCCTGCCTTAGTGACCTACATATACTAGACATCTAGAAAGCTGCTGCCCTGCAAAGTGTCAAGCTACCTCCCACCCAAATCATCTGTAACAGGAATTTCAGCTTAGCAAGAGTACTACTTACATGCTCTGACTGTTAGGTGAAACACTAGAACAATAATAATATCATAATCAGACATTTCTCATCAGTTTAGATTGCTTTATGAAAGTTAAAGTGCTGAAAATTTCATTGATCAACCAGTTAAGAAAGACTCAAATAATTAAAAATATAGCAGAATTAATATTTTCCTTCAGGAAAGCACTGGAAGACAAGGAAATGGAGACAGAAGAGTAAGAACATGAATACAGAAAGCTAACAAAAACCAGAAGTAGGATCACGATGGCAGCACCGGCAGTATTAGTAAATCCTTTCCAGATCCATGAAGAACAGTAATTGTGCAGATGCTCAGGTACTGCAGGAGAACACGGCTCTCAAACTTCAGCAGACCTGCACTGCTTCCACCAGCAAGGGATGGACCAGTATCTCCACCAGCCACAATAAGCACTTCACGTTCACTTTCATTAACAACTGCCAACAAATCTGTCCTGCAACAATGGAATTGTAAAAAATAATTTGTGTATTATTGTACATTCTCTAAGCTAAGCCTAGGAAATTGATTCAACTCTTTATCTGTCCTTACTTGAACAGAATCCCACCTATATGAGCTTAGATATTTTAAAGAAAAATGCAAATTTACCCACACTAATAAATAAGGCAGAAGGGATTATATGTGTTACACCTAACCCTTGCAAGCATACTGGAAAGAAAAGGCAGTATCAACATTAAGAACATCTTGTTCTTATAATGAGAATTACAGACTTGAGCTCCAGTGACTCTGGAGACATAGGAAACATGAGTATGTTCTCTCTGTAAAACAATTTGTTGTGGCATTGTCAAAATTATCTAAAGATCCAATCTCAGTCATAGGAAAAAACAAACATTAAGAATATTCCTCTTGAGATCTGGCCCACAGCCAGGATTTCTGAAAAACTCAGTCACAGACAAAGAGTCCACTCAAAATCCCTATCTAATCTTTTCACAGGTGGCAACATTTTCCACTTGTCAAGCAAAAAATATGCTTCATTAACAAGGGAAAAACTGTCCATCTGTGAATCTAAAGACTTCCACTAAGTATTATGCATGCACATACCAAGAGTCTTCTGCAGCCGGCCTTGGAAGTCTCAGGACTCCAAAAGTAATTCTTGAAGGAAGTTTCAAACATCTCCTTTTTCATCTGGTGTCCTTCTTGATATGCAATCACTGTTTTGACAGGTGTCTGCAGATATTAATTTGGTTCCATGCATAACAACAGCTTCTCAGGACTATCTGTAGAGGTCACTGCAGTTATTATCAGCATTTTCTGTTTATGAACTAACCTTTTCCTGCAGGAAGGAGGTCTCCCAGACTTCTAAGAAAAATGTAATTGGGGAAATTATTCTACTCGAAACAGGGGTTTTGTCTCCTGTAGGAAGTACCACAGCCTTCTGTGAAGTCTTCTAGGCCTGTGTTTAACTCCGGAGAGTTTTGTGTGGTCAGGGTATGAATTCTAGAATATGAAATCAGTCTTAAGTCTGCAATATTAACAAATGCCTCAGCACCTCTCCCTGAACATTGTCATCAGTCACCAAATGAAAAAGATGACTAAAATATTGTTCCAGGGAAGTACATAGAAGAGAGGATTGATGAGAATGTGTCTAGCCAGGTGAAGAGCGGTGAAGAGCCAGCCATCAGCATCCTAATGTGTGACATGGGAAAATAGTTTCCTGACGTAATTGAATGCCCTACTGTGAATGCAAAGAATGAGCAGTCTTGCTTTATTTGATATATACTTGTCCCAGTATACAGATAATTCTCCGTATTGTTGAATTTCCCATGGAGTTTTTTGTTAGGGAGTTTTGTTGGGGTTTGTGTCTTTTGTGAGGGTTTTGGCAGGTTTGGACAACTGGAGATGTTCTGGAAAAGCTTCTGTTCCCCTGAATACCCAGTCCTCCTCAACCTGGCCACCCAGGTGGGCTTCCCCATCCTATTCTGGAGGACAAGGAACGCTAAAGACACAAAGTCTTGAGACACGGGGAGAGAATGTCTCCAAGAGACAGTGACATTCTTACCGAGCTGAAATAAAGGCAATAAAGCACACAGAATGGAAGCTAGAAACACTGAATTTGGCAAGTGCTCAGTATCACAAAGGAAAGGAGCTAATGTGCTCTGTGAGAGAAAAATACAATTTCACTGAAGTACTTGGCAGAGAGGTAAAGTCAGGGGAGACTGGAAACTCTATAGGATCACCATGGGCCAGAAAGGTTGCACAATTACCTTAAGCAAATAGAGACCACACATCAGAAAAATATTCTTTTGGAGTTGTCTTCTTCAGAGAACATGCCCAGAGCTCTCCAGCATGCCCTCATGTTGGAGGCTTTTGTCTGTGCAGTGAGTGGTGCCAAAATACCTGCCTCAGGAAATGCCACGTCTGGGAATGAAGGCAGCCTTCATGGCTTCCTGAACAAACCACTTTGCAACTGAAAGTCATGAGCCCTCCTTGCTCTAGGCTTAAAAGCACAAGTAGAGAATCTAACAGAAATTCACTCATCTGTAAGAGAGCAAACATAGAGAGTTTGTGTAGAGGTTAAGTTTCTTCTTGTGGAAGAAGCACAAGAAGAATTAACATTTGGAGATGCTGGAGCAAAAGCATTTAAAAAATCTTATAGTCATCAAATGCCTAATTGAAAAAAGTAGCAGAGAGAAACCAAAATAACAGTGGGCAAACTGCTTATGGACCCATGTGCTGGACACAGGGGGAGTTGTACAATACCCTTTTATTGGTATTGCAAAAAGGGGGAAGAAAGATCTCCAGTCTTACATAAAGACATATATGTGCATCCACAGTATGACACTATCTGTGGAACATCAGTCAGAGCAAGAGAATAAAGATACTCAGGCAAAATCAAAGTATTTCCATGAAAAGTCATTAAGAAGCCCACCTCTATACAAGGGTCAGTAGAAAAACAAAACAACAAATCATTGTGTTTTATTGGGTTCATCAAGTGCTGAGAAACTATTCAAAATTCCAATAGTTTTTTTTCTTCTATTCACTCCATTTAAATAGGAATAGGTAATACTAGCTTGTACAGAACTGAAATACAGGTCTAAGTAAAATATCAGTATTTATCATATAATTCTATCCCTGAATACAGCTTTTCTACATACAAAAATTGATAGGCTTTTCCTTGATAAACATTTTCTCTCTTTTTCCCATTCTCTTGTCCATTCTTTACACAACACTGTGGGTATCTGTAGGTCTTTCTAGGTCTTTAAGCAATTTTGCTCTCCTCAGAGGGTTTTCCAGTAAGAGATCCATTTTGTGAGCCATAGGTGAACTGTTCTCAGTATCAATTTCTCTCTACTTTTATTATTATCTATGTTAGGAGTGCACTTTGGAGCTTTGATCACAGACCAGCATCCGACTGCTCTAAGCACTACAAAAACACGAAAGGAAGAAGGCTGCTTGGAAGCTCTCAGAGTGATATTCTGAACACAAGTAAGCATAAAGAGAAATCAGAAAAATGGGTAAGAAAGCCCCCAGGCCTTTGCAGTGTAGAATTCAGAAGCTTTGCAAGGACCTTCTTCACTCCAGTGGATTTGAGTGAGTGCTTATTCCCATACCAAATATTCCTATATGCACAGTGGAAGTTCTCACGTTTGCAGGCCATGAACTACAGCACAGTGCTAAAAATTGTTGCCTTATTGTAGAGTGAAGCATTTCTCACAAATCTGGGACCTCATAAATGATACACTAGGTCTGATTTTATTTTTTTTATTTTAAATAAGTAACAAGCAATAGAGCCATTTTCCACTAAGTGCCATTCTTACACCAAGAGCCTTTCTTAATGACAGCAGTATCACAAAAGTGCCTTGATCTGTGAAGGATCAAATATCTTTGTTTCCTCTTAACATAACATTTTTTCCCAATAGAGCATGGAGCATTTCTGATAATGGCACTCTATTACAATAATTAGAAAAAGATTGTTCAGCTCTATTTCCCCCTTAGAGCTCCCTGGAATATTTCTCCTTTCATGTTGTTCGGATTTTCTACCCCAAATACCTCTGTCATAAGGAAAAAATTTAAAAGTTTCACATATTGTGCCTCAGAAGTTTAGGCTGCCAATGAGACATTAACCAGCCATTAAAAGATTCAGAAGAAGGACCCAGACTAAAAACTGAGCCATCACCTTTTAAAAATAATTATTTTTTTTTTAAGTGTGAGCAAGATTTTCAGTAATTATGTCACAGATCTTTTAATAAGGTAGCAGAAATCTGCCCTGGCTCTATTTGCAAGGGAGACATGAGAAAACACTCCAGGAAAAGCTTGTCCCAAGGGATTTGAGAGTGCAATATGACCAAAAGCAGAATTCGTATGGCAAATGACAGACAGAGGAAGAAAGTTGCTAAGAGAGTATTCCCAGACATCCTATTGGAAACTTAGATTTCTTACTTTGTCTTGCCCTGCAATACTCAGCCTTTTGCCTTTTCCATCAGGGATGCAGCTTTGAGGACACAAGCAGTCAGGGCCAGAGGGAGAGTCAGCCTTGTTTTGCCAGGCACCTAGTGCCATCATGTGCCCAAGTGTGCCTCACTGCCACTGAGAAACATTCATTTCCCTTTTTAGTTTCTGGTTCAGTGCGTCCTCCCTCTTTTGAAAGGCCCATAAAGACAATTTGAGGAAACGGCCTGTGCAAATCTGGGGAATTCTGGCAGAAGGTACACTCCCAGTGTCTCCACCTTGGTGATGGTGGTGGAGATGGACAAAAGGTTGGTAATGGGAGCCCTCAGTCTTCAGTAGTTTTCCATCTGAAACACAGCCTCCTTGATCAGCAAGATGGTTGCCACTCACAGCAAAACCTTTTAAATGCAGAAGGGAAGCAATCAAAGAAAAGATCAACTGATAAACTGATCAAAGGGCTCCAGCATTATAAGAGAAAAGGATCTCATCAGTCACATGAGGAAAACTATGTCGGGAAAGCCAAAGGCACAGAAAACAGACCCCAATACAAGCAGATCTGGGAAAACAGTGACTAGGAAAACACGTACAGAGGACTCCCATGTCCAATAAAGAAGAATGGTCAGGAAATCAAGGAAACTATTCTACAAAATGGACATGTTCCTGTATACTTCAGCTATCCGCAAAGGTAAACTTTAAATCCAGAGTATTTGGAAGGCTGGAGGTGGGACAAGGATGTCCTGAATCTTGAAGTTTTATAGTTCCCGATTCCAAAATCTTAAGGCTGGTGAGACATAAGAAAGTGTGTTGGAGAAGCCAAAAAAGGCCAATACTGCAGCCCACTTTGAGAGCCCAAATGCATAACCTAAATACTTGCAGCCCAGCAAGGGTGCAGGTCAGCAAATTACAGCAGGGATTTATGACAAAAGATTTAAACACTCCTCAAAAGCAGAAATGTCCTAGAAAGTACCACAATCTTCACACATTTGGCTGCTTGGTCAAACTGGAACCTTCATTGCCATCATCACCACCACAGTTCCTATAAGCCATAATGAAAAATAATAATTTTATTAGGAAAGCATCCCCTCTTTCACCCTGCATAAATGTTTATATACTTGTTCTTTAATCACAACAGTCCTGAGAAGTTTGACATTTCATGCTAGCTCAGGGGACCTGAAGGAAGAGAGATGTGAGAGGCACTGGAGCTCTTCAGCTGGAAGAGCACTTGGGCAGTGCCAGCAGCACAGCTTCTGCCTCCAGAAAAAGGCATCAGGATCCCATCTTCGACACCTTGGGCACTCAGGGCTTCCGAGATCCCAGTTCCAGCCAGCAAAAAGCCAGGAGGCTTCAGTCAGTTGGCTCTGTGAGCATCTCTGGCTCTAGAGTACCAGCACACAACCTGCCACTAGACACAGTGGCTACTTCTGTACTGTGAATTAAACTATCTGGGAATAGTCTGCCCTCAAAGCATTAGTCAGGTCTGCACAATTACACTCCCTCCAATCCCTCTTTCCCTCAAAACAAAATGGTCTTGTCCATAAAGCATCTTGAGAACAGTGTCTGATCTACATTAATTCACCAAACAAAAGGGGGACAGATGATGTATGGGCCCAAATCACGTTAGAAAGCCTTCTAACAGCACACTGAACTAGTAGCCTGAGCTGAAGTCTGTATCTTGCACAATCCCCTTAATGCAATCAATATTTTGGAGTTTCTGGCACAAATCAAATGATTCAGAGGGATAGAGTCCAGGCTGTAGGCTTAGCATTCTCTCTCTCTTTTTCTCTCTCTCTCTCTGTTATTTTGGGTACCCTAAAGTCAGATGGGTTGGATTTTGCTAAGCTGTATGGGCTAGCGCGTGCTAAGTCAATGCCTTGTGAAATGCTTTATTTTGATTGAATGTTGTCCCTTAGACTTTTGCCAAGTTGCCTTATTTTCTAAAGTTTGCCAGGAAAAGTGTGTTATTCGACCTCCTGAGAAAACGTGTGTAGTGCCTTCTCCTGTGTGCTGTCTCAAAGTACTAAAAGAACTGAAGGCCCTCTTAATAAATCCAGAGGGTGGATATTTTTGGTGCCTTGTATATCTTTAAAGCAAAACCCCTTAGATGAGCTCATCGCTTGAAACCTGGGGTCTTACAACAGTACACGGGGTGAGCTCAGGTCCTTGGTGTTGTACCCCCTTTTCTGCAGCCCTTCACATGCTGGTTGAGAGAAGGCCAGGCTGAAACAGTTTTCATTGCTCCATTTCCACAAATGCTTTTCATTACTTAAAGTCTCTGGACTGCTTAGTAGACTTGGGCAGAAAAAAAGGCAGAAAGACACGCAAAAATAATAATCAAGCCTAACCTTTGATCTTGATTGATGTGATAAAGCCCTGGCATAAGGCCTTCAAAAACAACTCAGTATAGCACTCTGGAAGGATTATGCTGAACAAGTGATAAAAGCATATGCTTTATGTTCATTGGCACTTTACAGACACTGACCCACTCATGTGCTGATTTCAGACAAAAAAACATTGACTCTTGCCTCCCAGATGAATTCCACTGGTCATTTTCCTATCTCTTATCATGCAATTATAAATCCACTTACATTATATATAGTGTGGTATCTTTCTCTCTCCACACTAATCTCCAGACAATCCACCAGATTATGCTGGAGCTTTACAACTAGAAAACATGTGGAAGCAGGACTTCCTACTTACTGAGTCAAAATTATTCCAATGAGAGCCAGTGTGCAAGCGCCATGTGCCAGTTCTCCTGGGCATTTCTCAGCAGGAGCAAACAGACCCACTATAAAACCAAGTTCTTTGCAATCTGAACAAGATTGCTGTCCATAATTCAGTCTCTGGGTTTATCCAAGTCTCTTACATTTGGCTTCTGACAACACAGCACTGTAGAATGCACCTGCCACAGGACTTGGCCTTGCAGTACACCATCTCCTTCATCCGCCATCAAACCTTCAGCATACCCTGCACTGCTGTCTTTAGACGTAGTCTCAGTTACCTCAAGACTTTTGTGATTGTTTTTTTAATCACTGAGTTTGTCCTCTGGGTAGAGAGATTTTTAGTTGATCCTCTCTCAATCACTACAGAAATGATGGTATCAGACCTGTGACTGCACA
Source organism: Anabacerthia variegaticeps (assembly GCA_035583185.1). Taxonomy (NCBI): domain Eukaryota; kingdom Metazoa; phylum Chordata; class Aves; order Passeriformes; family Furnariidae; genus Anabacerthia; species Anabacerthia variegaticeps. The sequence continues at coordinate 35,657,385 of JAWWEW010000041.1, forward strand.
ATTTAGAGCCACTGCCCTTTTGAAAGCTTGCTTCAGTCTTCTTTGTCTATCTATGGCCCAGAAAGGAATGCTCTGCCAGTCTTTCCAGCTGTCTTAACAAGAGATGTCAGACAAAGTTTGACTTCTCTTGACTGTACAGAGTTCTGAACAGTGCAGGTCATGGTGTTAATCTTCCTAAAAAAAATCTATCCAATCTATCCCAGCAGAGGAAGGTGTCTTAACATCTCTTCCAGAAGAGAAAGGAAGTTAGCAGAATGTTTCAAAGTCCTGGTTTGGGCTGGGGTAGTTAGTTTTCTTCCTAGTAGCTGGTATAGCGTTGTGTTTTGGATTTAGTGTAAGAATAATGCTCAAAGCACTGGTGTTTTAGTTTTTGCCAAGTAGTACTTATACAAAGTCAATGACTTTTCAGCTTCTCCTGGTCAGCCAGGACAGCTGACCCAAACTGGACAAAGGGATATTCCAGACCACATGGCATCATGCTGAACAATAAAACCCTAACTGGCCAGGAGGGGGGAATCACTGCTCAGGGACAGGTTGGGCATCAGTCAGTAGGTGGTGAGCAACTGCATTGTACATTACTTGGGAGTTAAGGTGGAGTTTTTGGGGAGTGGGTTATTTCTCTCTTTATAGCTCCCTTTTCATTACAATTACGTCATTGTTATTGTTAGAACATTTTATTTTATTTCAATTATGAAACTCTTCTTATATCAACCCATGGGTTTTGCCTCTTTCTGTTTCTCCTCCCTTCCCACCAGGGAGGGAGGGGGTCTGAGTGAGCAGCTGTGTGGTACCGAGTTGCCAGCTGGTATTAAGCACGACACCTTTTTTTGGTGCCCGACATGGGGCAATGAAGAGCTGAGATAATGACACACCTAATTAGAATATGTTAGAAAAAATTCATTATAAATGTTCACTATTAGTAGTTGCTGGTCATAATGTTGATTTATTTGCTCTCAGAGCTGTTGCTCTTGCTTTCGGAGTCATATCGTGTTGTACTTTAATGCTGGCTTATGATATGACAGCAATGTTGTCATGAAACTACTCCGCTATTTGTACTCAGCATTGACGCCATCTCTGTACTTTGTGAGCCATCTATTGGAAACTATTAATAATTAGACCTTTTACCTTTTCTCCTTGGAAACCCAACCCATGAGGGTTCTTTGTCTTCTCCTTTTTCTCCAGGTTAGTTACTACAGCTCTTGCAAATTTTGAATGTCCTTGGGATGTTCAAACCAGCATGGGTTTATTGCTGTGTCTTCTGAGTGTGTTCCAGGTCTTATTAAAAAACTATTTAAAAAAATCACCCAGAGATTTGGCTGAGGCTGGAGAGCTTTGAGTGGCAGGGTGTGTGGGATAATACAGGCAAGTGCCTAGAAAAGTGGGCACCTCCAGCATTTTGGAACTTTCCCCCTGAAGAAATGCAGGATCCAGAAAAATTAGTAGAATATTTGGAAAAAGGATGCCTTGGCCTGGCAATCCCAGAGAGACACAAATCACTACAATGCGCTGGATCCTGGCCCATTCCTACTGAGTCCTGTTCAACACTATTCAGTATCCTCAAGGGGAAAAGAATCTCCCTGGATCTGATGACAGTGGCAGGCACTGTGGATCCTCCAACCCCGGTGACAGGTCCTGCAGCTGAACCAGAGGTCAAACCCGTGCTGGGATCAGTGGCACAGGAAGAAACGGGCAAGAAAGAACTCGTTTAGTAAAGTAGGACAAGGCAGGGCCATCACAAGAACAGGAAGAAGAGGCAGAACAAGAGGGAACCACACATTCCCTGTCCCTGAGTGAGCTCTGGGATAAGCAAAAAGATTTCAGTGGTTGCCAAGGTGAGCCTGTTACCACCTGGCTGCTCTGACTCTGGAATTAAAGGGCAGGGAAACCAAGCAGCTAGGACCACCTTCCAGGGAAGGGGGCATTGGCAAGGCAATTGGAAAACAGCTAAAAGTCCTCAGCCTCCAGAGTTGACTCCTGTGCAGTATGAAGGCATCCAATCAGGGAAAATGTTTTATGTCACCCAGGCAAGTGGGCTACCACAGAGAGAGGTATCCAGTACCTGAGGGGAATTAGCTGTGCTAGAGTGAATTTATTATGACCCAGACAATGCATAATTATCCACAGATCCTGTCACACCTTGGCTGAATGCTGCTGTACTGGACAAGCTGGAACTCCAATATGAACGGAGTCAAAGGCCACCAAAAGTGGTTTGCCACAATTGATATTGCCAATGCATTTCTCTCAATCCTTTTGGCAGGCCACAATTTGCTCTCACTTGGATGTCCAGTACACCTGGAATTGGCTGCCCCAGGTGTGGAAACACAGCCCTCTCATCTGCCATGGGCTGGTCCAGACTGCACTGGAATACGGTGAAGCTCTGGAACACCTGCAGTACAATGATGATATCATTGTGTGGGGCAATCCAGAAGAAGTTTTTGAGAAAGGGAAGAAAACAGAGCTGTTACTAAACTGTTCTTACCTCAACTCTTGCGTTTTACCTTCTTTCCCATTCTCCTCCCCATCCCAGCAAGGGGCATGGGCAGTATTAGCAAGTGGCTGTTTGGTTTTGGTACTTAATGACTGGGGTTAAGCCACAACACAGAGGGAGAAGAAAGCCTCAGGTGGGAAAGGTGAGAGCTGATGTGATTATAGGGGTTAGGAGCTGAAAAAATATGGGCTATTTCCACATTACATAAAATCATAACTAAAACTTCCTCATGGAAGCTTGTAAGAGCAGTTCTTCTGTCTTCCTTCTCATGCTGTATTAACTCTGGTCAATACAAGAGAAAATATTGCTGCCCTCAAGACTCACAACTTCCCCAACCACCTTTCCTCAGCCACAGAGTTTTCTCAAACTGACCAGAAAAAGGACTAATCTAACTCCAAGGGTCACAAGTGAGAGCCAGATTGACAGCTGTCATAAAAACAAAGATATAGAAATCTGTGAGAATTACCATCTCAAAGAGCAAATGTTCCTCACAAATCATCTGTGGCCATCACGTATCTTCTGTGCTATTTCCTGCTACATCAGGCCCTGCTGACTGCACTGAAAGGCTTCTTCCTTTTTAGTCTTTTTACTGAGCCACAATATGGTCACTTCTGCCAGTACCCCAGGTGCAGCACTGCAAACTTTATGGTTGCACTTTATGCTGCCATTAACAGAGAGCAAACAGACCCATTGCCAAGTTCTACAAGGTTAAGTTTCAGTTACAGGCCATCCTCTTGCTTATTATCTCCTACTTATGTAACACAACAGTAAATAGTTGCATGCAATAAAAAAAAAGAGCAGTTAACGTTTATACCCTCTTTTAAGCCAAATTTTGATCTTGGGCTCCTTGCAAACATTAAGCCACCTTACAGATAATGATAAGCTAACACTCCTGTTCTGTTCTGGAAAACAAACCTTTTCTGCTCTCACCTCATTCCTGACCACTCCCTAAAACTAATGGTAGGATGTTCTGCTGAATCAGGTGAAATGGCAGGTCATGTAAGGACACCTGCTGATTTCAGTCTAGATTCCCCAGGTAAGATGCAGCTGCATCTATTTCTATACACTGTATCAGTAACCTACTTCAAATTTCTAAAGGATTTGAAAGATGCTGAAAATTTTTGAAGTCAGTGCTGTTATATCTTTTTTCATACTGCATCTAAGTTAGTTAGGAGCATCTACAATTACACTCCCATTAAAGGTTAGAGATCTAACTGGTGTATCTTGTGTGTAAAATAAAGTAGGTTGGGACAGGCAAGGAACAGTCTTTCCACTGGATAGATAACCCACAAATTTATTATCTTGTTACTAAATACTGATATGGCATAATGCTTACATTCAACTCACTTAGAAACTATCTTTGAAATCTTTCAGATGCACCAATGTGACACAGCATCTAGCAAAATTACTCACATCGTCTCCTTTGGAGACTCCCAGCACCAAGGAAATAAATTACTTTATTAGCCAGAAGCTGAAAGCCAAGTTTTAAGAAAGAACTGACAGGGAAACTCCATAAACGTAAATGGACTTGACCACAGGCAATTTGTTAAAAAGTCTGCATTCCTAACACAATGTAAATATCACACATTCTCCCTCTTCACCAAAACCAGCATCGGTAAAAGTCTGTGATTTTCTGTGAACCCACAAATCACATCCTTCAAACCAAGAGGATGGAATTCAGTTTGCCCCACAACAGCTCAGGAAGTTAATGGCCCTTGGGAGGGGAAAGGACAAAACCAAAGCATAGAAAGCTGTCTACCAGAGATGTGACCAGAATTATCAACATAAAACTGCAAAGGGATAGGTTTGCAATTGCTTTTGCAAGCTGACCATTGCTTGGGAACTTTCTATTTAAAATCCTAAGAAATATTACTAACGGGAATAAATGGCATTATAAATCAGATTGTGTGTCCATGTTCACATGGAAGAAATCTGCTTTTAATTCTAAAAGGCTGATCAAATGACTGATGCACTCATCCCTCAGCTGAATTGTTCTATGACGTACATTTTGGTGGTCAGACTTCTCATTTATTGACATAAGAGAAACATCATTGCCCTGTGATTCTGAATAACATTTAATGGGATGTGAACTTATAGTATCTGTGAGGAGGAAGGGGCTTAGTTGGCGCCTAACCAGATGGAGATTCAGGCTTCACAGGGAAGTGGTGGAGTCACCACCCCTGGAAGTGTTCAAAAAATGGGTGGACTTGGCACTTGGAAATACAGTTCTAGTGGGCATGGTGGTATTAGGTCAAAGGTTGAAATTGATGATCTTGTCGGTCTTTTCCAACTGCAATGATTCTGTGATGAGCATTCTGGAGCCTTGGGGACACAAATTTGTCCCACAGAACATATACAGTAAAATACAGGAAAAAAGAAAGGAGAACCAATGCTTTCTGATTAGAGGTTTCACAACATGATAGAACAAACCTTGTTTGTTTCTGAAACAGAAAGACCCTCCTCGTAGCTATGAGGATTCCATGGTTAGTGCAGAGCAGTGGAAGCACTAAATCCTTCCTGGTACTTCTACATTATCCAGCAGTGCATTTTGTTTCTTGTCATTATTTCAGCTTCTACATTAACAATTCCCATTACAGTTAGCCATTTTCATACACTATCAAGCAAAACTGGGTCAAAAGGCTAAACACATAAACCATGAGCATTTTAATCAAAACAATATGGATCACGGCCAATGGAAGCTGGGACATTGTGGGTTTTTGGTTCCCCACATCCTTATCTTCAAGCATATGAGAAGCCATTAAGGTAGAGTATCCACGATTAATCCCTGGTAGAAATGTAAAGCTTAAGGTCTCCTCAGGAAGAGCCACTAGGGCTTTTGTTATAAAGTCACTGCACAGCAAGGAAAGAAAGGTCACAAAGTAACAGCCCTAAGTCTAAGACAAGCCTAAAGTAAGGATCATACCTTTGACAGCTTATCTATTTCTAATAGCAGAATAGGTAAAATGGTATCCCACTAAAATAAGCACTACTGCAGAAAAATATCAACTGCTTATATGTAAAGATTTAAAGACAAATTATGAAAAAATGTTTGGGCAACGCAAGCCAGCATTTGCCAAACTTGAGGGGGTTTCAATAAAAAAAATAAAAATAAAAATTTAAGTACTGCACTTTTGTGGTCTGTGCTGTAGTATTTAAGTATAAAAAAAAAAGATCAAGATACTACCCTACTACAATGAAGATGTTTGAGTCAGCTTTTCTGATACTGGTTTTGTAGTCTGCATGTGTAACTTCAGCTAAAGTAGGGGGTTTGAAAGTTATTTGAAGCTGTATGTCACAAACCATTTTGCCTCACTCTCAAACATGAAGACTACTCCTTTACCTGGCATCTTCATAAATCTCCTATGCAATAAGTGCTACAACCATCTTTTGACATGATTTGGCACAGATGGAAGAACAGGTGGAACGACAACCCGGTGTGAAGAGCCCCAGCACTGGTTCAGTGGGCTGACAGCATGTCTCTGCAATGTACATTCCGCGATTTTGGAACATGGGCCTCATTTCATTAAAGGCAAAAAGAATACTATAAAATCCATTTCCCATTACTGAAGTGGTATTATTGATAGGAATAGTCATTATCAGACAAGCATATGTGTACCTGAGGCAAGGGGATGAAAAAAACCACGGGGATGTAGTTATTCTACTTCCATAATAGGCAGCTCAACCACATTTGCCTACCTTTTGATCAAAATTACAAATAGATTTTTTTTTTAAGTCAGCTTGTACTGAAAGTATCTCTGTGAAAGCACCTGTAATACCACAAGGTAGTAACAAAACAGAACAGATCAGTATTTTTCTTTAAACTGTTAAACTTTATTATAAATTAAAATTTCTTTACAAAAAATTGCACATAATTGACCACTCTTAGGTTCTGATGCACTGGCATTTGCAATAGTTTCTTTAATCTTCAAGTTTAATAGTCTCTGCCATGAGTCCAATGCAGAAAAGGGCAGTAAGCAACCCTCTTAGAGCCTTCAAGTGCAAGAAGCATACTTGTGGCCACGGCAGTTACACTTTCCTTAAGAGCGGCTGCTTTTGTTTTAAATCCTGTAATGAAAAAGTCTCAAAAAAGGTTTAAAAAAGGAAAAACCCATAATGGACTACTTGCTTTTTACTGTAAACACAGCCAGTAAATTAATCCGAAACACAGATCTCTCAGGCATCAGTGAGAGTGTCAAGTGAATCAGGAACAGCAAAACAAACAGTAAATAAAAAGAAAACTTAAAAAAATAAAGTCTGTCATTTTGATTAACTATACTTACGTAGACGATGTTATGAGAATCTGGCAGGGCCCAGAAGCAAGGCCAGACAGGGAGTTCATGTTTCCAGAGGAAGGTCATGTTAATTGTTTCCAGGTTCAAGGAAAGTAGACTGGAGACTTGATATGCTCAGCAATACTCATCTGTCTTACACAGATCTTAGGGCATGGATCAGCCTGAAGAACCATTCAACTGATTTTGGCATTTTTATAGGACTTATGGCTGACCATACTGAACGTTCAGTGATTCTTGTTTTCTGTTCTGTAAGTGTTTAAATTTAAAAGCTCATCTAGGCTGACTCCAACCTCTTGGCACTTGGAAACTAGTTTTCTCAGGTTATCAGTTTTACCTCCTCCTGATGCTTCAAATAAGAGTTGCTGAAAGAGAGGGGGAAGCAGATATAAGATTTAGCCAGAGCCTGAGCATCACCACATCTATGGATATGGGATATGCAGAAAATTTACATGAAACCTCAAACTGAATCATAAGGAGAAAACATTACATCTTTCCACAGTGTTGCACATAGAGGTAACTTCTGAAGGGCTCTCTGATATAAGTGATGGACCTGCAAAATAAAGGCAAGTATTATAAATCAGCACAATTTCATGCACTCAAAATGAATAATCTGAAGCACCAAAATCTCTTGCAGTAATTTTTAAAGTACTTTTGAAGTCAAGCATTACATTGCTACTAAAAGCAAAGGCAAGTTTATGTCTGACCTTAATTCTGACCCTTGTATGACTATGATTAGCTATATGAGGACATTCTATTTTTCTTCACAAGATTCTTGCCTCATTCATTGCACAGGATGGAACACATTCTGAGAATGAAGCAGCTTACTGAATACTTCTCTTTCACCACTCAATATGTAGTCTCAAGGTCTTGTTTATTGCATATCATCTCAATCCTGTAATGAAATAACTGTTTCATGGGCTTTTTTCTTTCAGCCTCTACGTGTACTAACAATCTGTCTGAGTTTTTACAACTCTCAAAACAAAAAAAAAATGGGTTTACTATTTTATGGTTCAAAACAGAGGACCAAAATACTTAATGCTAGTACTTACTCAAGTCTCCAACTACTGGTATCTAAAGTATCAGCTTCAATCAGAGTCATTAGGGAAGGTGTTGGCATATTAAATATTTGTACCCATTTTTATACTCTTTTACCAAACTTTTACATGACCTCTGAAGAGAAAAAATGACAGGTTCTTCAGGAACAGGAAATCCATAATCTGAATCATCACTATTCAATTTTAAACAATATCTTGTTTACTAGAAAATCCAGTTATTTGGAACAATCACTGATTTGTGTAAACAGTTGCAAGTGCTCACTACAGCCCAAACTAAGATCCCCACAAAAACCCAACTGCACTGTGTGTGTCTACTTAAGTGATTCTAACACATACCATATAGCTAGTGAGGTGGTTACAGAAGAAAACCTCAAGAGTTCTTCTGGGTGTAATCCAGCTACAATGTTTCACATATGCCTTCATTTTAATTGGTTCATATTGTTTAAGGACCCTCTTTTTTGATGCATTTGAAATATATTTTTCTAACCAAACAAATCAAGGATCTTTTCAGTCACCAGCCTTACTACAGGCAGCACCTTAAGATGTAGTCCATCTAATACAATGACTGAAGCAGGGATCTGTGATTAATTACAGATTACACCAAACCATCAACACAGAGACAGAATTAAGGTTGAGTAGGCAACCATGCCTTTGGTATCTCCTGTCTTTGAATTATTTGGTCTTACAAACCAAATAATTCTGCTTAGGGATGTTCTTTTAAACACTCTAGGAGACAATAAAAAAGGAAAGAAAAGATTTAATATGCAGGTCTAACAATAGCCATGCTACCCTTTACGGATCAGTTAAGCTTTAACACTGATCCAAAAGAAAGACTACTGGCAAAAAAAAAAAAAAAAAAAAAAAAAAAGGATTCTCAGAAGTCACTAAAAGAATGACACAAAACAAGATACAGCAGAGAAGTAGCTCAGAAACACCACAAACAAGTGGTCACAAATCTAGGTCCTCATGACAACCCCCTAGCCCCAAATACAAAGCATCTTCCACAGACAGAGGAATATGCTGAAGGTGACAGAACAACACCAGGAAGATAATTCTGTCTGAACTATGATTCAGTTCCTGTGCCAAAAAATCTCTTGTATTTGTATATAGCAATTTTCCCCCTCCCTTAAGTACCAATAAGTAAACTTGTTATTTTTATAGAAAAAGAACTAATCTCTTCTGTGTGATCAGGAACTATTCAAACTGTCTACATACATTGGCTTGGCAGACCCACACTTCCAACTACTTCACAGAACCAAAGAATGGTTTGGGTTGGAAGAGACCTTACAGATCACCTAGTTACAAACACCCTGGCACAGGCAGAGACACTTTCCACTAGACCAGGTTGCTTAAAGGCCTATCCAGTCTGGCCTTGAACGCTTCTAGGGATGGGGTATCTGCAACTTCCTTGGGCAACTTGTTTGTGTCTCATAGTAATTTTTCCAAATATCCAATCCTGTCAGATTAAAGCCATTCACTCTTGTCCTAATACTACATGTCCTTGTAGTAAGTTCCTCTCCAGACTTCCTATCTACTTGTAAAGATAGTCATTAGTATCTTCCAGAAAAACAAATCTTCCTTCCCTCTACTGTATTTTAAGTTCCAGCAATCTCCTCCACATTAAAAAAAAACCAAAAAAACAAATGGGAGAAGAAAACAGCCCTCCCAGTAAGGGAAAGAGAAACAGTATGCACAAGTCCTCATCATATAACCCCTTCTACCTCGACTGTCAAAGACGTTTCTCATTTTGAAATGAGAGCTCGAGATAAATGTTTTGGTGTTTATAAACAAGATTTTTTCAACTACTTCAAAATCTTGGATTTACAAGACGACAATTGCTTTGGATAAAGCCAAGACATAAGTTTTACAGAATTTCATAATTACTCATTTTAGTACACTCTGTTGACTTACTTCTCTTTGTCCCATTAGAAAGCATTCGGCAGCAATGGCTCTGAGGAAAAGAAATATATACAAACATTTATTCTTGAATTATTTTAAATGCCATTAGTGGCAGAATACTGACTGTGGAATGGAATTACTAAATCCTTGAGAAGATACTGACTAAATTTCAATGAAGTTAATCTATAGTGAAAAGATAAAAATAGCCATTTTTTAAAAACAACCTTACATGAGCAAGACATTTCAGTTGTTCCCCATTATGAACAAACACTGAAGAAAAACATCAGTTCAGCATCACAGGATAATGGAGAATACTGCTATTGTGATATATAAAGGGGAGGGGTAGAGAGGGGGAGACAGAAGTCAATAGTTGAATTTAAAAAGGCAACTTGTAAATACATCATTCATATTTATCTGCATAATATCCATTCACATGAGTTTCTCCAAGAGGGAGATTCCATTTCTCATTTTAAAGAGGTGACAGTACCTCTGTCTGCTGTAACAGTTACTCTCTAAATAATAAGCTAATGAAAGAGAGGCTTCCAGTACAAGCCCAATTGGAAGGACATTTTAGATTTACCTTTGTGATGTAAACCTTACAAACAAAAGCAATATCTATGAAAACAGATGTATGACTGTTGCATTACATTTTCCAGATGGCCAGGCATGTTGGGATATTATATGTAAACATCTTGGCTTGTAGTTTCAGAATTTGAACATTGCTCTCCTCCCAGTATCGCAGAAGCAGTCTGTAAAAGGTATTCATGAGAAAGGAACACTGCTCTAATCACTTGGACCAGAAAAGCTATCCAAAGACATACACACATTACACAAAATACTTTATACCTAATCTGAGCCAAGAACTGCAAGTAGGAAAAAACCCAAGCTACCATATACAATATTGACTGATCATGCTCTCAGAACAAAATAAAACAAAAATGTTAGGATACACTTTCAGAAGTATGAAATCAGAGAGAAAATATAATCTTGGCCTGTTAAAAGATTACAAGTGGATTACATATCCACTTTTAGCATGCACAAGGTAATTGCATATTTGAAAGGAAGCAAAGTAGTTTTATAGTCATGTGGCTAGAGATACTGTTCAGTCAGTTCTGCTCACCCATTTCATGCAGTATCAACACTGTTTAAGGGAGCTGCAAGTTCCATCTAGACAGAATCGCAACTTGGTTTAAAATGAAGTCATTCGACTTTGTGTGCCAAAGGCAGGTGTGTCACACTCTCCCCACGCCCACAACCACACACACTCATTTCAAGTCTTGCTTTGAGTTCTTTGGGCTCATTGTTGATGACGAGCAGTCTTTCAGGACTTTTCAAAATTAATCAAATACTCATGCGTTCACTGCACCTGAATACAGTATAACATGGACTCTGTAATCCTGAAAGAGCGTATTTTGAAATACTGTTCAAGTAAGAATCTGTGCAGTGCTTACAATAACTGGTTATGTTTCCCATAAGATTTTTTTTTTTAATTACAGTTTATCTTTGCAAAATAAATATCAAGTGCTTAATGTAGCACTGTTACAGACTGGTGCATCCATTTTTATTTGTTCTGTGCTGGAACTACACTTGTAATAGATCAAGTAACAACGTGGCTTCACTATACATCTGCACTTCTCTACACACTTGAAATTTTGGCAACTTTTACTCATCACATACAGTGCAGAGTTAATTCCTGTATAACTGTAACCCATCCGTAGATAGACCAGAACCTGGTCAAATACAAGACTGAGACAAAGTCAAAAGGCACAATATGCCTCAAGCAGCATGCAAGAGTAGAGGAAGAGGTTTATTTCTGTAACAGAAAGCAAATCATGCATGTCTTGCACAAAAAAGTAGTTATCAGTCTGTTGATCCTGATTACAAGTATTTTACATACCTCAGTGCAAGTCCAGGATTAGTAGGCATGGTAGAACAAAACCGTTCCAAGGTTTTGGAATGCTGAGATTTTGGAATGCAGCTCAAATAAAAAAGAATTACCTGTAGAATTTGAATTCCAAACATTAATCCACTTTATAGCTCTTACTTTGCTAGATATAATGGAATGACAAACTATGAACACTATGACTAAAGTGAGTTGTCACATTGAAAACTTATCCCTCAAGGGTAAGGAAATCAACTTGCGTAATGAAGAGTTAGTGCCAAATTGCTAGCACCACATTTTAGTCCTTCTACCCTGCATTTAGTGAGCAAAGAGAAATGCACAGCATATTAGCAAAACGGAATCCAGGATCTCTATAAGCTTTATTCTGTCTGTATAATTGCTCAACCTGCTTTTACGCCAAACTTTATTCCTTCTCTTTGTCAACCGCTGCAATTTCTGTCATTAAAAACTGAAAGCTTAAATACTGTTTCCATCTGCCAGTGTTACAGCTCTGTAGACCCCTCTTATTCAACCGTATCTTCCCTCCCTTATACATTTTCTCTTTTCCCTAGGAAAAAATCGTTTGTCATTAACAGCTGCATTCACAGTATTAAAACATGCCATAAAGTTTCTCTTTGCCTTACACACCCTTTATTCAAAAGGTCGAGGCTAGATACTCCTCTGCTCAAAACACTACTACCCTCAGACATTTGTTTCTTTTCCTAGTAATTCCTAGCTCTCACTGTTCATATACTATCGGTGCTGTGTTTCAATAAGTAAATTACAGGTACCTGCTAACAGGTCAACAGCCTCTTTATTTAATTAAAACTGTCCACAGATGCATTTTTACCTTATTATGAAACTCGTAATTGGTCCAATAATCAGCAGTACTAAACGGAATTGGGTATCTTGTGGGGACTGTCACCAGACATCTGTTCACTAGATCAGTAAAAAGCTTGAATTCTTGAACTTTGTTGTTGGATCCAACAACTTTGCTATTGATAAAAACAAGATAACTGGAAGAAAAAAAGAAAAGAAAAAAGATGGTTCTGGTAGCCTTAACTTAATAGTTGAGATTAATTTACTTTCTTCTCTTACAAACTTACTCCAACCAAATGTTCTGAACAGTTTCCTGCTGCATCACTGCCCCCAGAGCTGCTTCATAAGCATCCAGTGCTTCACCAACACTTGCGTGAATAGACTGGCACAAACTGTTTATATAAAAAGATAAAGTGTTGTATGTCACAAACAATACATGTTATTACACATTAAGACACAATTAGGAACTTCCCATGCTCAGATGCAAGAAAAAAAAGTGTTTTCTGTTTGGCAGTATCATGGACTAATTTATCAGTCAATTAATTAGAATGGGTAAGCCTCAAAAGCAGATAACAAGGAATAACAAGGCAACCATGCAGTTTAAAATGCAACCCTTGAACAAATTAAATATTTTAACTTATCTTCTATTCCTGTAAACTACCTCTTTATTAATCCTTCTAATATCAATGCTCTGACTGTCACAGGATGCAGCCAAGTCTTGAGTTTCCATTTGAGCTTCAGAACAAAAGATTTCAAATCAGATTAAAATCACTAGAGAAATAGCATCAGACTGTGGCAACAAAATTAGTGTTCTGAAACAAGTACTACCAAGATCTGCCAGAGAAACACACTGATCATGTCAGAGGGAAAAAAAAACCTGACAAGTAAAAAAACCAAGAAACCCACCACCTTAATTTTGTTCAACAGCTTCTCAAAGAAACATACAGTTCGACCAACATACAGGATCTCACCAAAGACAGAAGTAGACTCATTCTTTGAACAAAACATGGTGAACAATCCTTATTTCAAAGTGTAAAATAACAGTGGAATAAAGGTAAGACTTTCAGTATGCCATGAGGGGAAAAGAACCCTAAAAACTAACAACCTCATGAAGGAGACTACAGAAATACAATGATAGGGCTGATGTCACTATTTTCCTACAGACACTGAGGGTAACAACCAGTGTGCCTGATTCTGCTCTTGCTTTCCCCAAGAACTACAAACTAAATCACCAGTTTGCTAATCTTTCTAAAAAAGTGTATATATACATTTGTGTTCACACATACACATGTATACACACGCTATCATCTTTCCAAGTAAAGCACTGTTACAGGAACTTTGAGGCTTCGCAGATTTCCATCTATTTTCAGTTGGTAAAAGTGAATTTTTATGTCTTTTGTTCTCCATACCAGAAGAAAGGAAAGACAGATATGCAGGCACAGCTACCTACACACTTACTGTAGCAAAACTCAGAGAAACACTCAATTATCAACTCTGAAAGTAATTCAGGCACTTAATACAAGACCACTAATCTCCTCTTTTAGAAGCAGGAGCTAAAGTCAAGGTCCCTTACAACTAAACAGTGACTTAAGAGTCTTAGTAACAATGCTTCTCCCTGTATTAAGTGCTGAACCCAAAACTGAGCTTGTGAAGAGGTACTTAATAAGAGGGGGGGAAAAAAAAAAAAAGAAGTTTTTTCAGTTTGTATTAATGGACAATAAAAAAAATTAAGATGACCTTTATATAAGGTTTAGAATAAGTTTTCTTGAAAACCATACATTTTTCCTGTACACTGTCCACCAATTAAAAACTATAAGCAACAGTGTTGCAGAAGTTCTGAGAGGTCCTCACTCAGTAAGTAAAGCATTATCATCCTTGCCCCTTTACGTATCTGAAAAGCCCGATAGCTACTTCTGACAAACCCAGAAGTGCAAAATTTCTTAAACAGCCTAGGCCAACACCTCAGTAATCACAGTTATGTAACTCATGAAAGTTATTGATGGCTTATACTTTGGTGTTTGGCAATCCTATATATTGATGCTATCAAAAGCAATGGTGGAAGAAACAGAAAAAGAAGATTGTATATACATGACAAGGAGGTGCTCCTTTGCCATCTCTTGCAGAGGAACAGGTCACTCTGCTGTGGGGGGGGCTTCTCTCCATGCAGAGCTGAAAAAGCGGGTCAAGGAAGGCAGGAAGACCAGGACTAAATAGAATGGGGTAACTATTGCAAAATAAGGAGAAAACTGAAAGCCAGGAGAAGGAACAACACTACCAGCAGTAGCAACCTAAAACAGAAGTAAAACAAGAAAATCATTTTGAGATAAACACACCTATTACTGTTCCCAAAGGTCAGAATTTCTGAAAGATTTCTTAAGTGTAGAATTTAAGTTGACATGCAATCCAGTTTCATAAAATTAATTGTGAAGCAGGCTGGTAGGTTCTCTTAGGACTGGCAGATCGTTTACTGAAAGAACCCAAAGTCATACACCCTTAGGCAAGTAAGGAATACCCTGCTTTTGAAAATGCAATTTACTCAGACCCAAGAGCTGTTTCTCAGAAATTCTTTACAAAAATCTCACCAGTAGATCTGCCACAGATATGGGATCTGCTGGTTAACAACATCATCCATAATATGTTCTTTATAGAGAGGTGATGTAAATTCAATTGGCATTGGAAAATTCAAGAGATATCTAGAAGAGAAAAAAGTAGCAGTAAATCAGAATTTCATTCTACATGGAAGAATGTAGATGCAGCATTCAGTTCAAAAGTCCAGTTCATGAAAAATAATGACAAATATGCACTTTTCTCAGATTTAGTTTAATTCTATCCAGATACAATTTATACAGAAAGCATTACACAGAAATACAGAGTTAATGCAGAAGGCACTGACTCCCTCATTATGTACAGTGTTAAATGTTACCTTTTATCTCAACTTTCCCCTCCTCACATAAATACATTAAGACAGAATTGTCTACATACAATCAGCTAGACCGCATTACCAGTAATAAATTTCATGTAAACAAAGGTAAGTAGAAATAAAATCTGACACCTAACTTAGAGACAAAAACATTACAAAACCTCATCTGCACAGAAGCTTTAGCACAGAAGGTTTTTGCTTTGAAGGCCTTCAGAGGCACCTATTTTGACCATAAGCAATTTGCATATTTCAAAACTTTAATAAGTCTCTCAATTAGGTGCTAAAATTCAAGTGGAAAAGCATTAGGCTATATATGAAACCTGAGTCTTTTTATCAATAATAATATGATTAACAGCAAGCCGAACCTCTGAATTGAGCTCTTTTGCAAGTGTCTGGAGTAGTTTAGATATGCAATTTTAGGCTCCTGGCTTTAAGGGGCGGGGGGAGGGGGACACCAAAACCAACTTTCATATACATATGATTGATTTTCATTGCCCAAATCCAGACATTCAACTTGCTGCTATTTTAACTTGAGATACTCATGGTTTTACAAATTAGTACTTAGGCAAAAGTAAGTATAAACCTTATGGACTACAAATCATCATTCACTGAAGTTTTGGCAAAACATGCCAAGTTGAAAAACAGAAGAGTTTAAAAGTTCTAGACTATCTTCTTATTCAAGAAAATGCCAATATTGCCAAAATTTAAAGTAAAAAAATATTTTAAACATACCTTAAGAGATCCATGGGACCATGCTGTTGGCATGTATTTTCAAAGAAAGCTGCCACAAAATCTTGCAACAGTGGAAGAATACTGCTTGATCTTTCCTGTTTTGTTGGGTTTTTTAAAAATAAAAAAATTAAAATTGGACATCAACCTGAAAATGGTAAGAACTTAACCAAAATAAATAACAAGTGGTGTGTCTACCTCAGCAATGCTCCACTGTTTTCATTCTCTCAAGAATTAAGCCTAATTGGGTCAGTCAGCAGAAAAAAGCGGAAAAAATATTGCAAGGTCTACTTTTACTTTCTCTTCTTGCTTAAGGATATTAATGCTGATCTAGAATAACCCAAACTATATATTTATGCTTTTATATAATTTCTATTATTATCTTCTACCACATAACTTATCTTGCCAATTATACTCTTCCCATCTATGTAAGGACTACTACATATTAAAAAATATCATAAAGATTAATCAATTTGATGATTATTTCAAACAACACACAAAACATGAACGTCATAAAGCTAGCAGACCAAGATATTAGTTCTGAAGAGGAGTATTACCTGCGAAACAAGAAATTTACACAACCGATAAAAAATTTCTGCATTCTGAGGATTCTTCTCAAAAGCTCCAATCCACACCTTGTAGGCATTGTCACTCTGCTCCATCTGCACATACAAGGTGGCCAAACTCTCCAAGAGCTGACAGTTGTTAGGACAGACCTCCAGTAAAGATCTGCAAAGTTCTGCAGCAGACTCCCACCTTAAAGAAAAGTAAAGGTAAGTTTTCAAAAAAACAGGTGAGTACTCCAGTTAAAAATGTCTTGAAACAACTTACCTTTCAAGAAGTTTCAGCAAAGCTATCATGTTTCTGTAGAGAGGAAAGCAGACAGCTATTCTTTTGTCAGCCTCAAGGCTTTCATCAGTACATGTTTTGACTGCATCTTCAAAACAAAAGCAAAAAAGGAAGCCTTTAGACCTCAAGCAACAAAGTTATTTGAAGTCTTAACATGAAAAAAAATCTCCTTTAACATAATGAAAATACATAGGTGTGGAACGGTATTACCGAAAGTGCTGCTTTTGCACATTATTAAAAAAAGATAATATTTGGAAAAGCTGTCTTTACACTTCTCATCATGGTGCAAGGATAAAAATCTTTCAGTTTCATCCCTTGTTCATTTTAAAAACAGGAAACATCCTACCAATGACACATTAAAGCAGTATTACAGATGGAAGCATATTACCATATTTAAAATCACATCCCAGGATTTCCAGTATAGCTGCTGAAAGCTATCGAGACAAAAACTAATACAGGATATTAATTTTCTTTTCAGCGTAATAAAAAGTTATGCAAAAATGAACACCCCATTATCATGGCTAGACTGCCTTGACTCTCACAGCTGGGCTACTTCACTGATCCTTGAGTATTTCCATGCCGCGTTTCCACCTGCAGCATACTCTCAGTGGCAACTCAATACTGCTGCTGGCTAACACACTAAGTACTTGCGTTTCTAAATGCTACATAATAGCATTGGTCTGCTACTATGAAGTCTACCTCTGGCAGCAAGACCAACTCAATTTCTTCTAGTATCTTCCTTTTAAATCTTAAAAAAAAAAATGTTTATTTAAACTTTGAATTAAGATAAACACATGCATTTCTCTGCCTCTTCTAAGGAAATACATTGATATTCCAGGAAAGTAACTTTCCAATAAACACATCCTATTAAGAGGAGAAAGGGTAAGAAAGAATGACAACAGAAGCTTGGTTATATGCTTGCTTAAGCCCAAGAAAACTAGCAATGTCACGTAGTCACAAGCCACTGTCTGGTCTTTTTCTCTGAACTATCATCTTCTATCAACATAAAACTGTGGCTTTGAACCACAGACAAAAAGCTCAGTGCGTTTGTTAAACGCCCAAAAACATGGGAGCTTCCTAACTGCTCTGTTCAAATCAAGATGAAATATTCACTAAATTAATCCAATGGTTCAAAAGAGTCATCAGCAATACTGCACTGCCTTGAAATTTTAGAAGGAGGACAGTTTTTCTTGATTATGTGTGAATACTGTATTAAGAAGTTACCTCAATCTTACCTTCAAACATAGCTAACAGGGTATCAGGATCAGTCTTCACATCTTGAACTGTTTGCCATGGTATTAAAAATGGCTCTTTGTGGACAATCCTTGATGGGCTGACATTGGCTGGATCATAGAACTTGACTGGGAGAATACCGAATTCAATTAGATGTATGTAAGCCAGCCAAGCCAAGCAACGGTCACTTACAGTAAGGTGCTCTGATATTATCTTTTCATTTGCTGATTTTAAAGCATTCTGTAAAGGTTAAAAGAAATACATTACGTTTAAGATTTAAGAATGAGAAACAAAAACGGGAAGAGTAAGTTTGAACATTCTCAGATCTTTCCCACAGAAAAGACAGGAAGTAATTCTTTATGTTAATTGTGATCTTATTTAGGTTTTGTGAATGCATGACTATTCAAATGATATGCTTGATTTCTAGTAACAGGCTCAGAAAAATGCATGAGGCTATTTTCAAAAGTGGAAAGAAACACTTTGAAAACATCCATCTCCCAACACGTGTTCCATTTTTGTGCTTAATTCTTCAGTTACTTCCAGTTCCATAGAACTAATACATTAGCCCTAGAGATAATTCATCTACAAGCTGGATTCAGCTTAATACAACCTACTGGGCTTTGTGGGTTTGGAGTTTTCTTTACTAAGCTCTGGTCATGAAGCTACTAAGTTACAGCTACTCAAGTCAACTGAAGTGACCGTCACCTCTAGATATATTGCTTTGAAAAATGTTGGAAACCTTACCAAAACAAGGATACTGTTACAAATTTTTCTCCTAGTCATACACAAAGATCGAATAGTTTAGTTACTTGGCAGATCTCAAATGAAACAAATTAGATAAAGTCTAAACATGAATTGCTCCTGAAAGAGAACAGAATCTTGTGGCTAGTGATGTGTCAGCATTTTCTGGGACAAACACAGCACAATTAAAGAGAGCACTCTCAAGGGAATGGACGTATTTGCAAATTTATGCAAAATTCAGCAGGACATACACCCTGAAACAGATGAAAATTGATGTTTCAAAACAACTTCACTTACTCACTCTTGAAAATACTTCCAAAAAAATTGCTTTCAAGATTTCTAAAGAAACACACTGCTATTTACTCTGAAGTAGCAACTACCTAGAAATTATTTTCTATCAAATATGGTTAAGTAATCTCACCCCAAGACATTTTTTTCAACTACACATTTCAGATTAACGTTAAAACACAGAAGTTTGGCTTTGTGATGATACTTCACAGAAAGGTAAGGGAAATCAACCCACGTTATTCGCCCATATACACTGGATTTCCATGTCAATTTGACACAAACTAACTTCTTCCTCTGTTCTTTTTGTTCATTCAGTTAAATTTCTCAGTACATCTGGGGGAAGCCAACAAAGCACTGCACTTTCCCATTCCACCTGGAGCCAGACAAAAGCCTGAAGGCCTCAAAACCTTAGGAACATGTCAGGCTGCAGCAAGCAACAGGCATCACCTACTGGCAGCAATGAAAACCTGCAACGGTAGCTCCCACTTTCAGGAGAGGATTATGTCAGCACTCCATTTCTCACCCTCAGCCACCACTTTTACCATCTGCACAAAAGTAACGATCACCTAAATTCTTTCTACGGTCACACTTTTAAGCTGAGATAACTCCATGACTTTGGAGCTTATGGGAGCAGTAAAATCTGATTTGAGAACAGGGCAATACTGTTAGATAACATCATACTATGTTTATTCTCAAGAACTACTGGTTTGATAATTTCTGTAGCAATTTTGAATACCTAAAGCACTACATTACTCAACAGGGCCTTCACTGCAGAAAACTGTTTATGGCTTACTGGAAATGAAGAAATAAAGCATTTCCCTGGGAATTATTTTGAGATATCATGGTCTAGGCTATTAGCTAAACAAAGCGAAACAGATAACAAAATCCCAAAGTATATCCAGGTTTTACAATGGCATCATATCTCAAAACAGAAGCATCTGCTTGCTGAAGGAATTCTCCTAGTCGAAGAAACAGCTCTTTAAAAGTTCAAACTACCAGAGTCACAAGCATTAGAAAGGTGAAAGCATGAAAACACTCCTGGGTGGTAACCTGGAAGTTACCTGCAGCAGAACAAGAGCATTCTGATGTCTTCCTGTAAACAGGCTTAAGTGAACCCTGTAGAGGAGAGTCTCCAGCAGCTGAAAGGACACAAGATTTGGATTTTCTCCTCTCGCTGTCACTTCCATTAGGAACTGTAGCATCCTCCCACATACATAGTCTTTTCCATCAAAGGAATTCTCCAAATTCAAAAACTAGAGAGAGATAATTCATATTAATAGCTATCAGAATGGACGTAAAGCTTCTAGGTTCAAGTTTAAAAATCACAGAAGTCACAAACTCTGAATAATGTCTTTCACTGTCTTGCAAACCATACTTCCCTCTCTCATACCTCATCTTCACCTTAAAACTCAAAAGATACCTCTTTTAATGCATAAAAGAACAGATAGCAAACTTTTACAACTAACAAAAAATATGCAACAACATCTTGAAGTAACTTTTATTACCTGTGGAAAACTGATGATTTCTACAACTAACCAGCAAGCAGAACTTTAATAATTTCATTTTCTGAGCAGCTTTTGAGTTTTCAAAAAGCTACAGTGTCTTTCCTTTCACACTTTCCATGTCATACATACTGGTTTTCTACAGTAAAAAATGCACACTTACAGGAACATTTCACATACACTTTTTTTTTTTTACTTACTGTCCACCAAATTTGATAAGAGGGAGCATATTCCACTGCTGTTTCACACATTTCCTGTATCTCCTCCTTGGTTCCTCTTTTTGAGAAAAGTCTGAGGTAATGACACCAAATTTCAGGATTTTCTTTGTTGTTTTCAAGGGCTCGAGCCAGAACATTTAAAGTAGAATCTAAACACTCAGATGATGAGCTGCAAAAATTAAGAATTTAGAAAAGCACATCAACTGTGCTGGTATTACGATTTACACAGTATCTAACATGAAAATGGATGCTTTTAATTAGAACAGAAGTCATACAAAATTAGCCATTTTTTTAAACATGTTGACCTTTCTTATCAAAGTTTCAGTAGGTTTTCATCCTTCAAAGGTTATCAGGTGCGTTTATCATAGTGCACAGAAACAAGTATTCTAGGAAAAGGCTGCCAACTCAAATGAGTCCACTTTAATTGAAAATTGGTAAGATTTGTCTGTAAGCAAAGTTCTTAAGCTGCAAGCATATAAAGTCATTTACATCACACACGCTTATGAACTTCAGTAGGAACTTCAAAGGTGTGGTAAAGTAAGTTATAATATTTTTGTTACACATTTACTTTCTACAGTCATTAAATAAAACCCTTTATTTCAGCATGTCATACAGGTTCTCCGTCTCTAAACCATGAAGAAAACTTAAATTTGACTTTTTGAGATAACTATCAGGAGATGATACCCACAAAACAATACAAGATTAGTTCAAATAACTGACATTACTGCAAACCACAGAGCTGAGCTTTAATTACAGATGAACTTGCATAAAACCACAGAACGTTTCTTAGGCCACATTTATTCTGAAAACATCTTTGGAAATTATTTTGCATAGACAGAGAGGAAAAACACAAGTCCAAAAATAAAACGAACACAGTTAAACCTAGTTCAAAGTTTTCCCAGACCCTTCTATCAACACTTTCACCTACTACACCATTCAAGTTACTCGAGAGTACTGAGGAAGGGGGGATAGGGAAGGTGGCTGTTTTAAGAAAAGGAAGCACTGTTTTCCATTAAGTTTTCTCCCTTCTTTTATTGGTCAATTCCCAAGTACACTTATATTTAGGAAGCGCTCTCTTCTCACGCTGACACTTGCTGGTAGTATTTTGAGTACTGGCCTTTCCAGTTCTACCTCTTCTATTCTTTAGACCCCTACTGATATAGCTAAACTGACCTTTTGCTACCTTTTCTATCATCCACAGTTTAAACAAGGCTTGTAAAGTAGAGCTGCTCCTCTCCATTCCCCTTCCTCCCTGTTTACAGTTCATTAAGTCAGTATGTGACTATTAAAACTGAAGTCCATCAACTGGCATGATGGATGAAACCATCATGACAGAATTTCTACTTTAATTATGTGATTGCCATTAAAAAAATGGCACCCTGCAGTATAATTGTAAGGAAGAGATGCTAGAGAAACCTAGAAATTTAGAAGTTAAAAAATTACAAAATGAAAAATAGAGTGCTCAACTGGACCATTTCTACAGGGACAAAACCATTTCTCAGATTTCTTCTTCTAAGAAATCTTTCTGATAAAACTAACTTCAAACATTATTCCAACCATTGACTCTGTAGAGATGAATCCATACTGGTCCACTACTTTACTACTGGAAGCACAACGTTCCATTGTAATTTTACAACACATTAAGCTGTGCACTTTTCAAGTATCAACAATTATTTCTTCCACACTACTTTCCACCAACTTCCATTCCAAATCAGAATTTACTGAAAGATAAACCATCAGTGTAATTTATTACTCATATTCTATACTACATACAGCAGGAGACCTCATCTAGTCTATTTTCTAATCTGCTTTTAAGTAATAAATTATTTGTGTCATTGTTGAACAAAGTTCTTCAACATCAAAAAGGAAACTGGACCACAGCAGCATGGTTAAATCAAATGCAAGTGTAGCAAGTGCCTCAAATAAAATCTAAAATGTAGTAGACATACCCTTCATTTTGATTCAAGTATTTATATGCAAGTTTAATCCAAAGTTGTACATCACAGGGGTTTTCTTGGACACTTGCTTCCAAGTTGGAAATGTCATCAGTCTCACTTGTAAAATACCGGACATCATCTGGAGTTACCACAGCATCAAGCACTGGAACTCTTTTTTTATGTTCTGTGGGATGGGCTGCAAATGATATTTTTAAAAAAAAGTTTATTTTCAAAACAGAAGTGACCTGTAAGATCAGAACTCACACAAGAGGTGGCATTTATATATTTCAAGTATAGCTACTGACCAGAGAAAAACATGGTTATTTCAACATCCTTTAACACTTAGAACTGTGCTGTCTGTAGACAACTGGTTATATTTCAAATATGAAGGAATGAGATAAAGAGCCGTAAAAGGCTGACTTGATCAAGAGACACCAACTAAGGCAGTTCATCAGGCAGCATTAGGAACTAGACCCATTTGATGAAGAAAAATTTTGTCTCTAAAAATCTTTTTTGGAACTTACTAGCAAATCTGAAAGCTTCTAGTTGCATGAGTCACATGTGAAACACTATCATGTTACTGACACTCTGACACTCTAACAAGCTTCCAAGCTAAGATCAGGCTTTTTTTAACTCATGACCTCAGAGCCAATACTAACTCTGTACCAATTTAAGATAACTGAACCCACGAAGTTTTACGATTTAAAGTTCGGGGGTGGGGGGCAGATTTTAAAGAATCTTAATGGTGCATGGGCAAAGCTGAAACATTCTAGGGAATTAGTTCCTTGTGCTCCTTTTAAAACAGGTAGTTAGAAATTCCATCTTAATTTCCAGTCCCACATTACAGGAAGAAGAATCTAGTATAAATACAACCAACTTATATCAAACTTTATCCAAAAAATTATGCAAAATAAGGTTTGCATGCAGGAAGTATTAAGTCAAGAGAGCTATTAAAACCACTGGTTTTCTTAAGAACTGCTTTAAAAATCAGGTGTTAGGAAGAGGTTGATGGGTATTTTCCTCCAGTGCTCTCATTTATGCCACATATCCAGATTACCATATTTGATAGGTCCAATGAACTGTTCCTCTTCACTGCTGCTACTGTCTAACAGGGGTTTTCTCCAGTACTTGGGTCTCCACTTCCTTTTCTCTTTCCATGTTGTATGTGGAGGTGCTGTAAGCAAAGTAACAGAACTTCTTTTAGTTTTCTGTATTCAAGAACAGAAGACTTCTGCTAATAAAATTTTAGATAAAAAGATTCTGTGAGTGCAACACAAGTGCATAAATTTCAATACTACTGATTCAAAATCTATTGTGCTGAAGTGCATAAGTAATTTCTACAAATTGGACTACAAGACTATTATATTATAGCCTTGTAACAAACTCTGTTGCCTTTAACTTACCATAATCAGTATTTATACTACTGAGATAAACTAAGCAACAAAAAAAAAAAATTCCTGGTTTACAAAGTCATCAAGGTACTTAGACAATTTTTAAAAGTTTATATATATTGTATTTCATCTACCAAGTTACTTACTGTGACTTTTACTCTCATTGACATTGCTGGCCAGAAGAACAGCCATCTGATCCACCGACATACGGTCTCTGTTTATACCAAAAAGTTTTTCAACATATTTTTCTGAAACAAGAATATTTGTAGCTTAGGTAAACATAGAAATGAAAACATTCAAGCAACTTAGCAGCAATTTAGCACAATCTATGCTCAATTCATAAAATATGGCTTCTTCAAGCGGTATGGTAATTTAACACACTAGCACAAAGAAGTGAAAAAATAAGTAAGTTCACTTTGGCAACTTGCCCATATGGTGAAGGCATTGTTATGGAATTCCAGCTCTACTGAAACAGATCAGTTCAGTAGTTACAGAAAGAAATGAGGAAGGAAAGAGGGAAAGTTTCCATGTTCATTGCTCCCCAATTCCCTGAATCCCGGCAATACTTTATTTTTTTGAGTGAAATCTTCCTCAGATCAATGATTTTTTTACTTTCTGTAAAGACACCAAGGTAAATAACCACTACAAAGGACTGCACTGGACAACTGAATAAACCTACTGTTTCATACAGCTATATCTTATATATTGCTTCACACTGAAGTCCTTGCACTCCTTGAAGAGCTTTTAACGAAAGCCATTCCCTTCAAAAGTGAATCTTTCCATACAAAAGTGAACAAAAGACTCTTAAAAACCTGTGGCAGTGCTGATTTCCTCATCAGTGCTTTTTTCTGAGCAGCCAATCAGTTCTAAATTGTAAGACAGAATGTCCTGAAACAGCTGCTTGCGGCTAAGAGTGCAATCTTTCATGTGCTGCCTAAAACAAACAAATAAGCAATACATTTAACATGGCAACAAATTACTAAGAAAGTTTGTTTTAGTAAACACTCGGGTGAGGCATAAAGAAAATAATACCCACAGAAAACACTACAGCATGCTTTGAAATTTCAGTTCAATATACCTGGGCCTTCTCTAAACTTAAGCCTGCATCAGCAACTCGGTCTTAATCCTCATTATTTCACTACAGCCTTACTCTTTAGAATACATGCCCATAAACTCATTTTGCAATAACACAAAACCACAGTATTTAGAACTTTCCACTTCAAATAAGGTAGTTACAGGAATCAGGTATCACTTAGTATTTAAAAGGGTCAAACGATGGTTTGATGACAACAGCTAAAAGCTAATCCAGAAGAGCTAAAGTTCACTCCTATTATATTTTTCCAGTAGTTACAAGTTTCCAAACTGAGTTTACTCCTAACCAATTCAAATTCATGTTTAACTATACTGCTCAATACCATTAAACAAGTGATTTCTTAATATAATTTAACACCAGGCCTCAAAGAAACAAACTTAGCCAGTATTTTCCAGAAAACTAAAATTACACTACCACAATAGTACTATTTTTTTACTTAATCATGTATTTGGTATATGTTTTTCATCTCTAGTGTGCTTAACAGTATCAATCACTACCTGAGGTTCTATAATGGGCTGAAGTTATGAAGCTATAAAGCAAGACCAGTCCCATCTGAATTACTAGGCAACCAAAAGACGAAATATTGTCTAACAGGCCATGTTATTTTTCTGAATTTGCATCTAAAGAGCCTTCTCTTTCTTCATGGCTTACATAAAAGGGTTTGTGTTTTTCTTCCCTTCCAACTAAGAATCTGCAACAACTTATTAAAAACAGCCTTTCCTAGAACTTGTGCATATGATATATATCTATATATCTCCAGACCTTCTAAAGAAATGAAAACTATGCTTATTTCAGACTTAGAGTCAGACATCTAGAAGAGAGACTGAGTTGAAATTAAAAAAATGAAAAATAACTCACCACTGACAGTCATCATCGTTACATGTGCCTGTTAAATCAAAGCGGCAGAAACACTGTTTTGGCTCAATCATATTGCTGTATGTTATTGAACTGAGGTACAGTTTTTCCTTGGTTCGAAAATATGGACTAAACCTAAAATGAAACAGTGCATTGTTGTGATAACGTGTACAAGGCAAGACATCACTCCACTAAAAAAATAACTAAAACTCAGCTTTTCTGTATTAAATCTCATTATTTCCAAAACCATGCTGCTAACCAAAAGCATCATTAACTTACACATTAAGAGGAAAGTAAAAACAAGTGGGAGAGGAACGGAACAGCTCTATACTTCTCAATCTAAGTAAGTTCTGCTCTAGCATTCTCTTCAAGTGCAGAACTTCATTCATATGAAAACAGAAAGTGTAGTAGTGACCCACTATTGAAAGAAAACAACTGAAACTGCCTTTCAGCAACTTCTTGAAAATCTCATGCACTAGGCAGCCTAAGACGAACATCAAATGAAAGTGTAAAGAGAACTGTTAAAACTGAAGAAACAGTGGGGAAAAAGTATCAGATTTTAAAATGTATAAGCAAACAAAACCCAGTCTGAGCTGAGCGGACTAATGCTTAAATCTTTAGCTAAAGTTTGACTGCATCAATTTTAGGATTTCTAGCTCCTTCAGGAAGTGCAGTCATAACATAGAAGAAGTTAAAACAAATACTCCTGTAAAGATGGCATCCTCCATGTTCCTCTACTTGAGAGCAGAGAAATAAAAAACTGGAAGCATATGGAAGGATTCAACTCCTCCTGTTTAAATTTCAGATTTTTGTTTTCTCAGATTTGATGTGCAGGAATAAAGTTCTCTTTTAGTCAAAAACAGATGTGCCAAATTGATTACATTCACAGGTGTTAATGTCAAGTCAGGATGAATCACTGTGGTCATGTCTCTTTCCACTGAGCAGGAATCCAAAAAGAGATGATTGCCTCAATTTCGACTCAGACAATGTAAATCCAAGCCAAGTCCAGAGACTGCATAACTGAAATATGGTTCTTGGATTTACATTGCTTCATATTGAATATAATCCTGTTTTCAAATACCTATTATTTTTAATTTAGTTATATCACACAACAAGCAACACAATGTAAAAAGTGGCAAACTGCATAAAAACAAGGGACTCATGCAATACCAGAAAACACGACTAAAATAGTTTGATTCCATGAACTAGACAAAATTGTTTAAGGATAGTCAAGTTTCTCACTACAACTTGTCTTTCTGTACACGCCTGGGTATCTAGGAAGGGCAGTGAAGAATACTTGAAAAAGGAAACAGACACAAGTCAAAGAGATGCTACAGTGTTCATACCTGTAGGATTTAAATACTAGAAGAGGACTATGATATGGTCCAAAGGGAAATGGTTTCACTTCAGTTTGTTTATTTTGTGATGTAAAAAAATCCACATCCACTGAAATTTCCTAGGAAACAGATAAACAGATACACAACAATTGCAATACCACCTAATAAAGACAAGCTTCATGTTTAGTTGTGAAACATTTACCTGACCACACAACTGATCTTCCTTAGGTACTATAGAGGCAGTACTGGTCAACAGCAGTTCTTTCAAGCTGTCAGCTTTAGCATAAAGTTTTTTCAGTTCATCAATATTCAACCCAAGGAATAGCTCAGGCTCCTCTGAAGCCTTTTTAGAAAGTTTGTTTATAGTTTCTTGTTTTGGAGTGTCCATGTGTTTAAGATTTGGTTTAGTGAAAGAATTAGATTCTCTGAAAGATCTCCTTCGTTCTCGGTTGGAATTAGACAAAACTTCATCATCAAAATAATTCTCTTCACTGTCCAAAGTCAATTTGTCCTGTGTAAGATCATGAAGTGATGGCTGAGGTAATGTAAATTCAGACTCCTCTTCTGCATGAGGTGTAGTATTCGATTGTTCCTTGGTTTGAAGTGCACGGGCTTCCTTCAATTTCTGAATCTTAAGAGCATATTCATACTCTAGTTGTTGAAGTCGTTTTTTCTCTAGTGCAATTAATTCTGCTGAATGCTTTTTCGGACTCGATGCAGGGGAGGTCTCCAATTTCAACATTTTGCTTGGCTGAAAAGAAAAGAATTCCTTTTACTGCATTTTCTCATCTACTGTTAGGAGGTAAAAACATAGGCAAAATGTTTAATTCAGAGTTTATAAAAACATATTTTAAACTCCTGCCAGAAGATTTCAACAACCACTACAAAATCCACAAAATGTTTGTCACAATTCAACTGGCAGGTTTGCAGGTTTTGCCATAGAAATTACCCTACATCATGTACAGGGCTTCAACAGAAGTTCTGGCAACACTTAAAAGGTGAACTATAGAGCAATGATGTTGGGAGTGCAAACACAGACATTTACAAAAACATTTTAGTTTTGTTTTTCTATATTTTGTTTTTCAAAACAGTATTAGAGCTCTTCCTCGGCAACTCTGCTTGGTAATTTTAACAATATCATTGAAGTCTACAGACAGTAAAGTATTTCCTTCCTTCACAGGAACATAGCTCCTCTTACTATTTATCTATGAATGGCTTCCCCTATCATAGAAATGTAGGTTTTGGACAGCTTGCTTTCTCTAAATCATTGTCTTTTTTTGTTGAATCCTCAGAAATGCACAAAACCACTAGGAAGATTCCTTACACTGCTTTGAAATGTTCTCCTGTTTTCCTGAAACTCCATTTGAACTTTCTTAATCAAAATTGCTACTCTTTTTCAAGTACAGTTTGGTTTAAAAGCATGCTGACTTACTCCAAGATGATCTTGCTCTAGCTTTCGTTTCCCGATTTCCTTACTTGCTACTGCTTTTGCTCTAGCAAGTTCTTCTCCATATTTCAATGCCAGAGCTTTTTTTACTGTAACTCGTTGCTGAACTTTATGAATCTGAAAAAACAAAATACTGCAGTAAGATGCAAGTTCATATATATGACCACATAATAACATATAATTAGATGCAATTAATGAGATATAACTACATGGGAATTAATGATTAATTCAAAGAAAGCCTACTGCCTCCAAAAATCAGGCTTCCCATTTCAAGATTTCCAGCTCTAGGGAACAGAAACATTTCAGAGTGCTAGTTACATGTTCCTGAAGCCTCTTGAGAAATGCCTTATTAGCATTCAAGATCTTCTCTGTTGCTTGCAGCTGTTCAGCCAGTTTGTTAATTTTGTTTTCAGCAATTCGAACATTCTCTCTCTTCTTGGCCTGTTGTTGCAATAAATTTTTCAAGACAGATTCATCCTTCATCAACAGCATTCTAGAAGTAGAAAAGGCAT
The DNA here is from genome assembly GCA_035583185.1 of Anabacerthia variegaticeps. Classification (NCBI taxonomy): domain Eukaryota; kingdom Metazoa; phylum Chordata; class Aves; order Passeriformes; family Furnariidae; genus Anabacerthia; species Anabacerthia variegaticeps. Next base: position 35,686,872 of record JAWWEW010000041.1, read on the forward strand.
GTAACAAAATTTTTTCCAAAGGGAAGTTGCTCAGAGCTATCACTTCTCCAAAACCCATTATTTAAGAACACAGCTTTCATCACTAATCAGATAACAACTGAAGTTTCTCCAGGTAGTCTGAATGTCCATAAGACAATAAATACTGTTAGCACAAACAGCAGATTTCAGCATCCAAAGTTCAGCATGGCAGTATAATGCAGATGAAAACAGTCTAATTACAAGGACAAGGAAATGTACGTATGTATGAATGTATCCTTAATACTGTTTGTAATATTATGACATCCAAAACACCCATGTTCTTGCTTTCTCTTAAGTAACAGTGCAGTTCCTCCTTAGGACACATATACACACTAGCAGATTACAAGCCATATTATGGCACAATAGTAGGGTAGATAAATACAAAAAACATTAAATGCATTAAAAGTAGCAAGAAAAACACTTGAGTAGATGGTGTGGATAAAGGGAGAAGGGAAGGCTGTCCTTCAATTGATGCCAGACCACAAATCAGTTTGTTTGCAAGATCACACAGAATAATCAAGTGGCAAGAGAAGCTGAGAAGAGGACGCAAAGCACTTATACTTTTCACAGTAACTTGAAATAAGGCTGAGAAACATAGAAGAGGCATGCTAAAAGAGAAAAGCCACACAGAGAAAGCTTCAAACAGCATACCTATTTTGCAGAAACATTTATTTATACATAACCAGCATAACTCATTGTGCACTAATAGCGAAAAGAACACTCATTTTTTCATATTTCATAGTTACTAGGTGGCTAGTAACAGATCATATTCTAAACACTGAACATAAACACAGCTAAAAACAGTTAGTATGACAAATCATACTTAAAAGTTATCAAATGCCCTGGTGGAACTACAACACGATTCTTTTTGCACAGCAATAGAATTAAAGGCTGCAAAGTTCAAGACAACAGCAAACTGAACATTTGCTGTACTTTAAATGCTACACATTCGAGAATATTGTTGACTATTTCCATCCTGCTAAGCAAACAAGGTAGGATCTATGACAGTGAAATACATACCTGTTTTTCTTCAGCTTTGCTTCTGCTTCTGTGACTTGTTTTGTCACTACTGCTATTCTGCCAATTCCATCAACTTCACCATCAGAATTTGCAGGGGACGAATTGTTCCTCAGTGGATCAGACTTAATTAAGCGCTGCTTCTCACGACTAAAACAGAAATGTTAAAAGCAAAGATGTTCAGTAGCTTCAACATTCATTTTGACGTGTGCTCCCAACAGTTTTAAAATCTTCAAAAAAGAGTAGCAGAACGAGATTTGAAGTACTTTCTGTGATTGCAATCAACTACTGTAAGTTAGTTCAAAATCAAGGAATTCCTTTAGACTTCTATGTTGTCTTAGTAAAAACTGCATGGGGGGAAAATCTGAAGGTAACGGCAAGCTTTTCCAACTCAGATTTTCCTTCCAGTCACAAAAGTAGGCTAGGAAAGGGCTACAAATAATACACATTTTACATTAACAATTCATCTCAGTTGTACCTGGCAATCTCTTCTTTTAGAAGTCTGTATTCTATCTTCTTATCTTCTGGCAGAGCCTCTGGAGTTCTCATTGGATCATTTTCTTTTTCTGATTTTGGAGGGGCTTTGATTTTTGATGCCTGTTACAATGAGATTCAAGTCAGTATCAGTCACCCTAGTTTAAAATACAGCTCTCACCCTAGTTTAAAATACAGTTATCAACTAGTATTTTTAAGAGGCATTTCAGCACAAATTTAAAGCTTTTCAAGGCTAGTAAGATCTTTTAAGCCAATACTTCGTTGCTTAAAGATGCAAATTTTTTTAGAATTTTAACTGGCAGGGGGAAGCAAAAAAAAAAATCAAGTCAAAATATATCACATATTCTATCTTCAGGATGCCATGCAACAAAGAACTATTTTGATTAGCTTGTGCAATCCAAGTTACAATGTAATTATCCAGACAGGAGTAACATACTCCTACCCATTTCTGATGCAATCCAGTAATTCTTGACCAAATTCTAAAGTTTAAATTCCATATACAAAGCAAAATTATTACCAAATAAACCTACTAAAATGCTGATAGTGTTTACCTCAACATTTCTCCTTGCTTCTTTTATCATAGACTCTAGTCCTCCAAACACACTGCTAGTTGAGTTAGATGGCTCTCCATCAGACTCACTGTCATCTGAGTCATTTAATGTAACCACAACAGACTTGTGTTTTGGAAGCTGCGGAGAGAATGTAAGAAGTTTCATAGCAAGAAGAAAAAGAGACAGGTATATCTGAGGACATATTTACTAGAAGAGGAGGCTACTAGAAGGAGGTTAACTCCTTTTGTTATCATGGCACACCAATTCCACATTATACGAAAAAAAATTAAGCATTTGTACATCTCCACTACAAGACAACAATCCTGTACCCATTCTTGATACTGTAAGACAAAAGATATTCTAACATTTTCATCCTATTCTCAGGTATCTGCAGCATACTTATGTCTCCATGGTCACAGCACACAAATCTCAAAATTCTAACTACTATACTTGATGAACTATTTCAATTGCAATCAAAGTTATCATCTGTCATTTGCAGAAATTTTTTCAAGTAACAGAGGTAACAATAAAATCTAAATTAGAAATGTTGTGGCAGTCATACCAAAACTCCCCCTTTCTGCTACACAGTTGTGATGCCTCTTGTCCCATAGTTGTACTTGGCTGACTTTACAGTGAGCTGCTCAGGCAGTTTAATTGGCAGAACACCAACAGTATGTAAAAAACAGATTAAATGAGATTTATCACTTTTTGCCAACATCACTAACTTAAAAAACTCACTGAAGATCAGGTGACTGTCAATTCCAGCACAAAGAAAGATGCTGAAACAAGCAGACAATTTACATTAACCTCAAATGCTCTGGAGTTAGTTTAGAAAAAAGCAACTTATTTCACATTTGCAGGACTGCTCTTCTGATCTCCCACTGTAAGTCTGGACAACTACAGTTAAACATTTAACCTTTACCTCAGGACAGAACCTCTTCAAAGCTCTGTATGTGTTCTAATGCATCAACCCTATCAAAAAAAAAACCCTTTCGGAAATGAAAAATACTCAATTTCTACATTCAGTTCTTTTTGATACTCACTTTCTGAACAATTCTTAAAATACGGGTTTTATCTACTACTTCTGAATGCACTACAGCTGCATCATTTTTGCACCACAGTAGGACAGGTAGGTGAAATTCCAGTTTATATTGGTGGAAGAAAACAGCACAAGGCACTGATCATCTCCTCACAAATACTCTCATCCACCCACACTCATAGACATGCTAACACTGACGCACACACACTGTTCATTGAAAAAAAATTCAACTCCCCCAGAAGGAAAGCACTATCGCGCCCCCAAAGACTAGTTTTCTAACCAGTTCAGCATGTTAAATAAGTTACGCAATGGGGCTGATGCTCCAGATCCCACTTTGAAGGAAGGGAGACACCAACAAGCCGTGAGCAGAAGAAAGAGCAAGACTACGTCTTTTTCAGCACCAGTCTGTACTAATATGGAAAAGCAAATAATAGAACTATATTTACAATCTGTTAGTTCACTGCATGCTGAGGTGTTTTGATGCCCTCTTTAGCTATAAATTCTTGCTTCAGAGTCAAATTCTTTCCAGAAGAGCACATGAATTACCTACGTTACTAATAATTCAAATATTTAACTGAAGCTTCACTCTTCTGTGCTGTATCACTAGAAAACCTAAGTCTAAGCCTGCTGTTCACTTGAACTGAGGTAAGCTTCAACTCACAGTCTTATTAGTAGAAAGCACCAGTATTTCCTTACTGTGATCACTGCTCGTGGAAGCCTTGGTACTCTAACGAACTTTGTGTTTTGCAGCCGTGGCTGAGACACAGTATTAATACTGACAGCAGACAGATTGCTTCTTGGCACTGGCTGTAAGTTATCTGGAACAGGAGGGGAAGGTGGACCACTGTTACTTGATGTTTCCTGAAAAAATAAACCAAAAATATGGTCTTAAAAATACACACCATACACAGCTATTTTAAAGGACATCAGTATAAATGTATTAGACAAATCTTGCAATTCTGCAGTAATATCAGAAAAGCAGATGAAAGTATGCCAGTTATTCACAGGTCAACAGCAAAAGATCAAAATCTTTTAATAAGGTCAAAACTAATCTGCATTTTCAAAACCAGAAGTTTTGCTTCTCACTCAAAAAAAACCCAAAAAACAAACAAACAAACAATAAAACAAACAAAAACCACACAAAAAAACCAAAAAACCCTGAAACAACAAAAACAGCTAACCTCTCCTAACTCCTTTTGCTAGAAGGCTGAAATAAAGTTATTTGTTTTTCTTTCTAACTGCCAACTGATAAATAATTAACAGTTTCTGGCAGAAAATGCCCATTCCACTGAACTTACTCAATTTTCACTACCTTGAAGTTTCATAGTTCCTTCAGAAATAAAAGGAAAGCTTCAATTTACAATTCAAAGGATGTTTCAGGGTGACTTTTGTTTCAGTTTCTTTTGGGGTCAGAGGGTGATGGAAATTCAGGGAACATTTTTGTTGACTTTTTTTTAAAGTCATGAGAAAGGCAGCATAAAACCCTGCATGCCTCATTTAGGAGGCTGCATTTAAGTTTTGGTTAAGACTGCCATCTAGAGGCTTACAGTCAAAAAACAACAGAGTACCTCAGTTCTGAATGCTCGTTTGTTGGCTAGAGATTTGAGTAATTCTTCTCTTAGGAGCATCTCTTCTTCCTCTTCCTCATCAGCAAATGGAGGCTTTGGTGGCTGTTCAGGCTCTTCAGGGGGAAGAGGGGGGAGAGGTGGAGGTGGCTCAAGAGAAACACAGGAAATACCCTCCATATATAGATGGCTCAAAGACGGTACAGGCTGAGGGTTTGAAACATGAAAATTATTACTATTTTATTATTACTTAACAGAGGTCAAGACCTAAATTGCTCCATGGTGTAAAAGTAACGAACTGTGACAGCTTAAATAAAATTCAAACTGCATTTAGATCATGGTCAAAAGCTGCCACTAAACAAGAAGTAATTACCCACAGGGGTTAATGGAAACAAGGTTACATTTGGATAATGGAAGCTGTGGAGACACAAAAACTAAATGTAAATCGAGAATTCTGAGCCAGAGATAGCCCAGCCACACCAATACAGTTGACCAGCAGTCTTTAAACAGTTCTATGACTTTGTCTTAGCTAACAAAATGATAATTTCCCTTAGTTAAAAATTCAGAAGTTGCCATGAGAGGAAATGGCAACTTTCTACTGCTTTGCTAAGAAGAATAACAATCATTCAGTGAAGAAAACTGGTGGGGAAAAAAACCCATATTAATTCCATTTCCATGTGGACTCTCAGGTGAAAAGACAGACAACGTACAGTCAAAAGTCATGAAGTTTGAACAAAGGACTGATGAGCTACATTTTAGTTCTGACACCCCTCCCCAGATAAGCTTAGCTACACACATGAACTAGAGATAAGAGGTGAAGTTGCCTTATGCTAACAGTTACAATTCATTCTTTTTCCTTATGTGCTTCAGACAACTTTTGCTTTCCTTGTGAAAAACCACAGATTCTAACAACAAAGAGAAAATTTTAACTCATTAGGGAAAACATCCATTAAACAAGAATTGGATGAGCAAAAGATAGTTGAAATAAAGAGTTTTGAAAAGGAAATCATCAAATAGAGAACTGTATCAAAAACAATCTAAATTTAATCTTTACCATTAGAAATCAGATACAAGATGAGAATTATCAACATTTTCAAAAACATACTCCTTTCAACGTTACTTACTGGAATTGGAGGTGGTAAGGGCAAAGAAATTGGTGGTACTGGGGGTGGAAAATATCCTATTGGGCATTCAAAGAAAGGAGGCTGCACTGGGGAAGAAGCTGTAATTAAAAAAAAAAGTGTAGGAAATCTGACAGGTATTTACTAAAGAGCAATTCATGCTTATATTTCAACTGATTTAATGTAAGAAAAGGAGACAAATGTTTTTACTATGGACCAATTTCAAAGGTAACACCAGACACAGCACAGTGCATCTATTTCTTACATATATGTATATAAAAGGAGAAGTTACCTTTTGTTTTTCTATTTTAAGCACAACATATAAGTACAGCCAAACAGTACTGCTATGGTAATGATTCAGCGCTCATATTGGATTTAATTTGCAAGAATTTATCTTCTAAAAACAAGGCATCTCTCAGTTTCCTGAGAACTGGCTACGAAAAATACAATACAATACAAACAAGGACACAAGCAGGCCAAATACACAGCTGATAGCAAATTTTGAAACAAAACTAGAGCTTGAGATGCTTTATCAAGAAAATATTCGTGTAGCTTTAACGCACAAAATAGCAGGTGTAGTATTTTAGCAAAGTAATGTATATGGAAGGCTGACAAGAAAGAAGAAAACAGAAGAAAAAGGATGGAAGATGAGAAGCAAGAGAATAAAAGTAATCAACCAAGCAGTATGCTTAATTAAGTTTTTTCTCAACACTCCATATGTTGAGATGGAACACAGAAACCCGACTACCTTAAAATGCCCCTCAAACACAGGAGTCAATACATGATTTAGGCTGGAGGAGACTTCTGGAAGCTATGTCCCAGCTCAAGTGCTCAAAGGACGGCTGCCCCCAAAGTCAGATTGCTAAGGGACTTCTCAAGTTCCAAGTATTATTTGAGGACAGAGATTCCACAACACTTCCAGTAAACCTGTTCTAGTGCGTGACCACCTTCTGTGCAATTTTCCTGTATATGTAACCCAAATTTATTTTGTTACAATTTAAGTGTTGCTCTTTGTCCTTCTGTTGCCCACTCCATGGAACAGCTTGGCTCTGTCTTCTCTGTAACTGCCCACTAAGTAGTTGAAGACAGGAGCAAAAGCCTTCCTAAGCCTTTGCAACACAAATTCAGGTCTTTCCATAAGCCAACTGTTCCAGTTTCACAATAAACTTTATGAAAAACAGGCCTGAAACAGCTTCCCTTAAACAAAACCATTGCTAGTCTTTCTAGTATGTCACTCTCTTTCTCCTGTGAAACCAGAAAGCTGACATGGTCTCATTGGCATTTAATAGCCTCGTCCAACAGCTGACCCCTGACAGTCACAGAGCTACAATGCAGGCAACAGTTCCCCTCTATCACCCAAAGCCTCACTGCTAACCCACGTGTCACTCAATGTGTAGCCCATTCCTGCAAAGCTGCTGTCTATCCAGCCAACACCCTGGGGCCCTCACTTCCTGCAAAAGCTGCTTGGGACCACAAAAGAATAAAACCCACAGTATGGCAATGAGAACAGTGTAAACCTGAAGACTTTAAAAACAGCACTACAGCAGAGATGGAAAGAGTCAATGCTAGAACAGGAGAGCTCACCTTAACATGTTAGTTCTAGAACTGAACTTCAAAACAAGTATTTTCTTTCTAAAAGAATGGCTTCTTTTCTACTTTTCACCTCTTCTCACCGATCACCACGTAAGAAAACTATAAATACACCTTACCTGGTGAGTTAGTTTCACTATCTGTATCCATAGCAACTTCATCATAATTATCATACTGATATATGCCTCCTGCACTCTCTGTAGACGGCTTATCCAAAGACCATCTCAAATCCGTATCTGAAGACTAAACACACAAAAAAAGTATTTTTTTAGCTGGTTTTACAGTATTATTTCAGAGCAAACCACTAAGAAGTATATTTTGGAAAAAGGCCCTTACGATTTTAATTGCTTTATAAATACAATTTACTTATCTTGTACAAAAAGAGTGAACTGATTATTACATTTTAATCAAAACTATTGTAGGTAGTGATGAGACAAATTAACAGGCAGTTTTAAAACTGGGTCTCTTCCATGATGATAGGGTGGGGAGTTTTTAAAGAAGGAATTTTTAAATACCTATTAAGTAATTATGTATCTGGTAAATTTTCATTGTTCTATATTTCTGAAACACTGCAAGAGAATTAAATACTTTATTATTTCTGTTAATCTGTCACGGCAACTACCAAGAACACTTGAGCTATCCTTGCTAGAAACAATTCTCAGGTGGAGAATCCTTTTATTGTCCCAGAAGGAGCCATGTATCACATAAATCAGATTACTTAAACAACTCCTAACACTGTATGGATGCCAGTCAATGTTCAGAATTGAAAATATCCAGAACACTTAAGTATGACTTCTTAGACTCCTCGACTTGTATCTTTCAGAGGCATACAGAAGACAGTCTGGTAGCTTTTAGAATTTCTACTGTTTACAGTCAAACATTTTTAGTCTCAATTTTCCACTAAGTATTATTATAATAAAAGACTTCTATAACATGATCTCAAACAGGGAGTCCCAATTCCCTTAGATGCTGTTTCATTTCTTCTTATAGCATCAGCAGCTCCAAGCACTTGAAACATCTAGCTATAGCAGCTGTACAGCTTCCATCCTTAAAGAATTAACACTGAAGTAACATTGTCATTTCTCCTGTAATGTACCAATGTTCTAGAGACAGAACATTAGTAACTCAAGTGCCCTTTGCTAATCTCAAAATGAGAGAATGAGAACAGCCTACCAGCGCAGCATGACAACCATTACAGTAACTGTTACTTCATAAATTTGACACAGTTCTGTCATCCTGTAGTGGGGCTAAACTAATTAATCACCTTTTGTGTCTGAGCATATATTGTGCCTTGATAACTTAAATACTACTATTAAAAATACTACAGAGAAACCAAACCCTCAAATGACATTTTGAAAGAAGCAGGCCACTGAAGTTGTATAGGGTAAAAAAGTTTGAAAATGTGGAGAAAAAAACCTGCAATCTAAAGAGTAGAGAGCCCAGACAGTTTCACTGATTGGTTAAATTACAGACTGGTCTTTAGTCACAACGTTCAAAATGTATCTAGGGGAAACACGCTTTATCATGGACTTGCCAATGTACAGCTCATACAAAACTGATTTTCCAAACCCAAAGGAAATGCCTGTCTAGCATGGGATTAAAACACTGTGAATACTGAAATACTTAGAGCTTTTCTTTGGTAGTTTTGTTTTGGCTATTGTGGTGGCAGGGGAAGTGGCTAGAACAAACAGGGGATGATGCAGACAGGGTGGTGACATAGAACCACATAGGGCAAGACAGAAATCATTTATGTATCTAAATGTATCACCTAACACCATATAACAAATTTGTTACCCTGCTTCTTGATCTCCTCTTTCCTCCAACTAGCTTCATAAATCGATTGTACTGCTCTTCTTGATTTGAAAGGTCCCTAATTTTTCGGATTTCTTCTTCTCTCTTTCTTCTCTCCTCTTCTTCTTCTTGTTTTCTCTGGTCTTCCTCTTTCTGACGCCTGTCTAGTTCCTTTTGCTGTTGTATCTTCTTCGATGTCTTTGTCTGTTGTTTCCTCAAAGTTTGCTTGCCTTTAAATAAAAAAAATACGTGATTAACTTCACCTTATCTAATTGGTTCCACTTAATCCTAGATTCTTGAAGAATTTTGAGTGGATGTATGGGGGTTTAGAACAACTAAAGGCTCATTGCTCAAGGTTTCAGGTAAACCTCTTTTTTGGAGGCCATGCCATTGATAGCCATTTCAGTAACATTAAACTTATTACCTGTAGTGCTAGGTTTTTTTGTTGAATGTGCTTTTGTACTGGCTTTGACTTTCTGTGTTACACTTTTCATTTTTGTTAATTTTTCCTTGCTTTCCTTCATCACCTGCTGTTCTTTTTGTTGCCATTTTTTACTAGCAGACTGAAGTGCAAGAAGCCTAAGTTGCAATTCAGACATCTCCTCCTCATCATCAAGCAGCTTCTTGAGAAGAAAACAAAAGAAAGGACAAGATAAAAAGTCAAGAAACATCATTTAATAACTTTTTCTTTACAAGATCTTTTGAAAGTCTTTCCCAAATGTTCTTACCAAAAGAAGGCTTAAAAATCCTACTTTATTGGTAAGTGTAATTTATTAAAAATTTACTGCTTCTATTACTGAAACGTTTCTGGACTGTCATTTGGAGAAAGCTATCAGAGTATCACAGTGCAATCACGCCTCACCTACGGAGGAATACTTCCTTACCTTTTCAGATGTAACATCTGAACTGCTAAGCTTTCGCACTGATGTTTGTTCTTTGTCCTCTGTACCTTCCAAGAGAAAAAAAAAATCATATTTTTAAGCAAGCTATTTTTCAAGAGACAAAGCCACATTAAAACAATATGCAAAATTTAATCTATGCAAACCTATTTTACCAGTATCATTGACACACAGTCTAAAATAGAATAGCAGCTGTACATGCAAGATCACATGAAAAACATTCATATGAACTGGGCACATCCCATGAAATTCACGTCATTGCACCATAAGCCCAAAGCAAGATTTGCCATTTCTTAATAATTTTCTGTCTTAAGGTTGGTATGTACTTCCCCAAGAAGTAGAGAAAAAACAATTTGGAGATAAGGAAAAGACGACTTCTTGCCATCTGTTTTATACTACCATCTCGTATCAGCTGCTTTCCTGAGCATCTCATATTCCACTGGCAGCTATTTTGAGTAACTGGTCCTTCTTTTGCAGAATTAAATATAAAGGCTCAAAGCTGCAGTAAGAACACACTTGTTCCATTTCACACCAAAGGAAAACAGAAAAAAGTACTCCTACAGAAATGAGTAGTAAACGGTAATGATTTCCCACTAAATAATTTTGGTATTGACATATTAATTTGTTAGACTGCCCACAATACAACCATCTGATTATTGTAGTGTGCTGGTACACACAGAATAACATACTACATTTTATATATAATATATATAATGCTGTATATATTGTAATGTTATATAATTATTATAGCCAATAATTATTAATTTATGGCACAAATATAATTACATAATTTTTATATAACCACATATATATATACGCTCATATGCATCAGAGGAAGGAAATAAACATTTGGAGAAGTTTGGAGTTCTTTTATATTAAGTCTTTTCTTCAGAGAGATTCCTTTCCACAATTCCGCTTGGTAGAAAATAAATCTGCAGTCTGTACAGTGTTTACTCTCCCTAGTATTTAATGAAAGTCACATTCAGAAAGGCACTGTTTAAAATATACAAAGACATTATACCTAAACAAAAATGAAACTTAAAAAATGCTAAAGGTCTTCCTGCTTGCACATGCATTTCTTTAAAAAGGCACACATACAAAAGGAAGAAAGACAATATCTAATACCCGTAAGAATTAGCAACAAAAATTCAAAATTTACTGTACTAAGCATTGATCCTTAACCACCCAGTCCACGTAATGGAAGTAGGAAGATATAGATGGTACAGTAGTTCCTGGGATGCAAGCATATGCAGGGACATTACATACAAACCCAAATGCTCTTTCAAACCAGAAGGGGACAATACAGACAAAACAGGCTAATGCACAACATGGGAAGTAAAGGAGGGAATACTGTCAAGCCTGCCAGAGCAGCTCAACCACAGAGAATTAATTCCAGAACGAGACTCAAACTTCTTCCTGAGTTTGAAGACAATTTCTTCAACTTTTACAGGTCTGTAGAAACATCCACTACATAATTTAAAAATAAAAAAACCAGGAAAACCAAATTATGCTGATTTCTCAACACATGCATAATCATATAGTATACACTCACTTCATACATAAGAATTTGCAATAACTCAGGTCAGCTGGCTTTTCTTTGGAAACCTGTACTACACTGTCATAAACAGGCACTCATACATAAATCTGTCTGCTTTCAGATCATTCATATGTTATACATTTGAGTGGCATGCAAAAATTAAATGCTGTTCATATGCATCTATTACAGTATAAAGTAGTCATATGGTATAGTGTGTATATATTATCTATATATACCATAGCATCTATTTTCACTGCTGTATGAACTGTATTCTCAACTTCAGTGCTTCTAAATTTTGAAGCTGGATTATTTTTTCAGACTGTTTTGCTTTTTAAATAGCTGGTTTACTCCTGTCCTGCTATGCTGTCTCCCCAGAGACTAACAGTGGCCAAAATTCATTGGCTTTCTTCCTGTCTGCCAATAAAAACTATATTAGCTGTTAAAGAATACAAGAATTATTTTTTCTTTTTATTAATGGGAAACACACAAAGGGGAATAATTACCTAGAATGAGGTGGTTTGACTATCAGTTTTCTCTTTTTGTTTTCTTTACAGGCTTTGGCTTCCAAATTCTCATTCTAAAGTTACACATAAATCATTCTTTCAGTGCTCTAGTCCTACTTTTCTTCACATTCCTAATTACTTACCAGTGCTCTTAATCCATTCATTCACTACTTTGTCTCTTCCCACTCAAATTGGTAGTTTACACACACTGACAAATTAGCTAACATCAGATGACAAGCGATATCCACAAGCACCACCCTCAGCCACAGCAAACACTTATCAGAACTACACAAAGCCTTAGAGTAGGAAGCCTAAATCACCTGCCTTATTTTGCTGCAGATTTAGTAGTAAGCTCAAGGACTTTTCCCACAGGTCAGCTGGACACGACCACTTTTTTTCTCACTGACTAATGCATCTGAGCAATTACACTCTTTCTGGTCTGCAGTCCAGGACTATCTTTGACAAGACACTTATTCTACTCTTTGGCAGCATTTCTTATACAAATCCCTTCTATCCACGGCCTATTATTACTTCATTATTCACAAATATCAATAATGATCAAAATAATCTTGGTGAAAATATCTTAATGAGATCTCTTAAGAGTGAAGAAAGCAAAGAAGATCAAATGCAGAAACAGAGGTCTCTAAATGTTCTTTTTTCAACTAAAAAATAACCACACATTGCTTCTGCAGAAAAAAACAAGGGAAAAGCAGAAGTAAAACTTGAAGTGAAATGCCAATGATTTCTGCTGTGAACAGCAATTAAAACCTTTAAGTCTTGTGCTAATGCTTTCCACCAAACTACCAGTCCAAGAAAACACATTTTTTAAAGCACAAAAACAAAACCAAGAACATGCCTGCAAGCATGTTTATGTAATTGAAGAAATTACAAAGCACAAGAGTTAAGTACATTAAACCTTTAACTTCAATTTTTAACATTTTAATTAAAGCAAAATTTTCCCCAACACCTAAAAAATACAATGGTAACAGCAAGCAAATAGAACCTTAGAAGCTAAAATAACTTTACAAGTATTTACCTTGGCCAGATTCTGTAACTTCCAATTTTTGCAAGGACTGTTTCGTTCCTTCTTTGCCTTTTTTTAATCTGCTCCTCTCAGCTGGAGTAGGCAGCTTTTGTCTCAGAGGTTTGAGTTCAAATGCCTGAAAGCCCATAACCGGATTTTTCTCCTCAGGAGGTACTTCTTTTACAGCATCTGTTTTAATACTGTCATTTTGTACAGTTTTTTGGTCCTCAGTGTCCACTGTTTTAGCATCATCTTGCTGTTCATTTTCTTCCCTGTTGCTCAAAGCAAGTCTTTCATCTTTATTAATGTGTTCAAGTTCTAATTGTATCTGCTTATACTTCAAGAGCAAATCCTCAAAACTTTCTTCCACAGAGCTTTCAGTTTTAGAACAGTAGTTCTGCTTTCTAGATGGGGACCTTCCAAAAGTTTTCGCTGAATTACCAGTCAAGAAATTTAAGACAAGAAGTTGAATAACCTTAAAACAGTGGCAATAGCACCAGTGAAGACTAAATTAAGACAAGTGTAACTTAGGAACATTCTATTATATTATTATTTTACCTTAAGGCTAGCTTGAAAAATATCCTTTATAAATACCAGCAGCATGCAAAAGATGTAATCATTAGTGTATAGACTGACAGCTTAAATAAACATTTTCTCAAACCAACAATTTCAAATATCCTACTTATGACAAGAAGGTCATAAATTGCTGAGAAGTTGTCTTTTTACTCACACTATCCTCCCAGAAACAACAGCTATAATGCTGAGACTGTTCCCTGTCACACAAAGTCAGACTTCCAGAGTTCACAACTCAAGTATTGACACCCCAACTGATATTCTGAAAAAGACAGGTTAAATTCTCACTCATTTTATCCTTTGATAAAATGCTAAGTGGCCATAGCACAATGACACACTGCAGTAAATGTAGCTCAGCAAAAGCACAAAAGGATCAATCAACAACTGATGGGAATTTTAAGAAGAGACTTGCGATGAAAACATTCAAAAATGCTACAGAGAACTGTGAATTACTAATCACTCAGAAAAGGTTACCCGTGCATGCCCAAGGGATACTTTCTTGACAACATGCTGTCCAAGCCAGGCAATGGAAATATCCTTAAGCAACTCTTTCCAGAATAAAAGTTCTCAATATTAGAGTTCAATTCCTATTACCTTAACCTGACCCTTGAAAAATAATCATGCTCAAGAGGAAATCTTTTAGGATACCAAGCCAGGTTTAACTCATTCAACTTCATTATCAACCCCACTGTGATAACAGCTGACTCACACCCAGTTACCCAAAATGCTTTCTCATCAATGTCATCCTTTAAAACAATAAACAGAGTAAAACTAAAAGCTGAAATAGATGTCAGACATATTGAATACAATTGAATACAGAGGAAATAAACTTTGCATTTCTTTTCTGCTCACACCATGCATCAACTACTTGGATGTTTTGCTATGTTAAGTTCTAACACAAGTATGAAGAATGTTCATATGTATCCTACAAAAGCAACTTCTGTAATACTGGGAAATGTTTGCTACACAATGCTTTCTCAAGTATCAGCACAAAAAGCAGAATCTAGCAAAGAAAAACTACAAAAAATCCAGAAACCAATCAGTCTATAAATATTCTGAAAATACTAAAAGCTGTGTGCAGTATAACGCCAAATCATGCAATAAGCGTATTTGCCAATTTCACTTCCAACAAGCCAGCTACATTAGTGACTTTGCAAGTCACATGAAATTCTGAAGCTAATTAAGTGACTTAACAACATTTATAAAAATAAGTCACTACTTTTTGATACTGAAAGACTTCAATAGCTTCTAAAGTCATCTAGAGTTGGGTAACAAGACAAATGTTGAGATGTTTCCTGTGCTCAGGATAATACAATCACTAGAGCTCCCACCATGGTGTTAACCAGAAATTCTGTGGTTCACATATGTAGAAACTTTTTTTTTCTGTGTGGTTCTACACCAAAATACAAGACTCCCTGGAGTGCTGTGAAAAGCAGACAGGCATAGAGATATTAAAACAACAATTTTGTTTCGATCAACTCAAGAGAAACTTCATCCTACAATCTAGAAAAGGGACTAACTGAAGGAACTGGGGGAGCTAGAAATGAAAAAAAAGTACACTGTTAAGAGTTCAGTTTCAATGGAAACAGAAAGTTCCATTTTGGTTCAATATTTCAGACTCGAAGTCCCCAATTCTCCATGCACAAATTCCTGCAGAATGATTACCTAACATCTTCACATTCAAGTTGACAGGAATTAAAAACGAAAAGCCTATTAAAAGCGAACACAAAAAAAGTAACAAGAATTCTTAAAGAGTTTTGTGTCCTTTACTCCACTTACATATATATTCCTACAAAATATTGTGCAAAGCACTACTTCCAAGGATAAGGCAAGTAAGCAATCTCTGTCTTAGCAAACTGTTGTGGTTTAACCCTGGCCAGCAACTCATTACCATGCAGCCACTCTCTCCCTCGCTCCCCTCCCATGCTGGGGACTCAGAAAAAGGTGACATGGGTTGAGAAAAGAACCGTTTAATAATGGAAATCAAGTAAAATAATAATTAAAAGGGAGCTTAAAAAAAATAAAAGGAGAGTGGAATAAAGCCCAAGAAATGCAGTACAATTGTTCACCACCTACTGACAGATGCCCAGTCCGTCCCCAAGCAGCAGCTGCTCGTTCCCCACCACCTTCCCCCAGTTTATACACTGGGCATGACATTTTCAGGTACGGAATAGAACTTTGGCCAAGTCTGGGTCTCAGTTTTGCTCACTGCCATCTGCTTGTTCACCTCCTCGCTGGCAGATCACGGGACACTAAAAACCCTTCATTTAGTGTAGGCACTACTCAACAACAACTAAAACATCACTGTGTTATCAATGTTATTTTCAGACTTAATCCAAAACATAGCACTGTACTAGCTACTAAGAAACTAAAGTCTATCCTAGTCAAAAGCAGGACTCAAGACTTTTAAATATTTTACTTTCCTGGAGGAATTCCAAATACCATTCCAGGCCACAAGCCTCCTTGTATAAGTTGATATGAAAGTCTCTTCTGAAGTCACAAGCCAATAAGCTACACCCCTACTCCATTAATATTAGGAACATCAATACTGAGGAATTCTGTAATGACTTTTAGGTGGCAAGGATATGAAAAATACAGAAAAGATCTTATAATGAGAGAAAATCAGGGACCTTCTTTAACTGTATGATCCATAAATAACTGAACATTCACTTACTGAAGAGCAAGAGTGTTAAAACATGCTCTACCACATTTAAACAGAAGAGCACATCTTAAGTGTCAGGAATACTTCAGAATTCCTCAATTTCTACTTTCAGTTTGAAAATGGAATTACTGGTTTCTGAACATTCTTTTAACTAAAAGGGAGAAGAAAAGGAGACTCACTATGACTATTAACAAACATTGTAGGGTCTGTTTAGAAGGATCAATACATTGTCCCTGAAAATTACTCCTTATGCAGAAAAGTAACCATATTCAGCAACACTGCAAATTAAGAGCCTTAAAATCTATTTTCAGCACTAGAATTGTCTTACTGTGCAACTCCTTCAATCACTGCTGCTCAAGACAACCTCCTTGAATGAAGGTTTCCAATGAAGACTTCAGTAATGCTGCAACTTTACCAGATTAAATTAAATAAAAGCATCTCTATTACTACATATTCTATCCACATTTAAACAAATTTAAAAAATTAATTACATGAGTAAATAATAAAATAATAATAATCTTGTATCTGAAAGAACACAAGGATCCAAGGAGCAGCTTTTAAAGCTTTGACTAAAGCACATCCTTTGACTATTGGTATGGAGGACAATAAAACACTAAAATTCTGGAGAACAGCATTTAACGACCCTCTGCTTTTTCACAATCGTCTACATTTTCAGTTAGGTAAAAAAGTTACATCAAGTAATCAGGCTACCCCGAGCTACACTCGGCATCAGTTCTTTATGTTTCTTCCTATAGCAAACAAGAAAAATTAGAGGAGTTCTCACCACTTTCACAATTCCTACTCATAACAGGAGAAAATATCATAACTCTACTAAAATTCACCTAAACAACTCTAAGAAGAATCAGTGGAGAATATCTTACAAGGAATGCTGGGTGTAGCTTTCCTTTGAACATTCATATAAAGCATATTTTTTGTTTGCAGACCCAGTTGAACTTAGATAAAACTGACTGAAGGTGCAACAATCTCTGAAGGGCTGGAAGCAAAAACGAAAAAAACAGCAGATTCCTTCATTGCCCAATATGGGAAATTAACCAGCTTAGGGTTTTAGCTTTACAGCTGTGACGCTTATTATATACAATAAAACTGCCGCACCAAAGATTGACCCCGCTTCACAATATCTGCACTTCGGGCTAGAAAAGCAGCGGCCCGGGAACCAATGGACAAAGGCTCCCTCTCAGGCTACACGGGACCGATGGGCCAAAGTCGCCAGCCGGGTCACGCCAATAATCCGCTTCCCAGCGGCCTCTCCTCGAGCAGCAGTGCCGGCTGCCCCAGGAAACCCCGGGAGTTGGCGTGGGAGCCTCTCTCCCCGCTGTGGCTGTGCGAGTCCCCCCGCCCGCGCTCCCGGCCACGTTGCGCCGCACCGCCACACCCAGGTCCACCGCCACACCCAGGCCCCCCGGCCCCACTCCCGTCTCAAGGATACATTTCCGAGGCGAGGGCTCCCGCCAGCCCTGGCAGCTGCTGAACCCGGCGCCGCCTCCCCCTCCGGGCGGCCTTCCCGGAGGGTTGCCGGCCCGGTCGCTGCCGTCTCGGCTGCGGCCCCAGCGCCCCCCGCCGCGGTAGGGCCGGCCTCGGAAGCGGAACCGGTCGAGGGCGTTGTGGCTGCGCTCCCAGAAGGAGAGGCGGGGGCCGGTGTCGGGGTGCGGGCCGGGCAGGCGCGGCGGGGGCGGGTGGGAGCGGAACGAGTCCTTGGGCCGGTACCCGCCGTGCCCGTGCCCGTGCCCCGCCTCGGGCGGCGGCTGGTGCCGCGACCGCGGGAAGGGCCGCCCGGGGGAGGCGGACACGGAGCCGCTCCCGTGGAGCCCGGGGGGCGGCCGGCGCCTCGAGTACGGCCTGCTGCTGCTGCTGCCGCCGCTGCCGCCGAAGCCGCCGCCGGACTCGGAGCCGCCGCCGCCGCCGGGCCCGAAGCCGTTGTTGTCATCGTCGCTGATCTCGCCGTCTTCCAGCTCCCCTTCCTCCTTCGGGGAGAGCCCGCTGGGCTCGGGCGCGGCCGCCGCCTCCGCGGCCGCCATGGGCCCACCGCAACGGTGCCCGCGCCCCTCCGCCCGGCACGCGCCGGCTCTCGCGAGACCACGCCCCGCCTGGGGCACAGCGCCGCTTAAGGGAAGGGGGCGGGGCAGCACGCCAGCGCGGGGCATCCCGGGTAATGTAGTTCTCGGCGCAGAGAGAGGGGGGCGGGGCAAGCCGGTGGCTCGGCCTATAGCGTGGCGGCGGCGGGGGGCGGGAGCCAATGGGGGCGCAGCTCGCCATCTTGGGGAAGGAGGCGGGGGCGAGCCGCCATGTCGGTAACGGGCAGCACGCTGTGCGGGCACGGAGAGCCTGCATGGCCGCCGGCTGCACTGCCCTGCGCCCTGCCCTGCGCCCTGCCACGCCGCACGAGTGTCATTGGCAGCTCCCCTTAGCGCCGCCCGGGCTGCGCCAGCCACGCTGCTTCGGGGCCTGGGGCCTCCTCCGTGCTAACCGAGGGTGCTGGTTACAATTGCTCTGTCGGTGGGGCCCGGGCCCTGCTGCCCCCCGCCCCAAACAGTACACGGGAAAAGCAATGGTGTTCACGCATTAACCCCCCAGCACCCTCCCAGCAGCTAAACTGCTGTTAAAATTTTTAAGGAGTTTTCTGTGAAGCTCTCCAGACCTATAATTGCTTGGAATCTCAGACTGGGCCTAATGGCTTTTGTGACAGAAGTGACAAGTAAGCATCAGAGAGGGTACAGCAATTACACAAGCAACTTCAATCATTTGTTTTATTTTCACATCTCTAAGTAGCTTTCTGTTGTTCCTGATGCAGAAATTTGAGAACTAGTACTGCTTGGAACAGAAATGTATCATACGTGTAACCAAAGCCTCCATTTAAAGAAACCAGCAAGGCAAAATAAACGATGAAGAAGTGAACCGAAGCAGGCAGGCAGGCAACACCGAGTCACTCTGTAACCAGCTCTGTTGTCTTAAAGAAGTTCATAAGGTGGTCACTTGATGGTCCAGAGACGCTCACTGAAGCCCCTCAGAGACCTTATAAGGATATGTGTATGTGCTAGTAAGTATTGGCAAAAGTTGTGACTATGTAACAGGAATGCAGGGAACAAAAATGAATAATCATGAAATGCTGACATGTAAGCTGTAGTGAAGATACCTCAGTGTGCATGTTGGTGAAATGATCACCAGTGCACCTGGCGCACTGAAATCATCCAGCACATTTTAATCAAAGAATGCCTGCGTGCTAAAACGTACAAACTCAGTCTTAGATGTTCATTTTAATGAACTGCCAATTTTAAGCAACACTACCTTGTTGGTTGTTTAGGGATGCAGCATCCCACTAGGGTGCTGACTGGTAAGCAGTGATGGCTTTTTGGGGCAGAAGGAGAAACCTTTTTTTTTTTAAAGGCAAAAAAAGCCTTTCTAAGTTGGATTGGTTGGATTATAAACTTCTAGCCCAGTCCTGGACAGTTTCTTTTCAATTGTCATACATGCTAAATGTCTGCAGATCTGCCATGATTCTCAAACTTGGAGAAAGACAGCTGCCTCTTTCTGGTTTTCCTGAAGGTGAATTATTAAGATGCTTTGTTGGGTTTTTTTTCAGTAACATGCTATAAAATCACAAGCACCAAAATCAAATTTTTCTTCTTTGCCTTTCTCTCTAGATTTTTAGGTCCAATAAGAATAGAGAGAGTGGATAATGCATATGCTTTGTACAGTCCAAAATGTTGTGCCAAACAAGATTACTTTTTTCCCTCAAAACACTTTTCACCCTCTTTTTTGACCTAGCTGGATAAACTATGACTTAGAATAGATACCATTCCAGTGACTTAACTTCATATGAAATAGGGTAGAGTAATGGAATGTGTATATCATGATCTAAATTTCTCTAATGTCCTCTGTTTAAAACAGTGTAGATTCTGTGAAGAAATGTACAGGGAAGAATGAAGCAAGGCCAAAGTTTGATTCTTCCCCACTCCCCAGGTATCCATCATTCTACAGTAGTGTGTTATTTGTGTCAGTACTTCTGGTCAAATAATTTGTATCTCTAGGAATCAGGCTTGTGCTATTTTACATATCCCACAGTACTAAAAAAATATGCAAATATGACACACTGAATATAAAGACCTAATAAAGGTCTGAAACTGAAAACTTTCTGAAGTAGCAGCTGGAGGTCAAGCAGGCTTCCTAAACTTTTCTAGGTGCCTATGTCCATGTCTGACATCTAATCCACTGTAGTTACAAAGAAGCTTCAGTATCACTACATGTAAGCCGCAATAATTTCCCTCCCAGCACACATTTGCTTACTTGGGCATCTCACAGCTTTGCCTATATCTGATTCCAGTTTCCTTTGTAGAGTTACCTTTATTTCTAAGTGTTTTCACGCACCAGTAGGAAATTAGTATCTTAGACTGGGCAGGAAAATGTTTATAGAACATGTAAGGTATTTGCAAAACAGCAGCTGTTTTATGGGAAATTAACCTGATGTGAGTATTGCCACTCTATTCGTTGTTACTGTCTGTTTGCCTACTGTTCATCCAACAAGTGTGCTGAATTATTCAACAGTGCTATATGATCTGCACTATAAATTTCTCTCAGACATTTAACCATTGGTAAAAGAAGGTCCTGAAAATCTTCCAGTGGTTTTGCATATCCTGTGGTATCATATGTCCCTTCTTTTATTTCAGTCATCTGATACTATTTGCTTTTTGCTATCATCTAGGGTTATCAGGCAAATAATTCTAAATTTTCAGGAGGAAGCAGATTAATCATAGTTAATAAACAGAAAAATTGATAGTGTTAAATTCTTTTCTATAAAGGGAATAAAATGGCTCATGTAAAAAGAATGTGATTTTTGATGGTTTTGGAACCTACACGTGAACTGAGGCCATAACTTAAAAACTGCAAGGGAGCTACCATTCAAACAGAAAATATTAAGAAACTTTCTTGCTCGTGGCATGGGTAGTAGACAAAAACATTTCTTTAAAGTTTCATTGCAATGTGTAAATTTAAGAGAAAAAAAATTTATAATAGCTGCATTTGACTTCATGTCCTTGAAACGTTATATTGCTTCTGGAGAAAAAATTTTTGTATTAAACACTGAAAATTTCTGCAGTAAAGTATAAATGGAATAATTAATAAAGTAGGCAAGTATATGTTTTAATACTGGAATATGAAATTTGATTTGTTTCAAAGTCTGAGGCAGAAAATTACTAACACATTTACCACGTAAATTCAATTCAATTATAAGAAGTAAAGTGAACTTTGTTTTTACGGAAGCACAGTCTGAGTTATAAAGACTAGGCCACATTTCAGAATATAAAAGACTTTCAGTATCTTTTGATACTATAATGTTTGGCTGAAGCTAATTGTATGATTGTTTTTGTTCCTCCTGCTTTGCAAGTGTCAATTGCAATCATAGGTTCGGCGGGGCAGGGGGAGGGTCCCCCAGCTGGGAAGGTAACAAAAATAAATGTATCCTTTGCATTTCTTCCTGTGTTCTGCCTGTGACAGCTGACACAATGTTCATTTAATCCATAATTTGACACTATGGTAGTTGCTCAATTTCATATAATTTTATTGTTCCATTTCTTAACTCATTTCTTCTGGATATTTTTTGGCCTGATCCCTAAGGGTTTCTTTGATTTTTGATTTTTTAATTTTATAGATTTTAGAAGTTATTTAGAAGTTGTTGTACATTTAATGTACCAGGAAAATAACTTCAGTAGCTCAATGTTTACACATACCAACCCCATCCTATATCAATCCCTCAAAACTCCAGCAGCTGTTTAGTCTCTGTTTCAAGGCAGAATTGCAGAGAAGCGCCACGAAGCCTGCACCAGAAGATAAAGACACAGACAGAAGGACCTCCAAATCCGGAGCTTTGGAAGGCCTCCAAGAACCCGACATGCTGTGAAGAAGACAATGACGATGAAAGAGGGGGTCCCAAGCCCCCAGACCCAATTCCTGACAGAGTATGCCAAGGGCAGAAGGGGGCAGGATGGGGGGGAATAACAGAGTGGGATTGGATGGACATTATTATAAAATCTTGGAACCTAAATCAGAGGGGGGGGATCCTGTGTAAATGTATTCCTGGAGCCTAGAGGCTCATTAAAGCTTCTGCTCACTTATCTAATCTCCTACTAAATTTGCCTGGAGTTTTGTTCTTCACTCTTTAAGGCATCAGGCCCTATTTTTTTTAACAAAAACCTGTGTGAAATCTTCCAAAGAAGAAAGCAGTTTCTATCCAAGAAGGAACATCCAACTTTAAAATAAACAGAACACAGTCAATTGTCTTCAAAAGACATATGAAAGTAAAAAGAAGTAAAAATTAGAGGAGACAGCAACTTTGAAAAAAAAGAATGAAGAATCGCATTCAAACTGAGGCAAAGCTGCACAACAAATGACAGAGTTGCCTCATGAGATGCTGAAAATCAAATAATATATTTCACCAAGAGATATATCTGAGCAAATTATATTACATGCCTTAAGGAATATTCCCTTGGATGAGTTAAAAGTACAAGATCTAAACATGAGATATTTATATGAGATAGGAGATTAAAATGAGATACTTTGAAGAAGACTATTTATACAAGCTTTTCAAATAAAAGGAGTAGTCTGTAATCTTTACTTTGGTATTTATGGTGAGTTAATGCTAAAATATGAATCAGTCACATTGATATGCTCAGACATTCACTCAGTGAAAAATCTCCTTTTTAGGACTGTTCAATTATTCAGTACCTATTAGTTCCTAAAGTAGACTATTTTAAAATCTGGAAGATATTGAAATATGATTTTAGATTTTCACATAAGGTATTAATAGTCTGATGAAAGAGCTGAGAGTTCTGTCTTTTCTAAAGTGTCTACAAAAAGCTTTTTTCTTTTGGAAGAGGCTTTATTTTTAGGAACATAAAATAATCACTATAGGTAACTTAGATGGAACACACTCAAGTAGCAGTTAAGTTCCTCCTGATGGATATTGCTAAAAAGAACAGCAATTTCCTCTAGGGAACCTCAGCATCCTTTCCTTTATCCCCAAGGGTTTTCAACAGAGGATCTTGCATTGGTACTTGAGACTCTACACAAGGCTTTCAGTAAGGACCCCTAGAACTGAATGGTCCAATGTTGAGGAGAAGTAAACAAGCAAGGTCAGAAATTGAACCATAGAACTAGTGCCCTCTTTAAGGCAAAGAAGACTGTAGGCTTTTTCTGTTAAGTTTGTATTGTAGTTGAGTTTGTACTTGTATTGGACACCTAGCCCAAGGTTAACCTCAAAGACTGTGGTGAGTATGTAATGCTTTTTTTGCCCTTTGATGGGATGATTTGTGTTTCTTAATTCTTCAAGTTTTGTGCATGGTTAATTATAGCTATTTATATTGTTATTTGTAGCGTGTGGGTGCTACAGCCAAGTTAGAGATATTTAACAGATCAAATGTCTGTAGTAGTTTTTTACACTTAGGTATGCAAGTACATATATAGAAGGTTAAGTGCAACACTTTCCATTATTTTGATATTGTCATGTTTTTTCCTCAATGCTTTTTAAATACTTCAGATATTCCTTAAAATGTAAAATATAAACTCAAAGCTGAAATTAACATGATTTAAAATAATAAACAATTGTTATTCTGTTTGACAGGTAAATAATGCAATGGGTTTGGTTCCATGAAGAATGTTGGAAGACGAAAAACTGAAAAAATAGACTTTAATTTCATATTAACTTCATGCGACTGTTTTGGGGTTTTTTTTCTGATTAGGAGCATGAAATTGTACTGTAGCACTGTACATCTATGTATGAAAGGTACAGTACCATTCTTTTGGTTAAAAACACTTCAGAAACATATAGAAGCAATATCCTATCATGTCCTGCAGTTTTGAGAATTACTCTGTCCCAGGTGGCTTGTTGCATTTGCTTTCAAGTAACAAGTGCTCCCACGTGCAAATAATCCCAGGTGGGCAGGAACTGGAGCTTCATGCATATCTGTGTTGGATCAACTTGGATCAGTTCCCATTTGTTGTCAGTGAAGATGACCTTGGACAAGGAATTCCTGTCCTCAGGGGATGCCAAATTTGTTGTTTTACTGACAAATTACATACTGTAGGAAGCACAATGACACCTTCAGTAGAGTGAAGAGGGATATGGGAACACACCCAACATTTTGAAATGTGTAAGTCTTTAGCATAATGGTAGGCCAACTGAAGAAAGCTATTCTAAAAGAAGATAAAAAGATTTTCAACTATTTGAGAACAGAGCAGCTTTATGGATTCCATGCTGTCTATCTTGAGTCATCTGTGTGGCACTTCAGTTTAGAGTCAGGTCTATGGTCCCCAACAGTGGCACATTCAGAGGCAAGTTCTGCAAGGATTTTTATTTATTTTTTTTTCACCTGTGAGTGAATAATCTTCCCAGTATTATAGCCCTGCAGTAATTCAACATAACCTCATCAGTCACCTGTAGCTTGGATCTATGTTGTGGCTTAAGTGGGGTACACAGTAGAAACCTTATGGGTTTACCCAATACAAATTCATATGGATGTAGCATGTCTTTTTATTCACAGTGATCTTGATGTACTATAGGGCCAAAGAAAAAGCATTTAGCCCTTTTAGGCCAGTTTCTTTGCAAATTTCAGCCAGTATATTTCTTAGACAGATTTCTTCCTTTCAACAGCTCCAAAGTGTAAATGCTGTTTGATTTGTAGGGCTTTACAGAAACCCTGGACAACTTGTCCTGTGAATTGAGTCTCCTGGTCACTGTGTGGCACCAGGAGTATTTCACTGTAGGGAATCAAAATTATGTATTCTCTCAAAAGTTTGTTGGTGACAGTAGTAGCATCTGTGCTTCTACATGAGCAGACCTCTACCCATCCTGAGAAAATGTTTGTGATTACAGAAGTGTATTTGTAGTTACAGCATTTGGACATCTCCATAAAATCCCCTTGCAAATTTACAAAGGAAACCCATGGGCCTGCATGTGCTGCAGCTTTGGTTTTGACCCTTCATCTGATGTTATGGACCAAATAAATTGGACAATTGATGCAGTATTGTTGTGCTCTTACAGAAAATTAGGGGCAAACCAAGCTTGTTACACTGCTACAATAACCCTCCCTGGTGGGTTGCACCAGCAGGATAAGGGAGGAGAACCTGAGTGCAACAAGGTGACCATCTCAGGAGGGTCATAAGGAATCAAGGTGTAACTAGGAGCCCTGGCATTTTCATGTCCTGGGGCTGGGTCCTGTAGAACACAGTTCTGAAAGAGAAGCAAGCAGTGACTGCCATATTCAGGAGTGTGCCAGGCAGAAAGGCCTACTGTCCTTGCTGAGTGATTAATTAAGGCATTTTCTCATGTGGTATCATCATAAGGAAAACATGAGTTTAGCATTTTACTATTGCTAGAAGAGCAGGGAATAGTAATGCTTGCGGAAGACCTTCAGCATAGCAGCAAGTCACTTGCATAAGAGTGCCAAGGAATGTTAAGAAGCTGAGTTGTTTTCAAAGTTACCCACAGCTGTGTATAGCCCCAAAGGCATATCAGGAATCAGCACAACACAGAGGGCTAAGGAAAACCAATAGCTCTTGTGCAATGATGGAGGTGTGAGTCAGGACAGCAAGTTCTGCAATTTGTATTGGAGACATGCTTGGCAATAATAAACTTCCACACCTTCAGTGGAAGTACAGACAGCACACCCTGAAGCTGGATCACAGAGCTAGAGCACCTCTCCAATGGAGACTGACTGAGAGAGGTGGGGTTGTTCAGCCTGGAGAAGAGAAGGGTCCAGGGAGGCCTTATAGCACCATATAGCACCTTCCAGTACCTAGGGCTGACAAGAGCGCTGGAGAGGGACTTTTTACAAGGGCATGTAGTGACAGGACAAGGGGGAATGGCTTTAAGAGGAAAAAAAAAAAAGGTTTAGATTGGATACCAGGAAGAAATTTTTTGCTGTGAGGGTGGTGAGGCACTGGAACAGGTTGACCAGAGAAGCTGTGGATGTCCCATCCCTGGCACTGCCACATTGGCCTTGAGGCTCTGGGAAACCTGGTTTTGTGAAAGGTGTCCCTGCCTGTAGTGGGGGAGTTGAAAGTAGATGATCTTTAAAGTCCCTTCCAATGCAAACCATTCTATGATTCTATGGATGCCCTGTGGAGCCAAAGGGACAGGACCCATCTATTAGAAGGATTATGTCTGGTTTCTGTAGAAGAATATTTGACTTTGGCTGTGCTGCTAAGTAAGTGGGCTTGGATCCAATCCCTCAAGACCAACTGGTGCTTAGGGACTAGCCGACTCTCTAGGGACTTCCTGGAAACATCTCCTTGGAGCAGCCCAAATACATCTGGAAATGAAGTTTATAATTAAGCAATGTCAATTACTGAGAGGTCAGTGCTTCATCTGCATCCAGCTGCTATTTATTTTTTTTATTTAGCAATATAAATTTATCATCAAAGTCTTCTCTCTTAATTAGCAGAGAAAGAAAAATTTCTTCCCTGGTTGTTTCAGTTCCCCTAATATCAATTGCCTTCAGAGGCAGGGGACACATTGCAGAAATCTCCTTGTATTAATTAATAGGAGGACAGTGACTTCTATAGGCTCAACTTTTATATATACAAGTGTCCTAAGACAATGAATCCTTGAACATCATGCCATGAGACATTTCTACAAAAGTTTCAGTACCTTACATCAGCCAGCAACTACTAGTGGCCTGATTATTTTACAGAGAACTTTTCATTACTGGTTGTGTTTTGGATGTGAGCATTTCCTAGTGGAACAGTAAGATCAGTTAACAAATTCAGAAGCTGCACATGTGTCAGTATTGATTCTGGAAGAATTCTTGAGTTTCTCATTTTCAAAGCCGTTGACAAAAGTTCCTTTGGGGGGGAAAAGGGTGTCGTTAATGCAAGTACTTTGCTCACAAGGACTGGAACAGTTCCAGCATGCCTAAGGCTTACATCTAAATCAGTGGCTGACATAAGAGAAATTAAACATATAAGATGAATTCCACATAGTTGAACAGATTTACAGGTGAAAGTTTCAAGTAGTGAACATAGAAGAAGACTGGTGAAGTCTCATAACAGAAGAGTGCAAAATATATTTAAAAAAATCATGATCCATTCTACTAAAATAATCATGGATATTAAAACTGTTCACTTTTTTTATTTCTTTAGATTTCTTCTGGAAAGATTTTGCTTGAATCCAAGTCATTCTTGTTCCTGCATCCACATTACCCATGGTCAATGTTATCAAGAAAATACAACAAATGTAGCAAGACTTGGCAGCTGGGAGAAAGCCTCCTGTTGTTATAGTGATGCCCCAGATTTCCTAAAACTGAAGGATCGCATATTTATCTGAAAAAGCAGAGCACCAAGTTTTGTTTATGTTTGTTATGACCATGCTCAGGAATAAATGAAGATTCAGAGATTAAGAATGTTTTCCCCCCACCCCTCCCACAGCTAGTTAAAACTTTTTTTTTTCAGATATTAAAACACTGGTGCCACCTTAGAATGTTGTGTACAGTGTCAAGGTGTTCTGGGGCTTCAATACCCATTTATGACACTGGGTGGATCTCTAAAGTCAGGAGAACAAGAAAATAAATCTTTAATTGACGCTGTTTTGGCATGAGAAGAGTGGATTGGGCTCCACCCTGTTTGTGTCTTGATTTCTCCATTTTTAATCTGCTTCATGACAGAATGATTTCCTGTGGCATCATTTGTCAACCGAAGGAATGGGAATAAATTATCATGGTCAAAGAAGAATAGACAGTGAAATATTCCTTCTGATGAGAAACTTTAATTGCTGAAAACATTGGAAATCTGCAATTCTTTGTTGTAGGACTTAAACTTGTCATACTTTAGAAATATTTCTCTGCACCGATTCTGCTGACGTGGACTGAACACAAAGGTAAGGGATATTTCTGCTTAACTTTTGAGCTCACATTGTTATAGCCACCTCTTTTAGGTAAAACTTTCCTTCCTTATTCTGTAGTTTTCCCAGGATGTCTTCACATTTCATACTCAACTATTCAGCTGCTAAAGTGAAAAAGTCTTCAGTTCTTTAGCAGTGTTTGAAGTTAGTTGTGGAGGTATTTGCCCTGGGAGAAACAGGACCAAAATTCTGTATTGCCAAAATCAAAGTATTGTATTTGCATGAGTAAATGTATTGATTTAGTAAGTATTTAATTATACAAAAATTGTTCTTTATTAAAAAGCAAGTCTCCCAAAATCCAGCTTATTGGTCACAGAGAACTTGCTGCTTTTGTCTATCTGCAAAATGTAGCTAAATCTGTAGTGCACATAGCAAGTGTGTCATCCTCTAATATACATATCTCCAAGGAAATAATGTTTATCTGGTTTAACAGAACACTGAACATCTACCCAGGTACTACAGGTACTATGCAACATATAATTTTTCAGATACAACCTTACAAGTACAAATTTACAAACTACAGTAAATCTAAGAATCATGGCTTTTAATTATAACTTTCACATTAATACTGCAATGTAGGTAAGAAAAATAATTCTCTTCAAAAACACAAGACATTATTTCTGCCTGTAGTAGTTTTTAATAGGCTACTACTAATGTATAGGGTCTTCTGTGGCCTGAGACCAAATCACTGCAGGGCTTCTACATTGTATCAAATGTGGAAGGTCCCACTGTGCTGTGGATTTAAATTTGCTTACACCCCACAGTGGGTAATTCCCTCATGAACTTTCCTTAGAGTTTCTTTGGTAGTTATGCAGGTAACCATTGATGGATGATTTTATCCTCTGCAGGATTAAGAGTTGGACTCAATAATCCTTGTGAATCCTTTCCAACTCAGCATATTCTGTGGTTCTGTGCTTCTATCATTTATTTTATTACAAGATCCAGAGACTCTGCTTGGGGCTCAAAGCAACTTTTACAAATGTTGAATGCAATGTTTAATATAATGTTTCATTGTGTATAGAAAACCAGGTAGATCATCTGGTTTTATGTTGTTCTTTATTAAGTTTCCCATGTGGCCTGGAATAAGGTGTTTATCAGTATTACTTTCCTTCCTTAAACTTTGCCCATTTGTGAAGTTTTTTTTACCTTTTATGATTGAACTGCTATTGAAATGCAATGTACATGTTGCTAATTCAGAGGGATGTAATACACTCAGTAGTTAAGCTGTGCCTTCATAGTTGATGATTCTGCCTTTCAGCTGTATATAACATCCAGCCGTAATGTAACACTCTCAGCACCTTTATCAGTTTAAAATTCATAGTACTTTTGATATTTCACTTTCAGCTATCCCATGCTTTTAGTAACATAAAAAAGTAAAATAAAGCTGCAGTTGATTTAAGAGGCATTTTGAATGCTTCAGTAGATTTTATATACTAGATTATAAATTTAAACTAAGAAACATAACTGCAGAAAAGAGTTGTGACAGCTATTCTTCTATACTTCCTAGTCAGAACTGAATTAAGTACATATGCAGTAACCTCTGTGGTGCCTCTAATCTTAATCAACTGAAACAAACAAATGAAGACGACATTCAATAATGGATGAAGTGATGATTACTGTATTTCTCCTATCAGAACTAGCAGGGGCCCATCAGTATTCATCAGATATTTTCAATCATCTGTTTGATGGTGTTATCATCATCTACCTTGGGTTTTTTGGTCAATCGGCACATAGTATCACCACATCTTCCTTGACTTGCATGGCATTGCAGCATTGTACAGTTAAAAAGGGTTTATGCCAGAATGCTTTGGTAAGTCTGTTTTGTTACAAAAGCAAGGACTTGATAGCCTACTGACATGGTTTCTCTATCTGGAAGAAATTATTAGGAATATTACACTTCCCTTTTGAGAAGTGCTGCTGAGCTAATATCAAAATATATCAGTTTTGACTAACTTTTTGGAAAGCTCTTAAAGTCATGACAGAACATGAACAAAACTCTTGTAACACAGACATCCCTTAGAAAAGCCATTAGTCTGCTGGTTGGTGTAGTCACTTAAAAATAGTAAACCCAATTTCAATCCTTGTTCTGCTTAGTTCAGACAAGTCAAACTGGTAAACATTGGTCTTCTACATGTCATTGATAAAATAATCATGTCTGCAGCCAAAAATCTTTCTTTTTGAGTGTGTTACATTTGAAAAAAAGCTTAGCAAGCCTGTAAGAATCCAAGCCTGGTCACTAATAACCTGGAGGCAGTATTTTTTATTATGACTTTATTCTGTATCTAGTTTTAGCTCTGGCTGACCCCTTTGCTCCCAGGATTTCTTACAGAACACAGTAAAAGTTAGTCATCTTAAATCTTATTAGTATTTACCAGAATCATCTGCTAACGCCCTAAAGCTACATGTGACATGGTTCTTTTGGTGAAGATCTGTCCTGGTTTAGGCTGGGATAGAGTTAATTCTCAGTAGCTGTCACAGTGCTGTGTTTTGGATTCAGTATGAGAATAATGTTGATAACATGCTGGTGTTTTGATTGTTCCTAAGTTATTTATCCAAGGACTTTTTTTGTGTCTCATGCTCTGCCAGTGAGGAGGTATTCAACAGAAAACACTTGGCAGGGACCATAGTCAGGTCAGATGACCTGAACTGGCCAAAGGGGTACTGCACACCATATACCATCATGCCCAGTATATAAACTGGGGGAGTTACCTGGAAGGGGGGCCAATCAAGGTTTGGGGATCAGGTCTGGCATTGGTCACCAGGTGGTGAGCAATTGTATTGTGCGTAACTTATTTTTACATTTTATTATTTTTATTTATTATTTTACTTTGTTTCAATTATTAAACTGTGCTTATTTCAACCTGAAAGTTTTGCTTTGGATTCTCCTCCCCATTCTACTGGGGCGGGGGGCAGTAAGCAAGTGGCTGCATGGTTCTTAATTGCCAGCTGGATTTAAACCACAAGAAGATCCTAAAATGTAACTATGATCTATGTGGAAAAAATATATATTTGCATTGTTCCATCACTTCTTCTCAGTCCCCCTAAACAGGTCAAACTACTGATTTGAATCAGTATGTATGATAAGTTACACCCATGTGAATTGAGGCAGATGTGGAAGGACATGTGTTTTCACAAGATAAAAATGTATGTAACTTACAATTCTGAATAATTTAAAAGTTATCTAACTCTAAAAGCCAGCCAATCCTGTTCCCTTGCATAGCTATTATTCTGTCAGCATAGACTATGCTCCACCTAATACAGTGATACAGAGCAAAGATGCAGCTTTGATGTCAGTGGCACCGCCAAAGAGATCCCTGAAGAGGCCAAAGTCTGCTCCTGAAGTCCAGAGCAGTGAGTTTGCTGTGCACCCTCCTCACAGCCCTAAGGATCTTGAATGGCACTGTTTCATGGCCACTGCAGCAAAGGCTGCCCTTGAGCTTCATGTGCTCCATCAGCCCCTCCCTGTTTGTGAGAACAAAGTCCAGCAAAGAACCTCTCCTTGGTGTCTCCTCTTATCACCTGGAGAAGGAAGTTATCATCAACACAGTTCAGGAACCTCCTGTATTGCTTATGCCCTGCTGTGATGTCCTTCTAGGAGATACTGGAATGGCTAAAGTCACCCATGAACATGAGGTCACTCCTATCTGTCTATGGAGAGATGCATCTACTCAGTCTTCCTGGTCAGATGGCCTGTAGCAGACCCCAACTATAATGTCACCTGTCCTTGCTTTCCCTTTAATCCTGACCCATAAGCTCTCACTCACCTCCTCATCCATCCACAGGTGGAGCTCCATGCACTCCAACTGGTCACTGACATAGAGGGCAACACCACCTCCTCATATCCCCTATCTGTCCTTCCAAAAGAGCCTGTATCCTTCCATTCCAACATTGTGGTCATGGGACCATTCCCACCATATCTCCACAGTTCCAGTAAGACTGTAGCCCTGCAGGCAAGGGCCCGTCTCTAATTCCTCCTGTTTATTCCTCATGCTATGAGCATTTGCATGAAGCCACTTACGCTGGACCCCTTGATGAAGCCAACTCTCCGGCTGGAGCGGTTGGAAATTTGTGCTGCTCTTCAGGTGGTCTCATGATGACCTATGATCCTTCTCCAGGCTCTGGGCATCTCTTCCTGGCACTGGCATCAAACTGGTAGGAGTGAAATGGATGGAAGTTCCCCTCTCCCAGCGGCTTTAGTTTAAAGCCTCTTTACCATCTTGGCAAGCCTATGACTGAAGATTCCTTGCGTATAGTCCTTTCAGATCTTTACCTGCCTTACCTTACCTTACTGTCACTCTTCCCCATTACTGAATTACCCATCGCCGAACCTTTTATTTTAATTACCTTATTTACATTCTAGATCAATCTCTTTTTCCCTCCTGTGTAGAGTGAAAATATACTAGAGATATGAGAAGCCAGAACACGCACTACTTTCAATATATTGGTCCTTTCCCAATTTTCTTGCTGAAGTAGAAAAATACAGTGTAAACACATAGTAAAAAGGTAGGTCATGTGTAGTAAATGACCAGAAAAAAGACAATCTTGCCTCATCAGAAAACTTTTCTGGGCAATCTCAGGGTACATAATGCCATCATGAAGTATTTCCAACTGAGAAAATGAGAGACCAGTAGGGATGGACTTCTATCTCTGAAAGTATCCCAGAATCTCAAAGAGAAAAGACTACAGAATTGCTTTATTTTACTCAAAAGGAACTGAAATAAATGGAATGGTGTTCTGGGTTTGTGTGGGATAGAAATAGTTATCTTCTTAGTAGCTGGTACGCTGTTGTGTTTTGGATTTCGTATGAGATTAATGTTGATAACACGTTGTACAAAATGCTTAACTTAAAATGGATGCATGTTTTTTTCAAAAATTGGGCATACCCATTGAAATACTGAATCAATTTTGAAAGGCAGAGTAATACTTTGGACCCTTTCAAAATGTCAAAACATTTTAGGCTACTATGCATAAATTTAATTGGTGTCATTGTCCTTGGATAAACTGATTTGACACAAAGCTAAAGCCTAACCACACGTATTAAATGAATTTAATATTTAAAGCTTCATTATGTGTTCTGTTCTTTTTTGGTGAGGCAGTTGTATACTTACTCTTCCTTTGCTGCTTTATAGTCCACAAATCCTGCTATGAATAGTTTCCCTATAGTGCTAATTACTGACATTTTTGACTGCCTCAAAAATGTTACAAATTCATCTGTATAGCAACTCCTCTGGTATGAAAATTACTGTTTGCAATTTGGTTGGTATTTTCACAGGCTACCACTAATTATGGATGCTCTATTTAAGGCGAATATTTATCTGCAGTATTACTTTTTCCCTTCTGTTTTCTGTAACTATCTAATGATACTATCAGCATAAAATTTTACAGTCTTAATATTTTGTCTTTTCTATGAGTGTGAATATTATTCAAGGCCATTGCGAACAGCTATACTTAGTAAATATTTACATATTTTTAATTTCACGTATTTAACAGTATTTTGTCTTCAATCAGTTGAAAAGACAAGTTTAACAATGGAGAATAAAAGATGTTTAAATTAGTATTTCGCTTTCAATCTATAAGATTAACATTGCATTCTATCAAGCACAAATAGAATGTTTTAAGCAGTGAAGAGAAATGGAAAGTATGATCTCAGAGGTTAAAAAAAAAAAAACAAAACAACAAAAAAAACCCAAATCAAGAACTCTCTAAACTCTTCATCTTTTCATGAAAATTTGGAAATGTTATGCTGTATTCTGGCAAATCTACTAAATTCTAATGTATTCCTGGGAAAACAATGAATGTAAAACAGTGATTAGCATGCTCTGAACAGCAACATGTTATTATCTTCATTTTGTCATGCTGTCTTTAATCATCTCACATTCCTATTTCCTATTAAGTCATAATTATTTTTACTTCTGCACTGCACTGGTCATGCTCTGCATCCTATACATTTAGGTAAAAGGTAAGAAGAAACTCTTCTAAATATTGAGCAGCTTATAACTATGACAATTTTTTTTTAATTTCTCAGATTTTTGTTATTCCAAATATGGATTTGTAGGGGAAAGTGTAAGAAAAAGCTTTCAGGTCTGTTTGTCTCAAGCAACTGTTACTTGCCATTTTTTTAAGTCTCAAGCTTATGAATATTATAAGGTGTAAATGAGAAATACGGGGTTTTTAATAAGCAAAAATTGATTATAAAATGTATGTATTGCATATATTAAATACGCATAATATTTTTCTTACTGATTTGGGAAGGCTTTTTATATACATTAATTCTGAATTCACATTATTGCAAGCATCTAGACGGCCATTTAAATTTTTAAAAGCCCCAACTTTTGTCTATTAAGTGTTGTAATGTTGTTGTTGATGATGATGATGATAATGACTTTAAACACAGTATTTGGGCCAATTACAGTAACTGCTGTAGACATTACTTTCAAAACTATGGCTACTTCTTTCAGTTTCTAAATGTAGAAAGAAGTCTAACTTTGGGTTCCTTTCTTTTTGGTTTTCTAATCTACTTGTAACATTTAATGTGTACTGAGTTACTGCAGGTAAATTTGTTGGCAATTAAAAACACCGGAAGAGGGATGAAGTCACATTTAACAAAAGACTCAGCTGAAAAAGGAGTCAAAGCCAACATTATTCATGCCATGGTTGTTACAAATTTCATGTCCATTTAATTTCCTTTCTTACACCAGCTGTGGAGAGCAGTACTCCCTTTTAGTTTTCTCACTCAGGTAAACTCCAGCAGCAGCCACACCTTTGGCTTTAAACCAAGATGCAAGGTCTGTGGAGGAGCCAGTGCAATAGTCTGGCATATTCCTAAATCAGCTCCAAGTTCTACTTCCCATAGGTATGGGATTTATGAAGGAAGATGAAGGGTCCTTTGGAGCTCCCCTCTTCACACCAGCTTGTGTGTTATCATTAATCATGGTCCGGCACTTGTACAGTCTCACAGATAATAACCAGGATTGTAGGATTCCTGCAGGAACCTTTGTTTCTCCACCAGAAATGCCAGTATCAGTCCATTACAGTTTAGAACACAAAAGTAAGGAATAAATTAAATAAAACAATTTATTGCAATTAAGGGTGTATTTGAATGAGTAAGTTTCTGGGAGTTGGTTACACCTGAACAAGTAGCTGCTTGTTCAGCCAGCAGTCTAAGTAGAGTTGATCTTGTTCTGGTTGAAAATTTCGGGTACTTAGATTTTGGCAGGAGCATCTAAGTGATGTCATGTCAGTATTACGCTCTGAAAAGCATCCTGTTCTTACAAAGCAGCCCAGTTACTGAGTTCCTGATTCTTAGATATCAAATTCAGACCTCTGATGGAGGTTTAATAAAAATTTGGGAAGTTAGAAGGAAGACTACATATACCAAAAGTCAGTTCTGCTACATTAATGTTTTAGGGATCTCTAGTTCAGATAAAATTTGGGTGTTACCAGTCTTTGTTATCATTAAATACAGCAGAAAATAAGATAAAGCCTTATCTAAGGCACCTGTTCCAAATTTTGGTTCTAATTGCCTGGAAAAAATGCATTGTAAACACCCAGGCGTTAACTTTTACCTTTGGAATAGGCCTACTGTCTTCACCTAAAACCAGGTATCTGTACATCTTCACAGAATATGATTCTTAGTTTAGATAACATCTGAAGAAGCAGCTCTGGGTGATAACTGAGTATTTCTTTAATAACAACAAAGAAATATATTGAAGTTTCTGTTGCAAAAGACTCCACAACCTGGACTGTGCTTACATCCTGCTAGAAACCTACTCCAGATGCTGACTGAAAAAAATAACAGAATATGCCTCAAAGATAAATGGCTACTAACAAGCCAGAAATCTTAAATTCAGTAGGAAAATTACCAACTCTTATTTCCTTGAATTTTCTAGTTTAAAAACTATTCCTGTTGTATATAAAAGATCTCTTACTTCCCTTTTCCGTTATTCTGCGTCTCACTGAACACTTAAATAAATGTTTTATTCTGTTGCTACAAGTCCATAAACAAGAAAGCACCTGAGGTTTAGTGACGTTCATGAGGTGACTAATCTGTACCAGTGTTTATAAACTTGAAGGTTTGGGTCTATCTTCCCCTGAACATTCTACATTACCTTCTGTGATGCCTGAAGTCTTGGTTATTTCATTTCTTTCTTATTTCTTGTGTATTGCGAGGCTGCTGCCTCAAAACGATGGTTTTTTGAACAGTTGTGGTTTCACATCTTTCTGTGCTGTGTTGACAAAGCCTCTGATGTGTTCCTGTAGCTCATGTCAGCTTATTTACAACTTGAGTGTTTTGAGAGTAACTCTGGCGTGCTCCAAGAAAAGCCATCAGGCAGGTTTGGCATGTTTTCATCCCAAGCCAACTTTAGGAACCGCTTCAAGCCTCTTTCTTCAGGTGTTAATGAACTCTGAGCGTTCCAACCAGTTTAAAACCTCATCTAGAGACTCACTGTCACCATTAACTTCCAGCAGATCTCACTCTTCTCTCCGGAGGGTCATTCCCGGGGCTGTTTGGCGAACTGGCCCCGTGCACGGCCGGGCTGTGCCTGTGTCTGTCTGTCTGTGTGTCTGTCCATGTGTCTGTCCGTGTGTCTGTCTGTCTGGGCGGGCGCCGTGCGGCGCATGCGCGAGGCGGGGCGGGCGCTGGCGGCGGGCCGGGGCAGCAGCAGGTCAGTGTGGCGGGGCCGGGCGGGGCGGTGAGGCCGTCCCCGGCCCCCCTAACACGGCCCAGCCCCCTCAGCACGGTCCGGCCCCCCTAGCACGGCCCGGCCCGGCCCGGCCCCCCCAGCCTCGCCATGAGCGCCTCGGTACCTCCCGGCAGCGCCCCGCGAGCAGCTCGGGTCGGGCCCGGCCGGGCGGCAGGACGTGCTGGTGGTGGTGGTGGTGGTGCTGGTGGTGGTGGTGCTGGTGGTGGTGCTGGTGGTGGTGCTGGTGGTGGTGGTGCTGCTGGTGGTGCTGGTGGAAGCGGTGTCGCTGATGCGCTGCGCCGTGTGCTTTCCCGTCAGGTGTTCTCCCTCTGGCTTCCCATGCCCAGTTACCAGGAGGATTTCTTCAGGGAGTACCTCAAGATGATGGCGAATATGGTCATCCTGAACTTGCTCATTTGTATTTCGCTGGCGTTCTGGATCGTGTCCATGACTGCAAGTACGTACTACGGTGAGTCCAAAGGCCGGGGACGAGCCCTCCTCTGCAGCCTCTTCAGGCAGAAAATGGGAGGAGGGGTGTGCACAGCCCCTGCCTGCATCAGTAGAACTGAAAACCGCACCCCTGACAGCAGCTGATGGTGGTTTAGAAGGTGCTGACAGCCACTTGCAGGTCTACCCAGAGATCCTCTAGAATTTAAAATGTTGGTATCCCTTGTGATTTCTTTCCCTAAAAGAAAGCAAATAAAAATTGAGAAGTGGAAAGGGCAAGCTGACAGACACCTTTCTGTATGAGGGAAAGTACGTGACAACGTGGGAGGAGTGTGCCAGCCTTCAAAACTGTTTTAGGAATGCACATGCAGCAACACGCAGAACAGGGCGTGCGAGAAGAATTCCGTGGTCACAGAACAGGGAGACAGGGGAAATGGTAGAAGAAGATAGGGATGTATGCATGGAGTGGCTGGCATGGGTGCGTACTGTCAGCTCAGCCTTCTGTTAGGTGACCCAGGCTTAGTTGTGGGTAGTTGCAGGGACACAAGAGCTCTTTGTGGTCTGTCATTTTGGCTCTAGCACCATTCTTTCAGCGGCGTGCAAAAGCCTGCCTTCATTATTAGTTCAAGCCTAGAAGACTTTTAATTGCTTTTCCAGGACAGGGTAAGTGGTTAAATAGGCTGAGGTTAAGACTTCATCCAGTTTCATGCAGAAAGAGCTCCAGTGTCATTGCAGTGTTGCTGGAAGTGCTTAGGGGTGCAGAGTGAATACCCTTGACTTCCTAGTGTCACCCTGGATCCAGAAGAAGATAGAATAAATATACCACCAATATAAGTTGATTTTTGCAGTGGTAGTTGGGTGTCTTTGCTCTGTGTTTTTCGGTGCTTCGGGTTTTAGGATGGAATATTAGTTCTGGCACAGCATTAAATCTGTGTTGCCTGGACACTTCTTTGGCTTTGTAGTGAGATGCCAGACACGCAGAAGGTAGACAGAAGGAGGCTTCACAACTCAGGTTTGTTCATGTCATTTAGAGCTACCCAAGCTGGATTTAAATATGCAACTACATTTGTGTGTGTTTGCTCTCTAAAGGTATAGCTCTTGTGAGTTTTTCTGATAATTAGGTTATTCTAGTCCCTGCTATCTAAGGTGGTTGAGAACTGACAGCGTAGAGTGGAGAGACCTGGTATCAGGTAAATCAGGGTCGGGACTAATAGAAAGGAGGGGACTGCAGACTAATCCTTCTTTTTGTAGGAAATAATTATGGAACAAGAAGGACATACAGCTTCTGTTGTTCATTTGCCTGAGACTGTGTAAAGACCTCAACTTGAGGAGCTGAAT
The DNA here is from genome assembly GCA_035583185.1 of Anabacerthia variegaticeps. Taxonomy (NCBI): domain Eukaryota; kingdom Metazoa; phylum Chordata; class Aves; order Passeriformes; family Furnariidae; genus Anabacerthia; species Anabacerthia variegaticeps. The sequence continues at coordinate 35,725,631 of JAWWEW010000041.1, forward strand.
GAAATGTACAATAGTTAGTGGGCTTGATAGATTCTGCCCATAAAAGTGATGAAATTCACAGTCCTTAACATCAATACAAAAATATTACAGACATACTTTTATTAATTTACAACTTACAATAATGCTTAAGCACCAAACAGTAACCAAAATGTTGGTAAAGTGAGTGTTGAAGAATCCATAATAAACCAATGAGTGTGTTCTATGTTGGTTTTAGCTACTTACATTTTGTAATAATTTAAGACCAATACTTTTCTCCTCTTCAAGGAAATACAAAAGGGTTAGCTTAAAAATGTCATTGAAAAGATGAAAATTCTGTTTGTTAGCCAAGCGAAAGGAAACCCTTTGTGTTATGGTACTGTTCACACTCAAGTTTACACTAAGAGCTGCCTTGATTTGTGATAAGCAATACCAGGCTACAGCACTGGAGGTCTCTTCGTGTACAGCTGGTGCTGGTCTTCTGATTTTTTGAGTCAACCCTTTTCTGCAAGACTCCCTTGCTCACCTCCTGTGGCAGTGGGGCTTTTCAGTACATAGAAGAGAAGTTTTTGTCTTGTGAATCTTTGTGCTTGCAGTGAGTGTTTTACTGTGATTTCATGGGCATGTTTGTCCTGCTTTGCACCAAGATGCCTGTGTATGTGTGAAGGTCAGGGTACTGTTAACACAAAAGTGCTTGTTGAAATCCATCATGTTTAGCTCTTCAGCAAGACAAGCTGCTGTGCCTGTGTGAAATCTATCTTTTATAAGATTGAGACTTACTTTACTGCAAGATTTGTGGTGTCTTGTATTTGTATAGCAGATGTCATAATTTCTCAAGATTTTTAGCTCAAAACCTACATTAACTATTGGCTTTACTTTTTAAAAGTCTGCAGGTTTTTCAGACAAAAACTCACTTGAAATCTTGCTATTAAAAGCCTTAAGTCAAGCTCAGAAGAATTGATAGGCCTGATGTTTCATAAAGTAGTCACAGTACTTTTCATTTTCACCTTGTGGATTATCTTTCTTGGCCTTTTTTGGTGGCGAAATTCTGTCACAGTAAATAGCGTAGTTCAGGATATAATCAATATCTTGTCTCAAGATAACAAAGATGGAAGACTTAAACTTCAGTAATAGGAAATAATTTCAGACTTGTAAATTTCAGTGTTTTACAAGATGTACTTGTGGCATCATTTGCAATGAAATTTGTGTCTTCTAATTTTAAATCAAAATGAGGTGCTAAATTATAAAGGCTCTAAGCATCTTGCTGCCAAGGCAGTAATTTATTTAGTCTTTTATTATTAAAATAGCATACCTTTTAACTGGGTAATAACAAATTCTTTATTAAATTCTTTTATTTTAGTGAGTGTTTTAGAATTTTAGATGGAAATAATTACATTTCAGACATTGATGATAAATTGTCTCCCTAGAAGATAAGTTGCTGTGGGTACTAGTGCTTTATGGAATGGTGTGGAATTACAACAGCTGAATAGGATATTATTTTCCTGTTCTGCAAGCTTGCTTAAATTCAGATTATAGTGACTTGAATGACTAACCAAAGGCAACAAACTGGAAACTCAGGAGAAAGCATTTTAGAAGGCACTGTAGATATTTTGAGGAGAAAATAAGTTGGGTGGGGTTTTTTTTCAGTTACTTTTGTTTGTAAAAGTCAACCATTTGTGGCTTAAAACCCAGGATTTTTTTTGTTTGAGAGTTGTTCAACTAGTCTGTCTTGGTGGTTTAAACATTAAAATTTAAAAATCGTTAGTGAAGAATATCATTAAAAGCAGTTGTTGTGAAACAAGTTTGGGGTTTGACTAATTACCATGAAGATTTTAAGTTGGCTTTATTTTCTGTATAATGAGCAGGATAACAAGTGAGCCATTTTTGCATAGATTTTAATACCAGACCTGAAATAATTTATTTCTCTTCAGTTCCCAAAAAGCTGTATAGTTTCTAAATACAGAAGATTTGATTATGTGTAATTGCTTTCATATGTAAGTAAGGAATTAGTAGATTTAAACCATGCAATCTGTAAGAATACCATTAACCTACAATCAGGTGTTTGAGTAGCCATGACAGAGGAAGCTTAGTTCAATTAAATTTTGTTGACCAGTAAACAAAGCAAAGAGTATCAGTGTAGCTCAGGTAAGCACTTCAATATATAACAGAATAGATAAGTTTTCCAAACTAGAATAAAAAGGATAAAGTAGTGATATTAAAGCTGTAGAAAAAGAGCCATTAGGTATCTTATATACATGCTGATGTCCTCTCTCCACATAGACTTGAAACTATTTCTGCAGTATTCTGTCAGCCAAGTAAGAGCAGTCCTTCTATTAACATAGTGTTGAAATTCTAATTGATACCGTGAATAATGAATTGACAATATTTGACACATCCTTGGAATAATCCAGAATACAGAGATGATGAAAAAAGGGATGGAGAAATTTTTTTGCTTTTCATGGCCATGAGCTAAAGCTTTTGATGAACAAGAATTATTTTTTTTAAAAAATATTGCTGTTGATGGCTTGAAAAACAAGTTAAGGCTTCTGATATATTGTACTAAGTTTCCTTCTGCTACAATGCTAAAAAGAATTAGTGACCACAGACAGTGTAGTTAATTTCTCTATTGTTAACATGTTTTCTGAAACTCCATCAAAAATACTACTACTAGTAGTAATAATTATACGTTGTTCCTACAGTTACCAGTGCTATATTAGTGCTCTTGCACTGATTTATTTACTCAAAGTTGCTTTGCATTGTCTTTACATGAGAGCAATGCTAATGTTTTATTTAACTGGAATTTTAGTTTTATATATAACTGAAGAAAATGAACTCTACATTCCTTATTGTGGCTGTATGTTTGAGGTTTTTTCCTAAAACCTGAACTTATCTGTTCTATCCAAATCAGGTTTCAGATGATCTTAACATTTTGAATGTTAGTTTTTAGAGTTTATAAATCCCTTTTAACATGGAAAATATCACCATGTTTGTTTATTTCTTGTCACGTTTTGCTAATTTTTGGTAATTAACTTTATTTCATGCAATATATTTTCTTTTTCCTTTGAGAGCAGAATAGAAAAATTGAGTAGATAATTGCACATACATTGGTATTCTGTTCATAAGAGTATCCTTCTGAAAGGTTAAAAGTTTTAATCTCTATTAAGATTAGACTCTATATATTAGATATTAAAAAGGTTTACAAGGATCATCTGTAACCCTGTTATTTGATTTATCAGGTACTTTACGGCCCATTTCTCCTTGGCGCTGGCTTTTTTCAGTCTTGGTTCCACTAATTATTGCTACACAGGGTTTTAAGAAGAAGAGTCTTGATCACAGTGGTGCATTGGGAGGTATGTTTTTTTCTGAGACTACTAAGCTAACTATTTAGTAAACTAAATTAAGGTCCTTTTTATTGTTTGTTATTTAAGACTTTGCTACCTAGTTCTATTATAATAAAAGTATAAATGTAAGTGTACATACCTTAAACTCATACTGATTTTTTTTCTCATGCCTGTTTAAACAGGCAAGTTAATTTTGTGCTGCTGTTTGTAATTAATTTGATTAATACTGTCATTAGATTTATGTAAACCTTGAAGATTCTTTTAAGCTTCAGTACCGTAAATAAATAGCATGTTTTGGTTTAACGTATAGGTGGTTTCACAGAGAATTAAAGAAATAGCAGAGGTAGTGGCAAAGAAATATCCGAAAACTGATCCATGTCAGCAGCTTACCTGCCTGGGGGGAAGCCAGTTAAGAGAACGTGGTTCTCCTTACAGTAATAGAAGCGGTTCTAGGAATTTTTTTGGCCTGCCAAAAATAAGAAAATTAAATCTGTACATAAAACAAATGAACATTTCAACAAAGTTTTTCTTGCTCACATGATAAAAAGTCCAGCACAGTGTACAATAGCGTTTATTGAAATTTGATGCAAGATTTCTGGGTGAGGTGATTCACCCTTGTCTTGTGACATTGTCTGAATTGATGTTCAGTGGAATGAAACGGGCCCTCAAATCTTTTCCTCCGATGTCACCCATTTTGCAAATCTTGTTCTGTCTGTGAGTTATGGGGAGCATTTTCTAAATAAAAAACCCACTATTTTTCACTTCTTTGTTTTTATCTCTTAATATAATAGCTCTGCTAGCCGGCTTATATTGGTGTCTGCCCTAAGTGCAGCCAATTTTCTTTCAGTCATTTATAATTGTGATCTCATGGTAGCAAGTGAAATTAGACCTCCTTTTTGAAGTGGGACATAAAAATGAACTATTTCCAGGAGCTCAAATACTGTAAAAAAATACAGAAATAAAAAGATGGCCTAAAAATCAGAAACTGAAAAAGAAAAGGAAGGACAGAAGGGAGAAGCAGTATCTGCCGAGATATGGAGGAGGGTTAGAGCAATTATCTTAGAGACCTTGGGTGTGGGATTTGGTACCTAAACTGATGATAAACTTGCTCATGGAGGCACAGCCACAACTGTATATCTGCTCTGTATACAAGTAATAATATTCTTTGGGCAGAATATTTAAATTTCAATTATATATCCTTTGGATTTTTGTTTTCTTTGTTACTCTTTTATTTTTGCACTGCTTTATTGATTTGTGGGAAAAGAAGGTCTTAAAAATCACACAAACAGTAGCAATCAAAATAGCAATTTAGCAATAGAATCTCTTATCACAAGATTATTGTAGATATCATGAAGATACTCTTTGTATTCAAAAAATGAAAAATACTTAATTGCTTTGCAAACCAAGGTTTGTTACATGACGGAACTTTATATACCTTTTTTTCTTCATAGGATTGGTGGTTGGATTTATCCTTACAGTTGCAAATTACAGTTTCTTCTCATCTTTGTTTGTGTTTTTTGTTACTTCTTCAAAACTTACTAAATGGAAAAAAGATATAAAGAAGAAAATAGATTCAGAATACAAAGAGGGTAAGCCAAAATACTTCAGTTCTTTCAGATCCCTTGTGGAAAATGTATACTGTATATTCCTGTTGCTTTCAAGTGGTGAGATGTCACATCCAGACTAGGGAACAGTGTTGTGACTCCCCTCCATCCTTTTATCCATGTTAACATTAGCGAGTGACTTTGCTTTTGCTTCTCCTCTGTTTAATAAACTGCCATATAGTTTCTGTTTGGAATGTGTCTTTTGAAATTTAATTTTATGTATGTATATTTCATTTTGCTTTTGTCTCATGCTGTTGTCTGTCCATTACTGTTGCCTGAAATTACTGACATTTAGTTTTTATTACTTCAGGTGGACAGAGGAATTGGGTTCAAGTATTCTGTAATGGTGGTGTTCCCACTGAGCTTGCTCTCTTATATATGATAGAAAATGGACCAGGTGAAATTCCTATTGACTTTTCAAAGGAATACACAGCATCATGGATGTGCTTATCCCTTTTGGGAGCTTTGGCATGCTCTGCTGGTGATACATGGGCTTCAGAGATTGGTAGTGTTATGAGTAAAAGCAAACCAAGATTGATTACAACCTGGGAACAAGTTCCAGTAGGTAAGGTGTTAGCTGTTCTACATGTTCTTAATATTTAGTTAATTGTTTTGAATTATGCATCCAGCTTGAAAATTTCGAAGAAAGACCAAGAAAAACAAACATCAGAAATCCAGGATTAGAAAATGTTACCAGGACTGTATTCTGTGAAATGGAATATACTTGTGTTTCTTCTGCATCTCATTGGTGAGATGCACCAACATAGCATCCATGGAGTTAAAAATAATTCTGAACACTGTCACTTCTCATCTCTGACAATATTAAGTGTTTATGCTGCTAATATAAATAATACAAGTTATTAACTCATTTTTTAGACTTTAATATTTTAATTGGTAGAATATATATATTAATACAGACAATACAGAAAATTCACTTCTTAACCAAATCACTCATTTCCTTTAATATCTTACCAAGGGTGTTCAAGTGAACTTTGTGTCTGTCAAACCTTCTCTCCGCAATGGATGCCATTGCTGCCTTAAAGCAGAGTCTTTTTTTGAGTCTTGTTGGCATGTTGTTCAGTTACAGATCTTGTTGGCTAGGATTTAAATCCATGAAAATTATTTTTACCTTTTTATGCATTCTTCTGATTTTCTTCTCTTTTTTAAATGTGTTGGTAACCTATGTCTTTCTATACTTCTTCTTAAAGAGGCATTACTGTAATAACATGCACATCTCAAGGTCTGTTTTTTTGGAGTAAAGCTGGTTTTATTATCCCACCTCCACCCTCACCTACAGCAGACAAATACCAGGTGGCATTGAGAGGTGTGCTGTCCGGTTTTATTTAATTTAATTCTAGTGACTATTTCTAGATAACTAGCCCTAGAAACAGGGAAAGAGTGGTAGTAGGCCGTAATGGTTCAGGTTAATCTTCTCAACAGTATATTGGGAATTGTAAATAAAAACTGCAGTAGCAGAGTCTCGTGGATAAAAGGGGAGAAGATAACTATGAACAGTTTTGATTGCATGTAAAACAGTTGAACAAATGCAAGTCTTCAAAAAAGTTTTTACATCAGCTTTGTTTTGTTTGATTTAGGTACTAATGGAGCAATTACTTTAGTAGGCCTGCTCTCGAGTTTGCTTGGGGGCATGACAGTAGGTATAGCCTACTTCATAACACAACTCATTTTTGTGACTGATCTGGAAATATCTGCTCCACAATGGCCCATTATTGTGTTTGGTGCAGCAGCTGGCCTACTGGGATCAATTATTGATTCATATTTGGGAGCTACAATGCAATACAGTGGTAAGATTCTTCTTTTTTTTTCTTTTTCTTTCTCTTTTCCTAATGTAACCTAAAATTGGACTTGAATTTCAAGAAGGGCTGAGGACATGATTTTCAAATGGAAAAAATACGGAAGTAGCAACACAAAGGACAAAGGAAGGAATGAAAATGAGCAAGGGCAGTGGTTCCTTTTCCAAATTTTGATTCGTTTATTGTAGCTTACTGTCTTGCTGATGACTGAAAGAGACCAGAGATCTCCAACATATTATTGAAAGAAGCCATTGCTGCCCTCTCCTTTTCTATATATCTAATTATAGTAGCATTTTACAAGAGAAAATGTCAATTTAATTTTATCCATTGACTTGGATAAAGTTGTCACTGCAGAAGGTCCATTTCTACCTCTGAAGTCTTAGCAACAGTCTCAACTTTAAGAATTAAATAAGAAGAGCTCCAGAAAAATGTGACTATTTTTACGTTCTGTTTTTTTTTCATTGCTTCATAGGTACTGTTTCCTATAGGTTAAGCTTATCACAAAGTAGCAGTGACTTTAAATTAATAAAAAAGAGTCCATTATTTCAAAAAAATTGTTTCCTGGCTGATTCTAAATTACTTCAGGGTTTACTCGTTGCCCCTGAAGGATCACATTGCCAGTGAATAAACACTACAGACAACTTTATGTTTAAAAATCATTTAAAAACCTTATCTGACACTTCTGTTTAACAGCTTACTTAGAACTTAAGTTTCCAGGTTTTGTTTTTGATATACTTACTAGTTAGAAGTCAAGGTGTGAATGTGCAGGTGATCTGCCTGAGATAAACAAGGCCCTTAGATCTACCATTACAATGAGAACTACTAACAATTGTTGGTGCTTTGGATTTGGCTTTCTAGCATTTTTTTATGCTCAATTCCTTGTAATTCTGGGAAAGTCCAAAATACGATGAAGTGTTCAATGATTTGATGAATTTTTAGATATTTCTATAGTAAACACCTAAACAGTCAATGTTTCAAGCTGAGGCAGATGCATTAAGAGAATGGAGTAAACCTAACTAATGCATGCTTGCATTTATCAGCATCTCTTTCTTCTTCATTTCATATATTTTTTTCATGCTCAACAACTTACTTTGCTAGCTGCAGCTTTTACAAATTCATAATCACTGCTGGAGTATATATACACTATATTATACACATATGTGCTGTACTATATTCTGTGACATAAATGAAATTGTGCTGCTCATGTGATGCATGCTGTTAGGCTTTGTGTTCCTCTTTAACCCACTTTTCCAGTCCCTTTTCTATGTGGACTCATAAGGAATACTCTAGGCTCTCTGCGGTATCTTAAAAGCAATAAATATGGCAGCGGTGATAAAGAATTGTGTCTTTTTTGAAAACAGTCAACTGCTACTGCTATATACCTCTCTCAGTGTTTTTCCTTCTGGTAATATTCCTAGATTCGGTGTATCTAATAGCCTGTGATACCCACTCTTTCTAAAAGAAGGTCCATGCCTGCCCGCACCTTTGTTAATTAACTAAAGCTTTGTTTGACTAGTTGTACAGAATTAGATTCAAATTTGCCCAAAGCTAATGGAAGGACTTAATGTTACTTTACCTACTTGCTTATTCTCTGAACCTACACTTTATGTACATTTGAGAGATATATTTAGAAACATTTGTTCCCAGTAGTAAGAAAACTACTCTCTAAAGCATAGGAAGTGTTAAGAGTTAGACTTTGATGTTCGGTTTTTCTCTAGCTTTTTTGCATTATCTGAAGCTAGGTTTGAATGTATGATTCAAAGGTAATAGTAATACCAGATAGGTTTGTGGTGTGAGGTTTTATAAGTTTTGTCTCAGGTGCTGAATTTTTTTTTTTTTATAAAGCAGCAGCTTCTTTTTGAAATTTCCAGGTTGTGGGTGTTGGTGGATACTCAATTCTAAGAAGGAAAAAATAAGTTAATTTAAAATACACTGATTTGGTTTGAAATGTTAACCAATATGAACCTTAAATGTGTGCATGTTCTACTTTACTACAGTGTGAGTTGGCATTAAAATCAAGGGTTCTAGAATGGTATTGTTATATCAGCATATAGAATAGTGCAGCTGGACAAAATATAGGATAGGGGTGTGTATACAGTAGTAGCTAATGAAGCTCAGTACTAGAATATTGATAAAACAGAGACAGAGCAAGAAATTACCTAAGTACTAGGGAAAAAAACCTAGCTGCTAATAGTATAAAATTGCTGTGTAAATAGAATTTATAAATTCAACCTTTGTAAGGAGCTTGCTTTCTGTCAGATCAAGTAATAATGTTGTTTCCGTAATTTTCCTTTGAAAACAAATTTTGACAGGAAATACATGTTGCAAGTCTGTTGTTTCTGTTCAAAACAGCATCCTTTGCCTTAGAATTACTCTTGGAACAGATTTTTCCTCTTCTGATTTAGCTTGTTTCATTCCTTTCTGTGCTGTGAAATTACATAAAGAGAGAAGTAGATTTGACAGAAGTGTAACTTCTCAAAAGAGGTAACTTCTAAAGTAAAGTATTGCAATTATACCCTGTTCTTTGAAGGTACCAAATTAAACTGAGCGTAATTTAGTTTAGTCTGATGACGTCCTCTTACAGAGGTTTAACACCATAATAGTAAAATAGATTTAGGAAGGTGCATACACCTGGTTATTAAGTTTCTCTTTACCTTTGTTGGCTTAGTAAAATGAAGTCTCTGTCTTTTCCCAGGTTTTGACCAGAACACTGGAATGGTTGTTAACCACCAAACAAAAGACTCCAAGCACATATCTGGAAAACCTATATTAGACAACAATGCAGTAAATCTTTTTTCTTCTGTAATCATTGCTTTGGTGCTTCCAGGCATGGCATGGTTTTTCTGGCCAAGGGGTTGAAGCGGTTTAAGGTTTTCTGCATGTGATTCATTTATGTTCAGTCTTACTCAGAGACTCTAAGGAGCTCTGCTTGAACTCTGTTGAAGGAGAGGGATCTGGAACTTTCAGAGAGCGAAAGAACCTTCCATCTCAACTTACTAAGGCTGTAAGCCTCGTGTCAATCAGCACCTCTCAGGACTTTGACGGCACTTTGGCAGTATGTTCTTGCTGCTCTTCAGATGGATGTAGGTCATTGCTAAGTGAGGTGAAGCACTTGCTTCATTTATCCTCATGGAACTGAAGTGTTGGTGTCCGTGTTCTCTCCAGTCTTCAGCATCTGGAAAGGCAAGAAGGTGGAAATAGCAGTCTAATCCATATCAGTCAGTGTGATGGAGCATTGTGGCTATTATCCAAACCAGATACAAAGTACACTGCAGCTTTACGTAGACAATGGTAACATGGTTGTAGTGGTTGAGTTCTGCTATTTCCCATAATTTACAGTATGTAAGGTTTTATGGAAGTATTTGGGTGGGGAAGAGAGAATTAAGCCTTGTTGCCTATGCAGTATCCTGAACTATCTCCACTTCCCTGAAAACAGGGCTCATAAAAGTGATGCCACTCCATAATGTTTGAAGCAACAATCTAAACTTAAAATAGAAACTCACAAGATGTTCCAGTAAGAGTAATACATTTTTCTGTGCTTTTTTGACATCTTTATTTCAGAACTAATAATATTAGGATTGTCAATACTGTGGTGCTTACTAAATAATTTAAAGATAACAGTTGCGAATTCACATTCATCACTTCAGAAATAGAACCTTTTTTTTCTATGAGCATAGAATTGTTTCATAATGTTCAGCATTCTGACCAAATTATACTCCTTGGTTTTTTCTCAGTAGTGGAAATGTGTCCCATTTTGTTTGGGGCTTTCCAGAGATGGTGGCCTTAGCCAAAGAAGCTACAGAGGTTATCTCTGTAGTAGATGACAGAAATCACACTTATAAACCATTTCAAAATGGAAATTTAATTGTAGATGTTCAGGCTCTTATGTTAGGTGATTGTGTCTTCCATCATTTATAAAATAGATAGAAGTAATTCAGCCAGTACAGATTGTATTTAAACTGTAGAGCAACCTTCATAATAACCTGTTCACATTCAGAAGTTAGGGCCCATACCATTAACTTATAAAAAGCTTTTTCTTTTTATTTTTAGAGATAGGTGAGTATTTTCTATTGAACAACTGGGGTTTTTTTACAAATGTCTTGTGTATATTGCCTAATCCACTTGAATTGTATGTCACCTTTTGTGGGAATATTAAAAAATTTTAACACCTTCCATATTGAGTTTACTCTTTTGAAATCTAGCCTATATAAATCTAGAATTCATCACTGGAATTAGTTCACTATATTACCCAATCATAGAGATGAGATTTCAAAGTAGCAAAGGCTTTCTGAAAAGAATAAATTGTGTAGCTGCTCTATGTCTGTTCCTGTGGAAAGGCACAAAATTATAAAAGGAATATATGCACTTAAACTGTAACAATAAACTCTTGGGAATTTTATGCACTGTTTGGATTTATGCTGCTTCTAAATAAACACTGTACTCTAGTTGTCTTTTAAGATTTTGTTAATACTGTTGTGGTTTTTAGAATTGAGAGAGATACAATTTTTGGTAAGATTTTTTTCAATTAAATGCCTTATTTTTAGATTCTTTTGTTTACTGAAGCAACATATATTTTCAGACACTGAAGTGGACATGGTCAGCTTTTCACTATTGACTATGAGTCTCATCTGAAAACCAGTTTGCCATAGTGAGAAGACATCTGTTATTTCAAATTCATAGCAGCATGAAATGCTTTGATCTATGATCATATGAACAAATGTGACCGGAATGACCTCCCGTAGTCAGGATCTTCAAAGGCTATTACTTTGGATTTTTTTATTCGACATATCTTAGTGATGACATTTGAGTTGCTTTTGAAATTAACACTCATAAGTTTCCAGTGTACAGAAAGATCTAAATGCTCTTGAACTCCGAAATGGACAGTGTTAACTCTGGGTATATTATACTGAACGGGGTATAGCTTATGCAAATAATGTTTCATTTAATGATTTAGTAGCTGTAAACTGACACCTTCGGAAGGAGGTGGAGTGGGCCGTAGAGGATACAGAGAAGAAGTTGCAGAATGTGACAAACTGCCTCTAAATTGTTGGGTGTCACTAAGAGCAGTTCCTGGGCTCAGGAGGGAACAGAGATACCCCCTGTCCATATGCTACTTGGAGAGACAGAAAATGCAGGAAGTAAAAAGGAAAGGGTTAAAAAGGGGAGGAGTTAGGAGAAAAACAGAGAAATCACTAGATTTGAAATTGCAAAACAGAGTACTGTAGTTAGCAAATTCAATTCCATTCTTTAAACACTTGAATAATTGTTTTGCTTCAGAACCATGGGTACCCATAGTATATACCTCTGTCATTGATTTTCCATTCATATTGGTACCAATATTTCCACAGCACTGCGAGGATACTGTGAACTGCAGATCCACATGCTTGGCTTGATTTGTGGATGTGGTAGATATTCAAGTAAAATTTTGGCATAATTGCATACAAGAAATCTTTAGGCAGGTCTCACTCAGGTTTGATGCCTTGATTCTGATGGTTGGAGTACACTGGTATCAGTGTCACCAGTATTCAGCTTTTTATTTCTATTTTGTTGTTACAGCTATAGATTGTCTTGGGTCTGGGTGTGCTGCTGTTGAGTGGTCCATCATTGCAGATGTAAATCATAGTTCTCCGGGACAACACAATAAAGTGGTATAACAAGCAAAGGGCATATACCACCTCGGTTGGGTTTTAAGGACTAGCTGATGTTCAGCAGACTGACTTTTTCTGAAAATAAAGGGCTGAAACATGAACTACTGTTGGTATTTTACAGAACTGACTTGGGCACTATTCACATTAAAATCTGTTAGGATTGGGCATCTCAGATTTGTAAGTAGGATTTGTTTTCCCTGCATTTCCCCCAACAGTACTTTGGTTCCCCACTCAGCCATTTTTTTATGTTTCATTATCTAACATTTTTAATTGCTGTTAAGTAGCTCTTCTTCAAGCAGAAGTTAACCTCTTTTTTACAGAAAATTCGTACACTTAAAGCTTTTTAGGTATGTTACGGTCTCTGCTGCTGGCTATTGCCATAACTGGGTAATAATTTTCAATTTAAATACTGCTTCTGTTGGGGGATGGGGTGCAGCTCTCACAGTCACGGGCCTATTTTAATAGGTAAATCAGAGAAGGGACATGAATTGACTCAAGACTATGTGGATCCCTGCAGTGGTCCCAAGCCTGCAGCCATCTTCAGTAACTATTTGCCAATACCAAATGAAGATGAAATAAAGGAAATGTAGAAGCAAAACTGCTGAGCAAATTGCAGCTTATACTTGGGTACTCCCATGTCTGTAAAGCTTGATTCCAAGTAAAGATATCCTACCAGGAATATCCAGTGGCTTTTCTACAACATTTATCCCACAGGAGAAAATGGGTCAATTTTACTATCTTGCTACTACAACCATGAACTAAGTCACAGCATCACAGAACAGCTCAGGTTGGAAGGGAGCTTGACAATTCATATGGTCCAACTTTTTACGGAAAAGGGATCTTAAGTGAGATTATCTAGCAATACTGGAGCTGTCCAATGGCATTTGAAAACCTTCGGTGATGGTCACTCTACCACATCCTTTAAATGTCAGAGTTTTCCTTGAAGCACAAAAACATGGAGACACAGGAAAGTAGATGACCACTGTTATGTGAGTTCTCACCAGGAATCCTTCCATGTGCCTGACTGATGGTATGAAGCAATAATGTCATACACTATCACTTGGAAAATATCTTTAGAATAAATGCATCCTGCCATAGCAGACCACCTAGCAGGAATGTTTGTTCTGTGCTGCTATGGGATTTGTCATCTTTGAGCAGGGACAAGTGATGGTTCCTGACCTAGCTGGTTGACTGCAGAACAGAAGACTGGAATTCACTGAAATGTGGAAGAACCAGCCTGACTCGTGTTGAGGGGAAGGGGGTTTGGAAAAGGGAATACCACCAGTATGAAAACACCTGCCAGTTTGCAGAGGGGTACCTGGCTGGACCTGCCAAGTCACCTGTGAAGCCTTGCATAATTTGTTTCCATCTCTGTTGCCTGGTAGCTGCTTTTTTGTGGCTTTGTCTAAACAAGCATAAAGCAGAATTAAACACTGCCATGTGATCACTGTCCAAATTGGTCTTGGAGGTGCAAGCCCACACCCTTGCAAGTATGACAGTGGTTTAAAAAAACAGGAATGCATCCTGCAATTAGAAGAAACATCAGTAGAAAGCAGTAAGAAAAATTTTCTGGTGCTTATTAATACCATTTAGTACCTTTGGTAGCTAGTTTTGTAAGGCTTTTACAGCTGCAGCCCTAGCTGCAAAGCTAAGAAAATAGGACATAATAAAAAGTAGAGTGACTGCTCTCATGTTTCTTGCTGAAGGGCTTCTGCTGCAATGACATATGTAGAGTTCAGCCCACTGCTAAAAAAGCAATGACTTCTGTCATCCTGCTCTTTTTGTTACTGCTACTTGTTATCCTGGTATTTTACTAATCCACTTACTGAATTCCTAAGTCCAGAAACCATTGCACTACTGAAAGTTGCTGTTATCAAATGTTCCCCCAAAACAGCAGTAGTTTTGGTCTGCCTTAAACTGCCAAATGCCCTTACTTATGGTGCTCCCAACAGATGTGCATCATCTCATTGCAATTCAGTGTCTCATCCTAGTATAATTTAAAATTAAAAAGTGAAAGGAGCTAATTCATGATGTACTAGGATAAGAAGCATGAGTGTTATTCACCTGAGTTCTGGGAACCCTATGTCTTTTGTTAGGTGCTATAAGAAAATTAATTGGCTGTCAGCATCTGACATGACACTCAGTGGTGTCTGCCCAAGAAGCTCTATAGTAGGTTTAACCTGTGCAAAGCTATGCCAGAAAAAATATCCACCACCAACCACACCCTAGAAAGTGCCTGAAGCTATTATCACAAGACAAAATGGAAGCATAATTTATTAAGTTTTAGAGTTTGAAGTTAAACAAAAAAATATTCTCATGCTGTTTGGTGTATAAATTTGAGTAATACACCGCTTAGATTCAGATTGGTTTGGTTTGCAGTGGGTTAACAAGTGCTTCACTTGGGTTCACAACTCACCTGAAACAAGAAAACAATCTAGATGTTACGGTCAAATGCTTTTCCTTTTTCTTTCCTCTTTAATGAAGAAAGTTTTTTTATTACATATTTTGATTTTTTTCCTCCCAATAGAAAAAACAGATATATGTGTATCAGTCTATGCCCACGTCTTCATGGAATTTGCAAGCCCAAAAATAACATCTGCACATATTCCATTTTCATCAAATCATAGAATATGCTGAGTTGGAAAGGAACCCATCAGGATCATTGAGTCCAACTCCTAAGCCTGTGTAGGACACCCCAAGAATCACACCATGTGCTGGAAAGCATTGTCCAAACACTTCTTGAACTCTGTCAGGCTTGATGCTGTGACTACTTCCCTGGGGAGCCTGTTCCAGTGCCCAGCCTCCCTTTGGGTAAAGAACTTTTTCCTGATACCCAACTTAAACCTCCCCTGACTCAGCTTCCTGCCATTTCCTCAAGTCCTGTCACTTGTCAGGAGAGTGAAGAGAGCAGTACCTGCCCCTCTGCTGCCCTTTGGGAGGATGTTGAAAACCACAATGAGGTCTCCCCTCAGTCTCCTACAAGCTGAACAGACCAAGTGACCTCAGCCACTCCTGATACGGCTTCCTCTCTAGACCCTTCACCATCCTTGTGTCTCTCCTTTGGACAATCTCTAATAGCTTAATATCCTTTTTATATTGTGGTGCCCAAAACTGCACACAGGACTCAAGGTGAGGCTTCACCAGCACAGAGCAGAGCAGGACAGTCACCTCCTTTCACCCATAATGGGGAATCTGGCCCTGCTCTGACCATCCCAGCAATTCCACTGTGCCACAAAGGATATGGTCCCCAGGTGAGCCCCTGGACACAGCACGTGCTGCAGATCCCTGCCCAAGGGCTGGGCAGGCACAACACTGCAGCCCACCCCAAGGTCTCCTTCTACTTTGCAACTGTAGTCCTTAAAGGTTTTTAGAATTTTTTAAATGTGTTCTCCTGTTTATTTTCTGGGGTCATCTTAAGAATCTAGGGGTTTTTTTTTTAATTCCAGTTTCCTTTATCTGTTTTACTGCCCTAATTCCTGGACTGGCATCTGCAGCGCCTCTCTGATGCTGACTGAATTATAGGAACCACAGAACAGTGACTCTTTTCATGGCAGCATGTACGAAGTCAGTGTCTGCTGTTCTGGGTGATCTGTTTTGTGCAATTATTTTTCTTTGCTAATGCAAACAGTCACATAAAGCTACTATTTTATGTCCCCTGGGACCTATAATATCTGCCTTTCCATCCAGTTTAGGGAAAAGTGAAATGTAAAACCACAAAAACTGACAGCTAGGGCTGAAATTTGCAGCAATCTGAGTTCCACTTCTACATTAAGGATGCTGAGGAGTGCTAAGGTACCCTCATCTGTACAAGATTTTAATGCAGAATTTACTTTTAGATTTGAAGGCAATTCTGAAAAAAAATCAGCTCAGCATCTTCCCTGGAATTAAAGCATCAGTCCTCTGTGAGACCATATCAGGACACAACAGAGATAGATCTGCATCATCATTTTATTTCTCTATTTGAGAGCACCTAGAATAGGTTTCTTCCCAATTTTTTTCAGACAGGAGAGCTGAAAAGCAGAAAAGTAGAATAGCCTTGTCAAACCACCTGCACTTACATTGTTCTGCCTTTAATAAGAAATGGTCTTCTTAGTAATTTCAGTAAAGACTGCTTATATCAATGACAGCACTTTTGTCTGTAATCTGCTAAAGCAATCTTAATTTGAAGTGTCACAGGTTGATCAAAGCTGTCAGCAGGGTTATTCTCCTGTGCCTTGTTTTCAGCACAGCATTTGTACAAATCTTTGCAGAGTCAGTAACCTGTTGTAGTTTTGCCAAGGTCAGGGTGGCATCAGACATTCCAGCACAGCTCTACTTCATCACTGCTTGATGCCACTAAATGGAGAGCAGTGAGATATTAGCCAGCAAAATGTTCAAGCACACAGTTAGTTTTAAGCCCAAGAGTGGTCACAGTGAAGTGTTAGTAATCAAAGGGGGTGTTAATGATCAAAATTAAGCAGACTCTAAATGTCCTTGCTGAACTGCAGCCTGTGTGCTCCTCTGCATCACCTGCAGCAGATGGGCCCCATTCCTGTCAGTAAAGTTCATTAAGTACATGCACAGGTGCAGGATTGGATTAATCAGTTTTATCTTTGATGAAGTGTATTTAATCTTCAAATATCAAGTAACTAATTCAAAATTATTGTATTAGTACTGCCATCCGTTCAGATCCTCCCTACTCTGGCACTTATTTTCAGGCTCAGAAATAGCATTTCAGTAGTCTTCAAAGAAGGTTTTAAAGAAATAGAGATGGACAGGCTATTTAAAATGGTGGCACCCAGAAACTGTAGTAAAACTCCTTTAAATTATATAGTGCTAAAGCAATACAGGTTGAAAACAACCTAAAAGCTCCCCAGGTTCAAGCATTTAGAGCATGACTGTAATTACACAGATAGAAAGCTGAAACCATGGTTGAATATTTGTCTAAAAGATAAGCTCTAATTCATATAAGAATTAGCCAGAGAAGACATCAAGAGGTCAGACTAGCTGATGGCAACAATATGTTTTAGCTTGATGTTCTGTGAACTTTGTGAACTGACCACTTACACGAGCCTAAAAACGTATCTGAACAAGCAGTGACTCTCAAAATTATGTGCCTGGTCTGTGAGTGACAGTATTCTCATCAGCAATGGTGTGGGTTATCAATGCATAACAGCCATTTAACCCCACACTAATCACACGGTAGACAAGTGACATGAATATTCAGTTATAAAGTGTTATACAATGTCCCATCTACTAAATAAACCACGAGGGTAATCAGTATTATGGTTTATATCCCACCAAAGACACTAGCATCTCTGAGACACCATAAAGTGCCTTTCATGCTACGCTGCTTTGTCAAGAAATCTGTCATCTCTATACAGTGTTGCTTCCTGAAGCACTGAGATTTGCCTGGCAGTGGGAGAGCAACGTGGAATGGCTTAGGTACGTTCACTGGCTTTCACCACGTGTTACCACATCACCAAGCTACAGCAAAGTAAATGTCACGATAAGCAGCAAATCTTGTGTGGTTTTTTGATCAGCTTGTTATGTTCATGCAGCTATGAAAATGTATTCTGTCCTGCTGTCTTAGTTCATCCTTGTCCTCTGTTTTGCATGAAAAAAATGCAAAATATTTTTCTTTTACAAGGAACAGAGTCATCAGCTGATGCCTGTTGACAGAAGCACAGCTTACTATCAAAGGAAGCATTTCTTTGCCTTGAATTTGCCATTAGATACACAGTTTTTTAATCTCTTAACATTAAGGCACTTAAAATTTACTTGAACCAAAAAATACCTAAGCAGCCTAAAGTGTTCAGAGCTAAAACAACTTGCAAGCCTCTGATGGTAAGCAAAAGTTGCACTGAGGGATGTTTAGATTGGATATTAAAAGGAGTTTCTTCACTGAAAGAGTGTTCAGGCATTGGAATAGGCTGCCCAGGGAAGTGGTGAAATCACTGTTCCTGGAAGTGTTCAAAAAACACATAGATGTGGTCCTTGGGGACACAATTTAATGGTGGAGTTGGCAGTGCGATAAACAGTTTGACTAGCACTGATATTATATTTACAAGCCATTTAGGGAGCCCAAAAAGTTTTCAAAGGCAGTCACTGATAACCACTCATCGAGTTCTTGACGCAGTGCATTTCTGCTTTATTGCATTATAAAGTAATTATTTTTCTGATTGTTAACCTGTGGTGCTAAGTCAGGCATCTGAAAAAATTAGTACAGCTATGACATTACCTTTGAACAGCCAAAGTTGTACTCTCATCTCAGGCTCCTCTGAGGCGACCTATTTTTTCCATTAGATTTTGTTGACTGGCACACATACTATTTCAATGCTTCATTTAATTATTAGTGTTTCTTTTCCGTCATTACTTTTCTTCGTGTCATCATCTGCTCCTCCCCGCAGCTGAAGGTACGAATGCTATGGCGAAGATGGGTGTATCAGGGCTTGTGTGTGTACAGAAGGCTGTCCAAGCCTATGTGCAACAGGCAATTATGATTACCAAATAGTCGGTCTGTGAACAGGCTGGTTGCTGTTACACAGATGATTTGGATGAAGATACACAGTTGATTAAGTAAGCCTTCCATGATTCAAAACAGATTTGCTCAGAGCAGCTCATTTCTATCGTCTCAGATAATCACTGCTTAACTGAAGCTCAGCAGCACTGAAACCAGTAGGCTTTAGCATGTCCCTGAGGAGCTCTGTTGGCACCCAAGCTTCCTTTCCATGTTCCTGTCCCTGCTATAAGACATTTTGGAAAATCTACCAGCTTATCAGCCAGTAAATAAAAGCCTTTTTCTGCTATTACTGCTGTGACTGACCCGCTGTCAGCACATTGCACGATCTCACCGCAGATCAGCTTGCACATCACACTCACTCTGAGCAGTCTGAGCGAGCCTACAATGCCACTGACTTCCCCATGTCCTGCTGCACCACACAGCAGCAAGTTACTCTGCTGCAAAATTTCCCCCTTCATACACCCCAGGAAGTAGATACAGCTCTGTGGATCTGTCCTTTGACCTGCCTGCTTTTGTATTTGAAAACACTGTCATGATTGTTTAATTTGCCAGTGACTGGTATTACTCTAAGTAGTTTATGATTGCATGGGTTTTGCTTTTACTTTTTTAATTTTGACCAGTTCAGCCTTCCTCTGGAATTTCCCTAGTCTGCCAGCATACGTTTGAAATGAACATTTCTGCTTTTTCTTACTTTTTTTGGTTTTCTTTTTTTTAATGTGTTCATTCTTAATACTGTGACAACACAGATCTAATAAACAGACTTCTGGGGGAGGGAAGTTTTGTCTTTTGTAACTCTGACACTTTAAAACTTATTAACTTTATAAGCTGTGGTTTTACCCTCTCTTAGAGAACTAGGGCCTCCCATTTAGAGCTGGAACACAGCCTTTGCCCCTGCAAGTGAAACACCAAGAGCGAGGGGTCAGTGAATGGTGGAGCAACACGCTGCTTGCTGTTCTCAGCACGTGTCCAGAGTGTCAGCACGTGTCCAGAGTGCTGCTTGTCAGTGAAGGGATTTGTGACAACTGCATGGGGATGGTTATTTGGCATTGCCATACGTGTTGCCATGTATGTATGAAAAAGATAATGCAAAGTGGCAAAGAATTCAGAACTGCTTACCCTGTGAGGGGGAAGAACCTTTACAGGCAATTCTTCTTCAAAATGGAGAATTGAACTTTTAGAAAATAATTTTTTCTTTGCAATTAAAAATAAGTTGTTCCTTGTTGGCATTGTTGCTAAGCTAGAAATCAGATTGTATGTTTTACCTATTTCTTTAAATTAGAAACTAATTTGATGCTGCACAAAGCCTCCAAGGACAATACTGAACCTGTCAAGTATATCCTTTTGGTTACATGCATGCCCTCAGCAGTGAGTGGGTAAAACACATTCAGAAAAGTCCCTCTCACTCAAGATTCTTTTTTAATTATTTTTCTCTTCAGGTTCACGTGCTTTGCTCTTCATCTTTTTTTATTTATCACTTGAACAGTTATCTTTCTTTTTGACAATACTACTAACTTAAGTGAGTTTTTGTTGTTGTTGGGTTGTGATTTCTTTCCCCTGTCCTGATTTCTTGCTTTTTTGGACATCTTTTACTCTTATGGACATTGATTTTTTACAACTGTACATTATTTGGCATAGATTTTGTACTATGTTTCTTTTCCAAGTAAACACGACAAAATCAGAGCATTTTACTGCAAGTATGTCAAATTATGCTGAAAAATATTCTCCAAAGGAAAAAAAGGAAATATAAGACTAACACTATCTGCAAATCAACTGCTACCTTTATAATTTACAGGAAATTCTTAATTATCCCAGAAATCAGTTTTGTGTTGTCCATGGCATGGGAGGTGCTGCTTATGCTGTTCTAGGTTTGACCAGCTAGAATCCTCTGACAGCTACTGCATGCGCTTAAGTTCACAGTGGAATTAACACATCTAATATATTTATAAGGAGATGTAATAATGCAAGCTGAAGTACCATACTATTTTCACTTTCAGAGATGACACCCCCTGTGAAGTAAAAGACTTGAGTAAAATGACAGAATGACAGAATGACAGAATATTCTTAAGTTGGAAGGGACCCACGAGGGTCATCGAGTTCAACTCTTTATTAGCAAGAATGATAAAAGGTCATGGCAATGGATACAGTCCAGTCCTGCAATTTCTTTTGGTTTAATAACGTACACAGTATTGTAGTACCTTTGTGAAATTTGAAATATGTCTCAAAAGCCATGTTTCGTGCAGATGTAATCAGCAACACAGTTAACACAGAAGGTCTGTAAAAGTATTTTTAGGAAGCTGTGTAAAAAGGGAAAGCATACTAAATTAAAAGGTAAAAGAGCCATTTTATTTTCAAATTCACTGAAACAAAAGAAACACTTCCCAAGTTAAATTAACACAATTAAAATAATTTGGTAACTGTCACAGATATTTAAACCTGCAGATTTTACGAAGTTGTGCATCAGATTACAGTGAAATGTGACACTTCAGTTAGCTCTGACAGAATTTTCTGTTCGCAGCCAGATCAGCCTTTTAACTTCATTTAGTACTGGTGGCTGAAGTTTTGGAACTTACAGGACCTCTCATACAACAAAATCAGTAATCACAGGTTCCATATGAGAGAGAGGAGAACACAAATGGTGGAATACCATAGTTACTCACAGCTGCCTACTGTCAGTGGGAAATGCATCGTTTGCCTCTGCACCGCAGCAGAGGATTCTCGGAGAAACAGTCAGCCAGAACTGAGCTTCAGCTGGTGTCTTATGCTTTGCCGTGCCCTTGGTTGGAAGAACCACTCACAGTTATGCTGTCAGGTGCATTCAGCTCATGGACTTCATACAGGGTGTCTCTCACGCAGCCCTTTCTAAAGATTCAGCTCTCTCTCACTGGCAGACAGCCTTTATTTCTACTAGAGTGTTCAGTATAATAACACACTTAGGATGGATGAAAAATCACCATGCAGAAAGTACCTTCTTAAGGAACAAGATGTAACAGATCCGTGGATCGCTTCCATGCAAAGAACTGAAAAATACAAATCAGGTGTATTTTTAATTTAATCCCATGTATTTATGAAGAATGTACATAGAACCTGGTTATGTTGAAAACACTCAAAAGCTGTAAGAACAGGAAGATTTTTGAAGACAGCCCTGTGTCTCAGCAGGTGCATTTGCCAGCAGTTATCCAGGAAAGCCTCAACCTGCTGGGCCCTGGAAGCAGCTTGTGCTCACAATCATTGATTTCCATTGTCTCTGGCAACCTTAATCCGAACTCCATTCTGCCTCCTTTTTCTATTCAGCCTGAAAGAATAACTAACATGCCAGTCAGCTTTATGCCTGTTCACAGAAGGCATGACTGACAGAAGCAAGCATCGCTTTCCAGCAAGACAGTATTTTTATAGTAACTTGCTGAAAGCACATGCTAGTAAAACTGGAAATTTATTTAAAGAAAAGATATGCCTGAAGATTGTGTCTGCACTGGTTTTTTTTGCCCCATTTCTTTAATTTACTAAAAAGGTTTGTTTACATCTGGAGAAAATAAAAACATCGTATTTTTTGTGTGAATGTAATGCTTCTTGCTGCAGGAAATCTGATCTTTGTTCTCCTGGACGCATTCTGTCCTTCCCTCTACTCCTTCTCATGCAACAGAGCATTAATACTATCTGACAAAGGAAATTGCTCTATGGAGCCTTTTCATAAGCATTATTTTTCTTACCACTGAATGATCACTAGAGAGAGGTTACACTGGATGGTTACTGAGGATTGCTTTTAATTCCAGAGCGATACCCAGATTTACAAGGCAGTTCTCCAGCTCTTGTGAGAGAGCCGGACCCCTACAAACAAGGAACCCCTTAGAAGAACGTTTCTCTTGTACCTCTGTTTTCACCTGCTCCCACATCTCTGTTTTAAAGCACTTTATTGTGGACTTTTATTTTGCAAACACTTAGAGACTGGTGTAACTTAGTTCACAGGAACTGGGCCTTTGAAGCCGGAAAAAAACCGTGCCCGGGCTGTTCATAGCCTGTTTGTTGGGGGCTTTTGGTTTCCACGGGGAAACGCTCGGAACATACCTTACAATAAGACTTTTAAAAGCATTACCCGCCCCTCGTTATGGCCCCGCCCCTCGGCCAGACCACGCCCCTCGCCCAGGCCACGCCCACACTCCGACCGCTGGGCGGGGCCTGCCGGAGGGGCGTGGCCTGTCGCCGCCTCGTCCCGCCCTCCCATTGGCGGCGGGCGCCGCGCGTGCCCGAGCGGCGCGTGACGTAGGAGGAAGAAGCCGCCATTAGGGGCAGCGGGGCCGCGGCCGCGGGGACGGAGGCGCGGTCGGGACGCGACAGCCGAGCCTGCCCCGCGGCCTCTCTGCCCGCTCTCCGCCCGCGCCAGTCCCCCTCCCGCTCCCCCGGGGGCCCCGGGACCGGCGGGCGGCGGCGGCGCCGCGGCGCGGCCCGTTGATGTGAGGCGCGGCTCGGCTCGGCTCGGCGGCGGGGCGCGGATGGCGGCGGGGGCCGGCGCGGCGGCCGGGGGCCGCAGCTTCTCCTTCAAGGTGGTGCTGCTCGGGGAGGGCTGCGTGGGGAAAACCTCGCTGGTGCTGCGCTACTGCGAGAACAAGTTCAACGACAAGCACATCACCACGCTGCAGGTGCGGGGCGGGCCGGGCCGGGGCCGGGGGGCCGTGAGGGGCGTCCCGCTGTGGTGCTGCCCTCGCTTCGCGCACCTCCCGGCACTGCTGGCCCTGCCTTGTTTACCGCTTGGCGGAAGCAGGGGCAACCATCGCCTCTCGCTAATGTTCTCTGGAAGCCAGTTTTCTGGTTCTTTTCACGCTTCACATCTAAGCTTTCCATACTTTAAGGCCTCGTTTCTACTCTTCATGTTAACTGCTCCCTGTTTTCCAGTTATGTATATGAATGTCTTCGTGTCAGTCCTCGGAAATATGCTGCGAAAGCAGTGTTGTTATTGTAATCACTGTTAGTGGCCTGATGACTAAGTGCTTCATACGTGCTGCATGTCTGTTAATCATAGTCTTCCCCGTGTTCCTAAATCCTACCACTGGAGCTACCTAAATGTTATTGCTTAGCGAGAAAAGCTTTCACCGAAATGCTTTGTGAGATTAAGGCTTACAATTTAATAACAGAAAAGATTCTTTAGACTTACTTGCTTGTCGCGATAGAATTTTGACTGGATTATCAGTAGTACGGTCTGCTAATTTATAAAGAACTGTAAAGCGCTTTTTGCTTATGAAATGTGACAGTATCTGCTTCAAAGCAATGTCTTTCCATGACCTACTAGTGATGGATGGCAGCTTGCTTAACCTTTTTATTTGCAGTTGCGCTAGTTGCACAGCATCTTTCTGAGCAGTTGTGAGCGTGTATGTGGAAGTGTGGGTTTTAATGTGTACTGCTTTTATTATTTTTTTTTAAATAAAGAAACAAACCCTGCCACTTGCTGGGCCACTAGTGGGTTTTGAACTACTTTTGAGGTTCTTAAAGTACAGAAGAAATAGTAGGTGATGTCAAAAAAAAAAAAAAGAGCTTTAGGGTACTTATGTGCTATTCCTGTCCATTTAGGATCAAAATCTTAAATTGGGTGTCTCAGAAGTATTTCACAGTGAAACTTTCCCTTAAAACTAAAGAAGCATTATAGATGCACTAGAAACAATACAGTGAATGTTTCATAAACAAGTCATGTTGCTCCACTTTTGCTATGAAAAGCTAAAAAGACTATATTTTAAACTCTGTTACCCTGTGTTCATAACTAGCTTTTAGGTTAATCTGTTGGTAGGTTTATTAGGCATGGTGTGGTATTTAAGGCAACCTGATTGTAGCTCTGATGCCAGAGAGGATCTTTGGGATGCTACAGATATGACTAATAGCTTGTAGGTGTCAGAGGTGCAGCTGAAGCGTAGCATTGAGCAAACAATCGTTAAAAGTGCATCAAAATGATGATGTGTAGCTGAGTTCTCATATCCCATATAAAAAGAGTCGGGCTGAGTAGATTGTTATGTGATGTAAATTGTGTTTGTTGTTTGAGTTTTTGTTCTTTTAATCTGTAGTAGAAAACGTTAAATTATAAGGACAAAATGGGTTAGAATATAGACTTGGGTCACAAATGTCATAAAATGCACCTTTAAATAGCTCCAAAATGCTCACAGGAAAATATCTCTAGATACTGCAGCTCAGGAGCTTTTGGTTTTGACTGTGTGGAGGGGGGTGTATAGAGGAGTGGAAGCATTTGCTCAGAGTCATACCAAGATTTTGTTTTTCCACTGTAATTAGGTTTCTGGTTTCTACCTCTGTATTTTAACTAACTGCACGTTGTTTCTCAAGTTATTTGCTTTTCTGTTCTGAGCCTCTTTAGCCACTTACACATCTTATTTGTCATAAAATATGTCAATTGCTGTTGAATCTTACCATACGTCCTGTGCACTTGTGAAGTATTAGCTTTATTATTCTTCTTTTCCTGTATTTTACAGCTTTAGAACAAAGTTGAAGTGCTTCCACTATTAAAATATTCCTTAAAAATAAGAGAATCTAAGTTTTCTGATTAAGCAATGAAATACTACATTTGCAAAGCATCCTTGGTTTGTGGTTTTTTTTAAAGATTAAAGGCTTAGTCTGATAAGGTTGCTTTGTGTCATGGAAACAGTTCAGAGTATTGCACCAAATTCCTTTTGTTCCAGTAAACCCAAAATTAGATAATCCTTTCTCCTGCTCCAGCAGAGGAGTGACAGTGATGAATCACGAAAAGGTGACTAGATACTGAGGCAAGAGGCTCTCTATCCACAGTATTCTCTGACTTAAAAAAGGAAGGTATTGCATAGTGCTTTATTCTAATATGCTTGCAACAGAAAGGGTGGTGGGACTGTAGGCTACTGGAAACTTCACTTACTGAAGTTATTCTACTGTGAAGTTACTGTGCGTATACTCAAATAAGAAAGTTTCTTTTGTGCTAGCAACCAAAGAATTTCACTAAAAGGGAGCAATTTCTCTTCTTTGCACACACCTCATCTCTAAATGCCAGCTGGAGTGACCTGGAACTTCCTTGGATTTCAGAGGCTGCTGGAACATGTTGGTGTAGTTGTGTTAGCATCAAGTTATGTACTTAAGATATTGATGACCTGCAGATGGAAATTAAGGTAGCTGCTGAGTCACATAAGAAAACATCTAGGTAGAACAATATGGAAAAGCTGATGCAGGAGAGGTATAGTTTTTTGCAGTCAATGAGTACCATCCATAACCTGTTGTCATACCTGGTGGGACAGTTAGAATTGGTTCCCATTATTTGAAATATTGAGATCAGTGCTCTCATCCAGAAAATAATTTGAAGCTGTCAGTTGATGTCAAGGTAACTGTGTTGGAATTATTCCAATAATAAACCTACTATCAAACTCTTTTAATAAGGTAGTTACTTTTATGTTATTTCATTACTCAAGATAAATACAACTTCTGAGTACGGATCTCTCAAATGCGTGGGGGACTGCAAAATATCCAACCCAAGAGTGCTGCTGATGTGGTTCTAATCATACTACAGAGAGCCTACTTGCTTTGCTGGACTTGCCTGACCTGGAAGGGCCCTGTTGGCTTTCAAGATACATGGGGATGGGTGGAAGACAAAGCAAGGAAGTTCAGTGCTATATATAGTGTTTGTATTCCTGGCCTGCGTCTGTTGAACGTGAAGCAGTCAAGGGCAGGTGACATACACCTGATTTTATTCAGGGACTTTCAGGATACTCTCTTCCGGCTGGATCTTCCTTGTGTTCTACTCCAGCCCCTTTGTCAGCTCCTAACAGGGCCTGGTGGACATGTGAGACTGAGCTCTTAGAAGTAAGAGTTCAAGAAAAGATTTCCTACAGGCACACAGGAAGATTGGAATTTTAGTTCTTCTAAGTTCCTCAGTATTGTTCAGACCAGTCATAAGAGACTAGAATCAAAATACCTAAGTTATAGCTTACTTCAGAGTTGTTTGAAATGACTTATCTTTGAATTAACTGTGGTCTTTTATATCATGAGTTTTTGAAAGTCTGAGCAAAAATGAATTGTCATAGTAATTAAAATAATAGGGAAAGGAGTTACTGATTGAAAGTCAAGCCCCAGCTCAGTCTTAAAACTGCAGTACTCAATTTGGTACATTTTTGGGAGATTAGAGAAAATGTTGAATCCTTTCATTTTGTAATTATCTAACACTATGTAGACTGTTCTGATTTCAAAGGCTTTGACTTTGAAACTTAGCAAACTTTAGAATCTTGGCAACTGACTTTTTCCCTAAATTGTCTCTAGAAGTTAAGACTCTTCCTTATGTGTTGGGTTCCCAAAATGTCTAAAAGCTGCATAGTCCTGCTGTTCACGTGGTGGGTTTTTGGTTTGTTTGGGGTTTTTTTGTGGTTGGTTTGTTGGTTCTTTTCTGTTTTTTGGTTTTTTTTGTGGTTTTGGTGTGGGTTTTTTTTTTGTGGGTTTTGTTGTGTGTTTTTTTTATTGCTAACCTCAGAATGAGCGAAGGGGGTGGATATGTGTATGTTAAAAGGTGGATATTAGTTGATTTTTCTTTAGTATCTTTGCCACTGTGGATGTAAAATGCACTTTACTGATGGTAAATGCGTCAAACTTACCCATACCTATTAATTCAAGAGCAGAGCCTGCTAACTGTATTCTTCAAGTATATGATCACAATAAAGAAGAATGAAGCATTTAATCTGTAATACAATACTGCTGGTTTCTTGCAGCATGTTCACAAAGCTTTGTGCTCATTACTAACCAAGACTGCTTTGAATACCAGGTTGCAGGCTTGTTATCAGACAAACCTGCTTGTAATCACGGATCTGCTATAGGTTACTGTCTCTCCTTTTTTGTCTGCGGGCCTGAGACTTTAGACAGACTACAACTTAATCAGTACAAATTTATCAAGTTTTAATACAGAGAGCAAGTACAATAGCCTAATGCTAAATACCTTGCCACAGCCTGCTGTGGGTATGGATATTTTTGCAGGAGATACTAAAGAGCCTTACTTGAATGTAGGGGTCTTCCAGTACTGGGATATACAGAAAATGGAATATTCTACTCTTAGTGGTAAAAGACAGTAGTACAGGTACTACAGGTACAAAAGCTGTAATACCTGAAGAATGGGTGATACTGAAGCAAAACTTCGCTATGCAGATAAAGCTACTGTAATATTTGCTCTGCCAGCTAAGGAAATGTACATGTGCTATTAATTGGGTCAGTGTCTAAAGCTATGATGATATAACTTTATGGTTACTGAGTTCTCTGTGGTTTTAAATATAAATCCTGTTTCTGTGAAGGATTTTTCTGCCTTTTGGTTCAGAAATATGATTCTAAATCCTGTGTGTGAAACTGGTATCATCTAAGCAGATTTGGATTGTTGATGTGACAAAAGCAAACAGTGTTCAGAAGAGCTTTTCATTTGAGATTTGCAACAGAATATTGAGTACTGTAGTACAGCAGGTCAGTAAAATTTTGTCAGGTAAGCTTGATTCATTGTGCCAAATCATATCTTCTTTTCACATGACCCAGTTGTTGGTTAGTTAAAACTTCTGAAGTCACCTCTAAGCTTTTGGCTTTTAGACTGTGGTGTAGGAAAACAAATTATGACATGATGACTTGGTACTGATCAGATAATCCTCAAGGACAGCTAGCTGAAAGCCATCAACTACTTTCTGTAGAGTTTTTGATTAAAGGATTAAATCTTTTGTGATGTTTAAAATTTGCTACTCTGCTGTTTAGCTGTTGGTTACAGGTTGGCTAGAGGATCAAATCCATTTAACATGCTGTCTGGAACTTTTTCCAGACTTTTGACTTATGTCCCCTTACTGTAGACTGAAGGGATAATAGTACTGTTAATGCTTTAGTTAGGTTATAACACAGTGGTTGTAGTGATGAGTTCTTTGCTATCTGCTCTTGGAAAATATCTGAGTGTTTTTCTTCCGGTCTGTTCTCTTGCTGTCCTGATAATGAGACTTCGTGGAAAGCTTTGGGGGAAGGTACAACTTAATGACAAAAAGGGTTTTTTTAATCACCTCACCTTAGGTCATAGAGATGCCAGAGCTGATTAGGAAAGTAGCTGAAGAGCAGGAGCTGCTCTAGCAGCTGAGTATTGGATGACTTTGATACAGGCAGCACTCCAGAGAGGTACTTTGACAGCAGTTCAGGTTGGTGTAAATTGAACTGTTGTGATCTTACGCATATGTACACCTTGCTTCTGTAGTTAAGCAGCAAGCTGGTCCCAACAGCTCATCTGGCCCATGGCACTTTCCACACACATGACTCTTGGTTCTGTGGCTGGTCAGTGAACTCCTGTTGAGCTGCTACAATCCAGCCTAAAATAATCTGTGATGAATGTATTGTAAAGTACCACTGAGCACTTGTTTGAACCCGGTGCAAGTTGAAGCGAAACTGAAAGGAAAACTGAATATAATTTAAGGGATAAAACAAAAGTTAACCATTGGCGACAGAATTGTCTGATGTTAACATGTTGGTGCTAGTCTTCAGAATGGGGGGAGTGGGTTTCTAATGTATCAGTGCCTTTAGGTCCTGTTCTGATCCACTAAACTTATATTAAATTATATCCCTTTTTAGCCATTGAATTGATAACAGAGGTGTATTTGAAAATGTGGATCAGGGAAGCTTGGAGAAAACCAGAACAACTAAAGTTACTAAAATTAGACTAACATTGCAATATGCTGTGGTCTTGTAAAATGTTTCCAGAAGCTAATGTAGTGGAATTCTAAAGCATCTTGTATGTTTATCCTGAGACTTTTCACCTCAGACAAAAAGACAGAATCCAAAAACAGATGAGGATGAGTTGTGGGCTCTCTTCAGCAAAAAAAAGGGAAAATATACGACAAATAAACTTGTGGAATACCGATGTTCCAAGATGTTTACTGATAAACTACTTTTTTGTTATAGTAGATCCCTACTAGTGAACTACTTTGCCAAATTCCTGCAATTAAAAATCCTGTTATGTTGGTTCCTAACCAAACTTCATGTACTCCTGTGAAATGCTTTGATTTCAGCTTAAATTTATCAGTGAATTCGGACTCTGTCCACACAATTCATCCTCCCCAAGCCATTCAAAACAACAGCAAAAAAGTATAGTAAATGCTTGGCTTAAGCCAAATTTATTTAGAATAGACTAAATAAATTTGTTGGCAAACTATAGTGAAATGACTAACTGGCTTAGTATTGACTCAGCCTTCTGGCTTACAGAATATTTTGATCTGGACATTTGTCTTTTATTGATTCAGATGTTTTTATTAATTAATCTGAAGTCTAATGGAGCATTTGGTATGTAAATTTTACCTCTCATCTGCTTTGCTTTCCAGGCATCTTTTCTTACAAAGAAGCTAAATATTGGTGGGAAAAGAGTAAACCTTGCAATATGGGTATGTTTACTTCCCTATTTTTTCTCCATTAGCTAATTAGAATATTTTTTTGGAAAAAAAAATACATAGGCTTACTGTATCTCAAATGTTAGGTACTTCTTAATAAAGTAAAATTAAGTACTTGGAGTTCCTTGAAATATTGTTTGCTTTGTCTTAAATGCTAACAAGTGTATTTTAAATGCAGGATACAGCTGGTCAAGAACGATTTCATGCATTGGGGCCTATCTACTACAGGGATTCCAATGGCGCTATTCTAGTATATGATATAACAGATGAAGACTCTTTTCAAAAGGTACTGGACAGCTTTATATATCTGTGTGAGACATAAACTGATTCAAGGATGATCTGTGACGTGTAAATGGGAATCTTCTGTTTTCAGCAATATACATTACATTTGCAAATTTGGACCATATAATGGAAGTATACACCTTATTACTATTCTTTTGAAGGCTGACTTTTTCAGTCTGCAGATGTTCTAGCAGGATTATTCAAAGAACACCGGAGAATTAGATGCATGAGTTACTGTGACAGGCTATAAACATGAACTGGTGCTGTTGTGATGGTATGCCATACTGATCTTAACTGTATAAACCAAATTACTAAAAGATATTTAGTGATACGACTTTTTGCAGATCTGAGAATGCTGAAATTGCAGTATGAGGTAATGGAAACCTTATGTTCTCTGTGATAATAGATACTTCAAATCCTCATCAAAACCTGAAATTTGATGGCTAATTATCTAATAGCGGTATTAGTTGGTTTGAGCAGGTGAGTGTTTTCCAACCCTGTGTCAAATCTGTGCTATCACTCTATAGGATGTTCCAGCTGAAAACTAGTGATGGTCTTTTCTCAGCAAGTTTGTCTCTGATTAGCTTGTGGCAAAACCCGTGGGACTTCTATGTAGAGACATAAGAAATTGTGGTTGTATGGGCAAGGCTTGGGTTAGCAGTGATAGAAGTAGTGTAAGGCTACAGTAAGGGTACAGTTCCACAACAGTTTAACTAATTTAAGTAGTCTGGTATAGGGCAAGTAAAGCAGTTGTGCCAGCAGTTAAACAGTTGCTCCCACTGGCAGAATTACTTGTGATGATGACTTGTGAGTTTACTTCAACTTGTGCCTCTTCATGCTGAGTCCTACTTAGTAAAACTGTGATGCCAAAACACTTAAATTTGCAGGAAAAAAGACAAAAGGCTAATTTGCAAAATTGCATAACTACTACTGTAACATGTAGCCTAACTATTTTTAGGTTCTTGAAAGGATTGCCTCTCTGACCTATTAAATTCCCTTAAAATAGCAGTTCCTAAGTCAAAGCAGTGATCATACAACTTCAAAGCATGACAGCAGAGTTGACAACAGATAGCTTACCATCAGCTGACTCGACGCTCTTGTCCCATCTGTTCTCTCAGGAAACAAACATCTGTTATAATCTAACCTGAAAACCTCAGTTCAGGTGCCTCTACCTTTAAAGTACCATTTGTGATCTGTCAGTAAGTGCCTGTTGGTAAAAGATCTCATGCCTGACCTAAAGTGGCCCATGCAGTGAACTTATTCTTTGGAGTGGGGCTAACACAAGTGTGGTGAGTTATATTTCTGGAGTCATTGAACCATTTTACCTAAGTCATTTGCTCTTAATTTCACCTGTGAACTAAAACCTACTGAACAAGAGACATGTGTAGCTATCTAAAGAATATTTTTCCGCCCATGTTGCTCTAAACATGTTTGGTTCAAGTTTAGAGTAAATGGTTAATGAAGGAAATGGGATAGTTCCGCATAGCCTAAACTAGTAGTATAGCCAGTGAAAATAAGCTCACCTCTCTTCTTTTTGCAGGTAAAAAACTGGGTTAAGGAGTTAAGAAAAATGTTGGGAAATGAAATCTGTTTATGTATAGTAGGTAAGTCTTTTTAACATGTGATTCTAATAGCTGACTTGGTAACATCTCTTAGTAGATCTTCCAAACACTACTTTGATAGGTTGTACCTGTGAAGGAGTAAAACTTATGTTAATCAAATATTAAAAAATAAATTGGAGCTAGAAGTTTCAGTAGATCACATGGAGGAAGATAAGAGTTCCATTCAAAAAATAAGCTGTTTAATGATAGACTCTCAGAAGTGCATAGTACAGACACATGCAGACTAATTTAACAAAGAGAAACATACTTCAAATGTGTATTATCCTTCTTTCAAGTACTCAAACCCATGGTACTTAGTGTTCTCAGTGGTATAGACAAGATGCATGTCTGCTTTCATAATCAAGTGCTTGTGGGGTGGAGTCTTAAAGCTTGGATGTTTCAATGTAAATGGAATGCAACAGAAATATTGGGTTTAAATTTAAATCTGATCTAATTATTAAAACATGTTCATGAGGTTAGATATATGGACATTCTATAAAAATTATCTCTGCAGCACAGGAGAGCTGCTAATAAATTTCAAAAGGAAAGCAAAAGGCTGAATTGGGTGGCTTATATGGAGGTATTTAGCTATCCTGATCTCTCCACAGAAGAAGCACTTCATCTTCATTGTCTAAATGCTTGTGTGAAAGGAGATTCTCAAATCTTTGTGCTCCAAACTGAGACTTGTGTAAGAGCTGATCTTTACTGGGA
Source organism: Anabacerthia variegaticeps (assembly GCA_035583185.1). NCBI lineage: Eukaryota > Metazoa > Chordata > Aves > Passeriformes > Furnariidae > Anabacerthia > Anabacerthia variegaticeps. The sequence goes on from JAWWEW010000041.1 coordinate 35,758,500, forward strand.
CAGCTTGTGAGGAAATGGTGGGGTACAGTGATTGTCTGCTTTCTTTTGGGGTAATTTTGGAGTACAAAGATTTGAACGATTAACTTGTTTCCAACAGGTAACAAAATAGACTTGGAAAAAGAGAGGCATGTTTCAGTGCAAGAAGCAGAAACGTAAGTCACACCAATTATTAATAGAAACAGTCATTGCAGAGTTATGCTGGAGTAATAAGCTTGTGATGCTGTTAACATAGCAGCCAGCTGGGCACTGCTGGTTTATGCCTGCCAGTAGTTAAGTGTTCTGTTAGTGTCTGAGTCCCAAGGTAACCTTGTTGACCAAACTGTAACTTGAGAGTTGTGTGTGATTAAAGTCAGCATTTGCAGTTTAAATGCATTTCTAGGCATGAAATTTTCTTAATTTCATCTACTATATTGAATCAGTCATGGCAATTTTAAACACAACTTTTTTTAAAATATAAAATCAGCATGTGTAGATTAACTCTGAAGTCAGAATAAAACCTCTTGTGATCACCTTACTGCATCTAGTAAAGTAGATTAGAAAGATTGAGTACTTTACTCAATGAAGCTCTGTATTTGCATTTCTACAGGTATGCTGAATCTGTCGGAGCAAAACATTATCATACTTCAGCTAAACAGAACAAAGGAATTGAAGAACTGTTTCTTGACCTTTGTAAAAGTAGGTACTATCTAGTTTGTTGGTACAGAGCTCATCCATAAAAGGAATGCTGAGGCCATATAGTAGAGCTTTAATGTAAACTACCACTAAGAACTGACTTCATTTGAGTCTACTTCAAGCTACTCATGTACTGTAAAGCCCTGGAAGCTTGATGTATGGATGCTTACAATATTATATAAAAAATGTCATTTGTTGGAGCACCGACTGCTGCTCCATTTACCATGCACAAATAGTAACCAAATTGAACTTCATGTGACTGGTCTCACCATTACTTGCTTCAATCCCTCTGTTTCAACCTCTTTCAAAATCTTCTCAAATACTGTCAATTACAAATCATAAACTCAAAGCTGTAATGATGCAAATTTTATACAACAGTCTAAGCAAATGGTCAAGATGGTATGTGGGATAAAAATATTAAACAAGAAAGTTGTCCTATTAATTGTGGGGTTTTTTTAAGAAGAATTTAAGGAATTAACTTATCCTGCATGTCTGAAGAGTTGGTTGGGTTTTTTTTTCTTTTTTGGAGGGTGGAGTTTCCTGAGTTGGTTGGTTGGTTCATTTTGTGTGGGTTTTTTTGTTTGTTTTGGGTTGGGTTTTTGTTTGGTATTGTTTATTTGTTATTTTAACAGAATGTTCTTGATATGGGGGGATAAATCTAGCTTTTTAAGTTGTTAACTCCAGAACATCTGAGCATCTATAAGGTCTCCCTTAGTTAGCAGGAGCTGCTGGATGTTTGATGCTTTAGAAAGATTTAGTATGTTCTTGTAGCTATGTCATGTGATACCTGAGTACTTAGTTCTGCATAACAAACAGGAGAACCAGTCCTGCCAACTTTGTACACATAGATTAAGATCTCAAAGTCTTGTGTAAAAATGTGGTGGAATGTCATCTGATACATTTCTTTCTTTACAGGAATGATAGAAACTGCTCAAGTGGATGAAAGAGCAAGAGGCAATGGTTCCAGTCAGTCAGGAATGGCAAGGCGAGGTGTACAGATCATTGATGATGAGCCACAAGTACAGAGCACTGGAGGGTGCTGTTCTTCTGGATAACTATAAAACTGTGCATCACTGCCCTCTCAATATGAAGACTGCCATATTCCAAGTCACGCATTCTTTACCAATGGAGTAATAGAATTAACAGTATTTAAAAATAATCACATGTAACACTGCAGAGACCTTAAGTGCTAAACTAGTGGCGTCTGTGACCAGAGAATTGGCATTTTCTACAGTGGTTAACAAAGCAATTACCAATGGCCTTTTTACATATTTTTCTTTAATGAGAAATAATATGCATGTAGAAAAGACCTACTTAAAGGCTTCATTTATATTCTTTTAAATCAGATCATTATTTAATAACTTATATACATTGTTGTTGGAATGGTATACGTTTTTGCAGCTCTTTGTATTTTGTGGTAGATGGAATTGTATCACTTCTAAAATGCAAATTGATTTTTTTTTTTTTTAAATTAGCAGATATCTGAAGTAATATTTTTGCAGGGCCTCCACAAGCCTATAACTCAACTACTTTGATATATTCTGTTCATCCTGTATGCCAAGCTGGTAAAATACATTGTAAATTACATATTAAATATTTTATCTGCTTTTACAATTGCAGGTGCAGAAATATGTACATCAGTCTTGTCAGTGATTGTGAAGTGAATAAGTCAGTGAAAGATGCAAGCTTTTCATGTGTACTGTTGAATTGCTCATTCTAGTCCCCCGAGCTGAAAACAGCTTTGTTTTGGGTACATCCATAGCTACAGCAATTTTTTAATCCATTTCTGGCAAGCAGCAGTATTTAGAGTATCCCTTTTTTGGGAAGAGAATGCATCTGTGGACTGTTGTTTAACATTGGGGTGTTTGACTCCCAGCTGAAACAGTTGGTGCATACATATACCTTGCCTCTGCAGTTACTTTGTCCACTCAGAATATCCCCAAAAGGTCAAAGCAACTTTAGCCCTCATCTGTCCGGTAGACAGTAAACCAGATGCGTGGGAAACCTTTAGCTGCTTTAATACGTTTGTGTCCCAAGACAGCATTATAAACTATTCATGAACATAATTTTTTTTCCCCCTGTATTGCAGGGCTTGAGTAAACAAATTAATTGGCATTAGCTAGAACTGCTTCTGATTTGGAGTGATTAAATGGAAGATGTGAAACTTGCCAGAGGTAGCTGTAACTTTGGGGATTCTAGGCAGAATTGAATTTATTCCAGACTTGCTCTTTCTCCTGTAAAGCATTTTGAAGCCCACTTAAGTTTTGGGAAGAGGTTTTCCAGAAAAAATTACCTTCTCTCACAAAAAAACACACAAATGGTGGTAGCTGAAACTTCAAAATGTTTTGTGCTCTGACTTTTTTTACTTAAGTTGTCATGCTTGGAAAAACAGTAAAGGTGATGTCTATGACAAAGTAGAATATCCTTGGCCTTCCTTTTTCTGAAAGGTAGAATTAGTATGGCATATGAATGCATTGAATGGTGTGGGTATGTTCTGATAAACAAAAAGAGCAGTAGTAACGAATTAGTTGGATGTGTAAGAACTGTGCTGTCTTGAATCTGATTTTTATTTTCTCTGGAATAATAGATGGCTTTGATACAGACTGATCCTGGTGCATTTTTTTCCCTTTCTGCCTTAAATGTGGTGTAGATACTTTCTCTTAGACTACCGTTGTTGTGCTTTTCTGACACGATTATATGCATGGTGGAGAAAGGTGATCTGTTTTGTGCTAGTGAAGGTCAAGTTTCTTGACTGTACAGAGCTTTGATGTAAATCTAAAATTTGTGATTATATGTGTGTATATGTAGCAACACCATTAACATTCTCATATCGAACAACAGTGAACTTTGACAAAGTTGAAAAACAGGTCAGTTTGATCTAAAATCAGTATCTGACAGTCAGTCTTATAAGTGATAAAATAGTGATATGAGGAGTGAAATTGGCAAAACTTGATGTTCAAGACTGGAATCTCCTTATAATAGGAGTTCCAGATTTTTTAACTGAAATTTCATTTTTTCCACCTCTGCAAAAAAACCAACCAAACAGCCCAATCTCAACTAGACTTAGTTAAAGCGGTATCTGGAATGTATCTTTCCTCCTGCACCTAAAGAGTTTTTAGTGTATTCTGTGGTAGGGGCATTCCATGTGACTTGTGTCAATTACAAAACTAACAAAGATATGTTGATACTAACTCTTAAGTCTCTTACAGAATTAAAACTCCTACTGCTGAAAACTTCGGTGGGAGTAAGGAAGTCTACAATTTTGTAATGCTAAAAATGTTCTGGTTGCTATTAGCAAAATATTTTTTAAAATAAATTCTCAAGTTACTTTTCTTACTTAACCTACAATATAAAAAAATACTCATTGGAAACAGTTCATGACTTTGTTATTCTTAGTTTGCATGAAATCCTAGGATTTCTTCTTCCTGAGAAATCAGAAAGTATACCATGCTATTAAGGAATTCTTTAACTACAGTTGTGTCAAGGGGTTGCAGCTGATGACTAAGATTGTTGGCACTATTTGCTGTGCAAGCTCAACAAGGCCCCAAAACTATCTCTTAACTGTGCTGGGCACTTGGTTATGCTACTCTTTGGGGGACTTTGCTCAATACCAGGGTTTTCTCTCTATTTAGGTAAGCCTGTACATCTCAGTGATGTAGGTGTCTACTAAATTTAGGCTTTTTCCATCAAATAAGAGTGTATACGCTTTGCTCCTGCATTTTTTGAGCTGTCATTGGCCCCTGTATTGAGCAGAATGAGATGGAAATGGTTTTAAGAGCTGTGAAAAATCTGGAAGGGATCTTGTGAGATGGCTTGAGAAATGGGAATCTATCAAACTTTCACCATTATACCTAAGGAGGATTCTGCCCAATACAACAGAAAATAGTTTGGCTTGGAGAAGGTTTTATTGTAATCTGATTAAAATGATAAATTACTCCCCAAATGAAAACTTGGTTTCAAGATGATCTCTCGACTCTTAATCTTAAAATTGTAAGATTTAAGTTTCCTAAAATTGGCCAAGGACTTAAATTTGATTGCCATGTTCTACAGCCATAAAATAATGTTTGATTGCAGGGAGGAGCTGGGTACTCATTCATTTCATCTTCCATTGGCCAGTTTGGAGCTTTGATTGTATTTATTCAATACCAGGATGTTGAATAATAGACTGCAAAAATAATTGTTTTAATCTATTTCCACTGTGGTGTGCATGCAGGCAAGTAGCATGGACCTCATGCACCTGCAGAGTGACTGTGAAAAGAGGGCTTCTCTCTCTTCCTGCATGTTGGCTGCACTGATTCATGTTGTTAATGGATTACTACTACAGGAAACTGGATACTGGAAATCCCTATGTAGAAGAAAGGAAACGTGCTCTCTGCTTGCTTCTCTAGGTCTTCTAGACAGTGATGGGTACTATAGCAGTAATACTCAGTTCCTGTCAGTTTCAGAACATTCATTTTTTTTTCTCAAGAGGAGCTTTTCTAACATCTTGACAAGTAAATTTTTTTTTCTAGTCTCACTGATCTCTTCAAGGGGTTTTAATTTTTCACTATAGGTTATCCAGGGGATATGCAATTTGAGGGAATGACAAGGATGGATGATAAGTAGTAGTATTACAAAAATCTTCCCTAGCAATTGGTCATATCCTGTCTCAAAACCAGTGAAGAGAGAATACTGGCAGTTTAGTGTTTAGTCCCTCCTACCACTGTATCTGACTCCTAATTCTTGGATAGTTTAAGTGACATATAAGAAATCCAAATTCAGAGGATTGGAGAGAGAGAGGACTACTTCTCATCTGTTGCCAAATAGGTGCTATTCTGTGACAGATCCAAGTTTATGTAACAGATGTTTTTGAACTGTTTAAACTGTTAATTTGCAGGCTCTTCTTCAAGTTAACCATCCTTCCATTCTGAAAAGGCAACAAATTTGGGACTCGCAGTGGAAGAGAACAAGTAATTTCTTTTTTGGAACAGGAAACTTAGGAAAGCACCTGAATCTTTAAGTGCTGTCAGTGCTGTTTGATCATACAGGCATTATGATTGTCTCACTGGATTTTTCTCATCAGATAAGCTCAATGAGCTTACCAGACTCAATCAAGTGGAAAGAAAATGTTAGCAGGGGAAAAGCCAACATTGAAAAGGACACCACATTTCAGTGTCAGGTAACTTGATGTTGTCAAATGTTGTAGGAATACTCTGGCATTTGCGGGTAAATCTCAACAAAACATATGAAAAATGCTTTCTGGCAGAGGCTTCACAAATGTTAAATAAGATTGCAGTATTATATATACTAGTGCATTTACAGGAAGATAGTCTGTGATAAATTAATCTCAAATGATCAATCAGCTACAAACCCAAGATCGTCTTTATCATGACTGCTAGTCTGTCAATGCCTAATACTAAAAGTGACTATTCATGGAAATGGATCAATAGGAGAAAAAGAGGTATACAAAAAATCAATACAGAAAGAAAACACAGTCACATCTAAAAATTTTTATATGTCCTGCCTCCACAATGAATGCTTGTTTGTGCTTCACTAGTGAAAACTGCTGTTCAGGTGATGCTGTGGATTTGAACTGGATGGATATTCTGAGTGAAAATGGCAAGCAACAAGGAAAAGCAGGGTAAGATGAGAGGAGTTTCTGCTTTGGCTGTTCTTAGCTCTTGCACTTGCACTTTTTAAAAGTCAATAGTTATATCCTACTATCTTTGTGTCACAGAATGGGTAAGGTTGGAAGGGACCACAGTGGGTCATCTGGTCCAACCTTCCACCTCAAGCAGGGCCATCCCAGAGCACATGGCACAGGATTGTGTCCAGCCAGTTCTTGAATATCTCCAGTGAGGCGGACTTCACAATCTTATTTTTCCTGTCAGAAGGCATATTTTCTAGTTGATGAGATTTTAAGAAAGTAAAATCTAGAGCTGTTTAGAGTAAGTGTAGTTCCCTCACAGATTTAGTTTTTCCAAAGTCTGTCAGCATCTCAGTAAAGGGCTATATTAAGCGGTGAAGAGGAAGTGTACTGCTTGTTAACACCCTGCAGAGTCCTATGGTGAATATTTCAAATAGTAAGAGGCAGCATAGTATCCAAAGCACCTCTGATCACCAGTCTCCTCTCCCACTGTTTTCTGACATAGAGTAGTTGTAAAACAATCCTCAACTCTAAGATGTTGTCATAACAAAGTTGGTTTGAGGCTTAAAATTACTCCAATCCAGGTGCCTTCAAGGAATCTTGACCATCCTTTTAGTATGTGAATACTTCAGTGCTTAGCACCATGGGACATAGATTCTTTTTCAGGGACTTAGAGATTTCAGTCTGTATGGGAAATTGAGTGGACCCTGAAGTGGGTTATGACGACAAACTAAGTTCAGGAAGTAAGCATTGCCCTCTCTCCTCCCCCTCCCCTCCAATTTGTTCCATTAGTTTCCTGCTCTTTCCAGGAAATGTTGCTTGTTGATATTGTAATGCTTATATAGAAGCGATGGGCTATTTGTCTTCTCTCTGCATTCCTAGCTCTGGCAATACTAATGTGCCAATCAGCAAACAACAGATCAGTTTCTGTTTAGTCATCACTCTCGGATAGCTTCCAACTACCCTCTGTGGAGGCTGATGCAATCACAAATCTCTCCTTGCATGACAAATGCAGAGTATTCCTGTTTATATCTGCTCTGCTGCTTTTATATTTAATTAAAAAAAAAAGTTTGTCTCACTGATAGAACAAAGTTATTGTAAATTGGTGATCAGTTCTACTAACTATAGTGTTTACTTATATGACAACTCCTGTATGTTTTACATGGATTCATATTCTGGAATTCTATTGATACACAGGTAAAAAAAATTCAAGTTCACAAATGGAAACTCAGAGCTGTGGTTATGGATTTACAAAATGTGAACTAGCACCAATACTTCAAGAAAGCTCATCAGCCAGCATACTGCCTTCATGTCTTGTTACATCACCATGCCTTTAGATACAAATAAGGGCTGCTGGGGAATGGCATTTTAATTTTGGTCTTCGTGTACTTATTTTGTTTGTCCCCATTTTTGTCTAACATTTTGGCAGAAGGAGCCAAGCATGAAACATTACTATATTTGCAAGATCTGCTTGTACAGGTTAGGGGGGCGTTATGTTTTCTTTAAGGAACAGGTTAGAAAGGCTCTCATATCTTCATCTCTCAGCTTCTACTTTGAGGTAGAAATAATTGGTGAGTAGAGAAGATCCTAACTGGTGAGTAGAAAATGTCCCAGGGGCTACATTTTTTACTGGCAAATAAATTGGGCCAGGGTGCGTAAGGAGCTCTGACTTCAAGAGCAGATGGCACAGTAGTACAGCTTTAATCCAGGTGGTTAAGTCCTCTTCTGCCCTTTAAATCATATTTATATGCTACCTGCTTGGAATGGCTGTGCTGTTCCTTTACTGTCCCTAGGTATTAATCCAAGAAGCCTTAAATTATATGAGTCATAATTATATAAAAAGGTGAGCTAATGATAAAACAGAAAGGTTGACTGTAGGTCAGCACCTCAGGCTTACTTGGTTGACTAGTATGGATGTAGCCAGGACCTGACCTCCCCTCTGCTCTCTTCATTGTGGAGTAGAATGGAGGAATCTTGTTTTTAACCTTTTCCTCTTGTGTGTTAAAAATAAAAGCATTTGATAGCTAAACCCTGGGACATTTTCTTTATTGTCTGCAATCCAATTAATTTTGAGGACTGGTACCTCTTAAAAGATGAGGCACTCAAAAAGCCTGCTGTGCAGCTATCTCTTAGGTGTCCTGCTGCACCCTGAGTCCAGGACGGCACCCCGTTTACTATCCGCTTGTGATCTGTGACAAACTGGAGTAGCCTAGAAAAATTGTGAGTTGTGTCTGTCAAAGCAAGGCTTGGAATATATCCATTTCCCATGAAGAGAAAAAAAGGTCAAAGGGAAAGATATTTTTGGCACTATTTGTCTTTGCTCTTCTGCTGTAGGGCTTTTGTTTGTACAAATTAAGCCTGTGATGGAAGGACTTGACAGAATCTGCACTAGTCTTGTGTGGGCCAGGTTTTCATGTGGCTGAGCACGTGGGCAGCTGACACTTCTGAATGCAGGAAAGTATCTAGGAACTCTGCTGAAATAGCTGCGTGAACAACAGCAATAGCAGTCACTGCAGCTTTTGGCACAGCAGTAATAGCTATGCTTGCAGCTGCGATAGCAGCAGAAGCAACAGGAAAGCCAGGAACACTCTGGCTGCATGCTCGGTGCTGGCTGGTGTGCCGCAACTACCTTCATGTGACAGAAGATTCCCTATTAGAGCAGATGGTTAATTAAAATCCAATGAAGAGTGAGCCCTTAGGCCAAACATACCCTCCTTCTAAGATTCCCATCTGTGTAGTGTGTAAGAGGTTGGACTTTAGGATAGAGCTACAGATTGTCCCACTTTTTTATTAATGGGCTTATGGAGAAGGAACCTGCTAGCACTGTATCAGCCTATGGAATTTGGTATTCTGTATCATTCAGGTTTGTAAATTTACATAATGTGATGCACCATTACAGGCTGGAAAGCAGTTTTGCACAAAGGTATCTGAGTGTCACAGTGCACAACAAGTTAGAGATGAACCAGAAAAGAAAACCATCCTGAATTACATCAGGAGGAGCACTGCCAGCAGGCTGAGGGTGATGATACTTCCCCTGTCCCTGCTGAGAGACTTCTGGAATGCTGGGTCTAGTGCTAGGCGCCCCGGTACAACAGAAACTCTGCCATCCTGGAGTGCGGCCTGTGAAGGGCTATCAAAGATGATTACCAGACTGGACCATCTGTCATACAAAGAGAGGCTGACAGAGTGGGGACTCTAGAAGGCTCTGAGGACCTTGTCAATGTCTAAAAAGATATTATGAGTGAGAGTAAAGAACGTGGAGCTGGTCTC
>JAWWEW010000041.1:35768167-35942574 GCA_035583185.1 Anabacerthia variegaticeps
CTCTAGAAGGCTCTGAGGACCTTGTCAATGTCTAAAAAGATATTATGAGTGAGAGTAAAGAACGTGGAGCTGGTCTCTTCAGCAGTATCCAATGAAAGAACATGACAGACCCAAATTGAAATACGAGGAATTTCATTTAAGTATAAGAAAAATCTTTCGCATTCCAAAATGGTCAAACACTAGGGCTGATGGGATCTATCCTCAAGGACCTGGCTGGTGTCATTGCAAAACCTCTCTCAATGACTTTTGATTGGTCTTGGGAATCCAGAGAGGTCCCAGCTGACTGGAAGCTGTTAAATGTTGTCCCGGTTTTCAAGAAGGGCGAGAAAGAAGACCCGAGAAACTACAGGCTTATCAGTCTCTCTTGGTAAAGTTATGGAGAAGATTTATTCTGCGAAATATTGAAAAACACCTGAAAGACGACACAGTCATTGGTCACAGTCAGCACAGCTTCATGAGAGGTAAGTGATTTGGCTAACAAGACTGAGATGGGAATCTTAATTCTGAGCTTCTCTTAGGAAAGGAACTTTGACAGAAACCTTGACAAAGCAGTTTTCATTGAAGGGCCAGAATGAGGGGTTGCAATGGAGCTGAGCGAAGGAAGTCCTCAGTGTTCATTGTAGATTTCAGGGAAGTTAGAGATGAAAAGGAAGTGCAGAGGGGAACAGGAGGGGTGTGTAACTAATGTATGGTTATATTGCAAGGAGAAAGAAATAAAGGAAAAGAAAGGGAAAGGATGAAAATGAACACATGGGAGACCAAATGATATTAAACCAGTGTAGCACTGGAAGATGGCTGTAACAATTGCATCTCTCAAAGCAATTAATTTATGGTGATGCATTTCTAATGTGTAGCCTTCTCTCTTCCATTCACCATAACACTCAGTTGTGCTCTTACAAAACTCCAAGAAAGGGACAAGCAAAGAAATTATGTCAATTTTTGCTACACCCATACAGCTTTCCAGGCCTAGGTATTACTACAAGGACTTGTGTTCCATCTATGCTTTTATTTAGTTTTCTCATTTTTATGCATGTTTATATACAGAGAGTCACAACAGGCTCTCCCAACTTTGCAACAAATCAGTATTTGTCTTGGGAATTGCAAATCTGGTTTTCCTTGGTAAAAAGTATGGTAATGGGTGATAATTTAACCAAATGAGTTTTTGAGAAGTCAGAAGCAAATTATGCCATTTTATGATGGAAACAAAAAAATCCAACTAACCAACCAAAACCCACCCCCAAACCCAATAAATTACCTTTGCTTCGAGTAGCAAATCATTTCCCTGCAAATATATCTTTTGGCTGTTTCAAATAAACAATATTTGGGGATATGCTATTAGTTCAAAATATTTTGTTGGAATATAAGCAATGTCTTAAAAAATGGTAATTTATGGTTCTCAGCAGCATCAAATGTTGCAGACATTACGTGAAAGCCAATTTTTTTTAAAGTAATACCACCCATATGCTTTTCCAGGTAAAGATAACCAATCAAAACCTGTTGGCATCTGCAGGAGAATTCTTTCAGGCTTTAAAAATGTGTACACCTATGAAAGCTGAATATTTGCTAACAAATATTCATGAGACTATAATTAATGAGACTATAAGATTTGCCTTTGATGAATATGAATGTGTTATGTGTTAAAAGCCATCATCTTGAAAGTGGTGTGTTTTTCACTGACATTAAAAGTCTGGTATATTAGTATTGGGGCAACTTAATAGTGCCCCTGGACACCCTGATATTTACATGAAGACCTCAGGGCACCTTCCAGTACCCAAAAGAGGCCAGCAAGAGAGGGACTTTTCCCAGTGGTGGTAGGACAAGGAGTAATGGCTTCAAACAGGCAGAAGGTAAGTTTAGAACAGGTATCACGAAGGAATTCTTTACTGTGAGGGTGGTAACACACTGGAACAGGTTGCAAAGAGAAGATGTGGGCGCCTCACGCACAGAGTGTTCAGGGCCAGGCTGGATGGGGCACTGAGCAATCTGCTCTAGTGGAAGGTGTCCCGGTCCACGGCAAGAGGGCTGGAACCAGATGGTCTTCAATGCCCTCCCCTCTCCCTCCCGTACCCCGGCCGTTCCCACACGCTCCCTCCCGTACCCCGGCCGTTCCCACACGCTCGCTCCCCGCCCCGTACCCCGCCCCGCCGCAGTGCGCGTGCGCGGGGCGCGGCGGGTGACGCGTTGTTGTGGCGCGGCGGGGAAGCACGTGAGGGGCGCGACGTCACCGTAAACACTCGTGGGCAACATGGCGGCGGCGCCGCCGAGCGGCAAGGTAACGGGGGGGGCGCGGCCGCGGGCCCGGCCCGGCTCGGCTCTGCGTTGCTCTGCTCTGCTCTGCTCTGCCCTGCCCTCCCCGCGGGCGCCGCTCCCGGGCTGGGCACGGCCGGGCCGCAGCGTGGCCGGCCGCGGGCTTTTCTCTGTCGTCGTGCGGGGGTCTCCTCCCGGGGCCGCCGCTCCGGGCACGGGCCGTCCCGGCCTCGGGCCCTCTGCGCCCTCGGGGACCGCGACCGGCGGGCGGGGCTCGGGCTCTCCCGCTCCTGCCGGCCCGGCGCGGCAGGTCGGCTCTCGGCCGGGGCGGCTGCGCTGGCGCCGAGCCGGAGGCGGAGGAACGGGAGGGCCTGTCCCGGCTACGTGGCCGCGTGTGGCGGCCTGTGCCCGGCCTGTGCCCCGGCTGTGTGCGCCAGCCCGGCCGGCGCGGTACAAACCCCTGTCCGTCCCATGAGCCGGGGGTTGAAAGGCTTTTACGTGCCGCGGACCCTTGCCGGGTGTTCCCGAATGAAGCGGTACGGCTTGATAAGCGTTCGGATCGCAGGAGGGGGACGGTGCTGGCAACCCTCCCTGCCTCCCTCCTCCCCCGCCAGCGGGTACGAGTTGTGTCCGTATTGTTTTATTGAAGAAGTACTTCTATTTCATGACTGTCTTCTAAGAGCGTTACTTTGCAGTGCCTGGCTCTCCCGAGCACGCGGATCCTTTAATTAGGATTTAAAATCTCGGTGTCGTGTCTGTCTGTGTGTGTAGCCACGGTGTGTGGTAGGCTGCTGTATCACTTTTCCAACATAGGACAGAAAATGATTATTTCAGCTCATGCTGATCTCGGCATAAGAGAACATACTTAGCCAGGTCTGCGCTGCTCCGGGGGTGCTGAGTAGTGCGCTGACCTAGCATGAAAATTCAGTAGAGATCTTGCTTTGTGCCAGTTTGGCATGTCTGTTTGAAACAGAACTCCTGTAGCTGGAGTTGTTACAGTTTTATTTTTATGTTCATTACTGCTGTTAGGTACTGTAAATATGAAGGCAGTCTTATTGTTCTCCTAGCTGTTTCTAGTTATGCCTGTCCAGTTTTTATGTATACAGAGAAGTTCCTCTGCTGGTTTTGTCCGTTTTGAGCCCAATCCAGAAGTTTATTGAATAACAGGAAATATTTTAATTTTTGCATGTTTCTTTTTTTTTTCCCACCACTTAGGTTTTTGTCAAGATCTTCTTCACAATCTTTCTTCTGAAAGCAGCTATCTTATCATAGTTTACATGAGAGACTAAAACTGCTGTGGATTAGTTGCTTGTGAATTTGCTTTGCATGCATTGTCCCTTTAAAAGAAGCCTGTTTGTCTGAGATTAAATCTCCAAGACATTGCAAAACTCTGTTCCAGTTATTCCACGTTCACAATACTAATGCAACTTGTTAACACAACTTTTAATTCAGTAACATTCTTTGACATGTCTCTCTTAATACAGTGGAAAGATGGCAGTTGTATTTTCTAAAACTTCATGAAGTGGCTGGGCTGGTTTGAAGTTTAACTGCTCTTGGGAGCAGTTCCATCCCTCTCTGTATTTCCCCACCTGTGTGTTGCGCTTCTGCTTTCTTGGATACTGTACTAATTTGATCTCCTAGGGGCCTGATTTAGTGAGCTGAAATAATACATAAAACTGATTGTTCTTATTTTTGTCTGGGTTGCTTTTCTTTTGGGAGCACATTGGACCACAAATTGTTTCTTTGGGTAGCAGCAGGATTTTAGAAAGGCTCACAAGCTAGTGAAACTTTGCTCCAGGTGGAATAAACACAGTGTAAGTTGGTACAGACCCAGCATTCTCACTTCAGGCATTTCATATTTCAGTGTATTTCCAAGCTGTGGATGTCCTAAATTAATTACACTGTTCATTCTGGTTGTGCAGTGTTGTAATGAGTGTTTCAGGTGGTAGCTTTCTGAAAGAGTAGTAGATACTAGTCTGTGGGATGCTTTAGTCTCATGTGGCAGAACTTATCACGTGTAAGTAATGTATTTTAATGTATGGGTTCTTTTCTGCAAAACATTACACAAAGTAATTCTATGGAATGCACATGGAAGTGTATTAAGCAGCTGAGAGAGTCTTCTTTTAGCAAACTATAGAAGATTGTGCTTGCTATTATATTTTTACCCTCTTTGCCTTCCTCATCTCTATTGTATTTGTTTTTTATTTCCCAAACATCATTAATATCAGTAGATTCAGAACCTGGCTATTTAATATAGTCTCTGGTTTCTGCTCCATACATTAACGGGATATAAATTACAAATTTGATTACCTCATGTACTATGTTACCTGGACTTTTGTCCTGTTATTTTTTTCTTACTGTTTCATATCTCAGAAGGTTCCTATCAGTGTTTTTCTCTATATGGATGGCTAACTCAGTTCAGGAAAACTTAAGTTAATCCAGTTGAGTTCTGGAGTCGTGACTCATTCTTTATTAATGACCATCTGCCCTAGAACAGTGTGATCTTCAGTTTTTTGCCCTTTCTAAGAGTTGCTGTTTTTGTCTGCAATTAACTTGGCAGCAAGGTCTTTTGGTTTCACAGCTTTTGACTTCCTGCATGAAGACAGTTATATTTTCTCTCCTTTTGTTGCTTAACAAATGGCAGTTTTTTTGCTGTATTTCAGAAAACTGGCCTCACCCTTATAACAGAAAACCGTGGTAGAAAATGAGGTAAAAACTTGCATATGGAGAGAAGTACAAACTTCAGTTTTAGTCTGTCAGTGTATACGCTATTATTGCAGCTTGTCTAAAAACAGTAACAATTTCTTTTCATGTTCTTGGAGTTTAGAGTATCTTCAGTACGCGGGCTGCTAGATCTTTCTCAAATTACCGATTGACACGTGGGCTGTCAGAGAAGTTACTTGCACTTGCCTGTGCTCTTGCTCTTGGAGTTAAAGCTCAGAGCATTAACTGGCCAAACATGTGAGCTTTACCTCTGAAGCTTAGATGTTTGGCCAGTTCAGCAACTAAATATGTTCAAGTAGTACTGTAGCTAGTACTAAACAATAATATTGTAAGTGCTCTATTGTTGGGGGGCAGGTGCTGTGTTTATGGTTGAGCTTTTTTTTCTTATAGCCAGGACTAGCCAAGAGATTTAAAATGTGATATGTTAAAATTAGCTTTGCATCCTTCAGGTAGTTTGTTGGCACAGATACAATGAATTATTTTAGGTGTATATATATTCTGTGGTATAGACAGTGTCTTGCTCCACCTTCTACTCATTAAATTTGGGTGCACAGAGGCTCCTATAATATTCATTGTGGTGTCATTTTATTAAGCACTTGATTTAAAGTATTTGTTGTAACTTTTTCAGCCTTTATAATTTACTGTGCACATAATTGTAATTCTTTCTGATTCTGTTGTGCTTTGTAGGTTTTATTTGAACAGAAGCCTCTACCTCTCTGGAATTTAGTTAAGGTTTCATTATGCTTGAATGAAAAGCAGTTCAGTGATAATTCTAAAATTTCTGTATCTTCTTTCTGTTTTCTAGTCTTTAAGGATTTCTCTTCACAGATGTGCTCACAATAGGAACACTGTGTTGCCACCTCAAGCTCTTACTCTTGCTACCCTGAATAGACTTGTATTTGCACTGATAACCCACTATTATTGTATAAGTGGCAGAAATATTTTGTGGTTCATGAGATCATCAGACCTTGAAAAATGTACTGTTGTCAAACAGAACACCTTTCTTATGATACGTTGTTCTTGGTGTTGTGAACTTTCTCGTATTTGTCACAAAGTGAACAATATTTTTAGGATTCCGTCCCTCCTCATCGCTCTTCCACTCAGAAACTTGGTGTTTGTAAGACTTTTAAGACTAGCAGGGTGTGAAATTTTACTGTCTTAGGAAAAAAGTTGAGCCATAGGCTCAGCAAACAGAAGACATGCATGGCTGAACAAGGCCGCGTGCCAGATCCTGAACCTGGGCTCAGCCAATCCCAAGCACAGGCTGGGTGGATAAGGGATTGAGATGCGCCCAGGGGAGAAAGGCTTGGGGCTGGTTGTGCATGCCTGCAGCCCAGAAAGCCAAACATATTCTGGACTGCATCAAAAGAAGTGTGGTCAGCAGATTGAGTGAGGTCATTCTCCACCTTTACTCTGTCCTCATGAGACCCCACATGGAGTACTGCATCCTGCCCTAGGGCTCCCAGTGTAAGAAGGACATGGGCATGTTGGAGCAAAGAGGGCTATGAAGACTGTCAGAAGGCTGGAGCATCTCTCCTATGAGGACAGGCTGAGAGAGGGGGGTTTTCATTCTGCAGAAGAAAAGGCTCCAGAGACACCTTAGAGCACCTTCCAGTGCCCCTAAACAAGGCTTACAAGAGAGCTGGAGAGGGACTTTTCATGAAGGTGTGTAGTGATAGGATGAGGGGGAATGGCCTTAAGCTGAAGAAGGAAGGTAGGTTTAGGTTGGGTATTAGGAAGAAATTCTTTACTGTGAGGGTAATGAGACACCGAAACAGCTTGCTCAGAGAGGTTTTGTACTCCCTACCCTCAGAGGTGTTCAGGACCAGGCTGGGTGGGGCTCTGAGTAATCTGGTCTAGTGGAAGGTTCCCTGCCAGTGGGAAGGTGGGTTGGAGGTTGGAGCTAGATGATCTTTAAGGTCCCTTCCAACCCAAACCATTTTATAATTCTATGATTTATATTTTATTAAAATTTGAATGCCAGAAGTTGTAGCTTATCTTCTGTGGAGCAGAAGATCATGTTGATCAAATAATGTTAACTTGATGCTTTGTGGAGCACTCCAGTGTACTGCTACCTGGTCATTGGGAGCACACCCTTGATGCAGTAGGTACTTCAATGTGCCCAGTGGCAATTTAGCAGTAGATATGTGAATAAGCTCTGGGCAAACCTCAGCAATTCCAAAGAGGGAGATGGTAGTTCAAGCAGCAAAATGCAGAGTTGAGTTATATTTTAAATTGAGTTATATTTCTTCTTACTTAAAGCTTAATTCTAAACTAAGATGCTTTCTTTTGTGGATGTAGGGTCTCTCAGGCCAACCATTGCCTAAATTGAATTTATTTTAGAGGCCTGTAATTGTTTCCTTACCTTGCTGAATCTTTTGATCTGTTTACTTTCCTTCAGAATCTGAAAATAAGATGCTGCGCAGCTGCTGTATCTGTTGTTAATGTTTGTGGACAGATCCATTTTTCCTTAATTTGTAGTCTGTGGAGCGTTCAAGCTGTCTTACTCTGTCTCTTTCTTATGAGCATGCCTGCTTGCTGCTTCAGCTCTTGAATCCACAGTAAGGTCCTTTACCTGGCTCTCTAATATGAGGCAAAAATGAATTAACTGCTATTGAAGAGTTGTTAAAATCAGGATTTGCACAGTGCCATAATTACTTACTGACTCCAGAGCAATGACTGATCCAACCTGTGTCTGTTATGAGAAGCTGGAGGGCATCTTGGCAGAGCAATGCTGGCCTCAAGCTGTACTCTCTGGCAGAAAAGGAGAATGAGTTAAATGCACTGTCCAAGAACACAGGGTGTGTGTATGGAGTGTCTGAAATGTGGATGAGCTAACTAGCTGGGAGAGTTGCAGTGCTCCTGCTTTCTTTCAAATGTCCTGCATTTGGCAGGTTGTTGATGTATGACAGACCTAAGAGCAAGAGCTATAAGGTATGAACAATGAGTGCACATGGTGACAGCTAGTACCTACATGCCCAGCACAGGCAGGATGGAAAATACATGGGTGAGAATGGCAGGACCTTCCTGTTCTGTGTAGTAGAGATCTTAGCTCTCATTTTTCTGTTGTCTACACCTCACTGTCTTAGGGTGCAATATTGTCATCTTTCACTAGCTGGTAGCACAGGACTGTAAATTGCCATCAAATGGCAAGCATTAAATCACAAAGCTTTGCTTGTGTTCTGGCATATATTGTAACTGTGGGTGTGGTATGCTGAAGGCCTTCTGGTCATGGGCATCTTTGGTAATAAAAAGCTACAAACATTGCCTGTTGACTGCTCATTGTTAGCAGTACAATAAAGATACGGAGATAGGAATTGTCCGCGCTGTGTCCTTAGGGTATTAAGAATGATACAATTTCTTTCTCAGAAAATGTTACTGGGGCAACAGTGGGACTTCTGAAAACTATTTTTTGCTGGAC
This sequence comes from Anabacerthia variegaticeps, assembly GCA_035583185.1. Lineage (NCBI taxonomy): Eukaryota > Metazoa > Chordata > Aves > Passeriformes > Furnariidae > Anabacerthia > Anabacerthia variegaticeps. The sequence goes on from JAWWEW010000041.1 coordinate 35,776,560, forward strand.
ACAGACTATAAATACTTGAACAGTTTTTCCAGAACCTTAACTAGCATATGCCATGACATGTGAACTGAGCCTACATTCTGCTGCTTCCATCTGCTTTTTTTTTTTTTCATAGTAGGTGGATAGACAACTACTGCTTTATGCAGCTTTCCTGAATTTTCTGCTGTTTCTGCTGGTTCCCTTTTTTTTTACAGACCCTCAGTCAGTATATGAGTTGGAATAGCTATAGTCTCTTTGTGGCACTTGCTGTCAGTGACTGCTTAGAATGAGTTGCGAGTTTGCCTTTGACTTCTGTAGCACATATGGAAAAAAACCCCACAAACAAACAGGTCAAGGTGGCTTACTAGCATTTGGAAACTCTTGCATCCATTTTTAACTTTTGGTAGGATTTTGAAACAGACAGGCAATAGGTCTAGTTTTCATTCCATAGAACTGGAAAAATAAATATGGTGTGAGTCATGCTTGCAGACTGACAGCGTAGACTTGCTTGACAAGCAGGAAAGACCTATGAACATAGGCTTCCTGGGCACATAATATTTCAAACTTGAAAATTTAGGATTATTAAAAGTAATACTTAAATAATAGAAACCTTTTTCTTACTTTCTCTGTAATTTTCTTTTATAAAAAGTTGCCAACTGAATGCTTTCACGGTCATAAGTTGCCTTAGCTAGTCATGCTTATAATTTGAAGCATTCTAGGAACTTAAGGATACCATGGATGGATAAGTCTGGAAACTGTTCTGCATAGAACTATCTTTGATGAATGAAATGTCTTAAATGCCTGAAAACCCTTCAGTAATTCTGATACATGTCCAGCTACAAGGTATAATTAAGATTTGTTTGAAATCAACTAATTTTCAAAGTTGTTCAGCTCCTGTCACATTATATGTTCATTTGCTTTGGCTGTGTTGGTGTGCTTTTGACAAACACTCTTCTTTTTTTCATTTGTGGTTTTTTTTGTGGGACCGGCAGGGTCTGGCTTTCATTTATGTAATAACATCTAAACCTGAGAAACATGCATCTCTATGGACAATTCAATAGATGTTTGCAAACAGGTATGGAAGAAAAAACAAAACCATCATTGTTTAAATCTGTAGTTTGGCCTTTGGTTTCTGGACAGGTGTTTTGGTCTTGAGCATCTGAGCAACAGATGCTGCTTTTCTTCCCTGGGCTTCTATTTCTGTGAGCAGTGGGTTAACTGCAGAGCACAGAATTCTGGTTAGGTGGATGGGTGGAAGTGCTGTGACACTGGGGTGAGGGATACCCTTGGGTTTTAATTAAAACCCAAAGACTTGTTAACTGGTCTCATCACCTGTGGTGTGCGCTTATTGACATGAACTTGTCTTTTTTTCATGATGGGTTTATTGACTTTGTGTAGACTTAGAGGTTATCGAGTTAAAGGAGGTTGGGTTGCTTTCCTATGCAGAGGGTGTCAACAGGCAATACTGAGTCAGATTTAGGTCAGGTTGGAGGGATTATAGTTACTTCAACTGCTAATAAGGGGACAGCAGTCTCATTATCCTGCCCTGCTCATATATAATTCCTTCTACTGTCTCCATACGTACCAGGAACTCACTACATAGATTTTGCATGCACACCTTAGATGATCCTTGATATTTTAATGACGCTTCTGATTGTCCTCCACCATTTGCTGTCATTTCTCCCACATGTTATTTCAAGACATTCATCTTGCGTGTTCTGCAGTAACTTACTCTTTAGGCAAGAAGCAGTGTGTGATGCTATTGCCTAGTTTTGAAATGTCTGTTTTCCTGGCTGCTGCAGAGGTCCAGGTGTGCTGACTGACCAGGCATTTCCCTTGTGCTGCAGAGGTACTGAGCAAATGGGCCATGTGTGGGATTGAGCCACACAGTGTAATTCCAGTTGTCTACTGATCGATGGAGTTGTATACAAACCTAATTATTGGTATTCTTTCTGTGATATTTTCCTTATTCCTAATTACTTGTATATGTAATTTAGTATTACTTCTCCTTTTTGAGTTGACTTGGAATAGCTTGCCAGTGTTGCAGCACCAGAAGAGAAAAATCTGTCACAAACTACATTTTATTTCGTAGAATTTTTGAATTTTCAGCTTGCTAAGGACATTGTGTGAAATACAGTTGCCCAGTGTAGCTAATCTTCAGGTGCTACCACTACAGAATCTTATTTTCAAAATTAGTTTGTTCAAATGCAGTTAGGAATCTAATCTTACAAGTACTGCTGAACAGATCAACTCAGTTATTTTGAAAAATTAAAGGATGGTAACTTCCAAAATGTTTTGCAGTGAGATTAACTGTGAAAAAGCCCTCTCCAGATATTCTTTTGCATTATTAATGCCATCTCTTTCTTCAAATTAGTTATGTTATTGTGTCTTCTAGACTCCTGTCAACAGCTAGAAAAAATAAATACAAGATTGCACTTGTTACTGGATAAAAAAAATCTCAACAACTTGGCCTTCTAGCCTTTCAAACTTGGAAAAGTTTTTCTCTTAAGTAACAGCAGGAGGGAAATAAGCTGCATTGTGAGAAGTCCTCTGTTTTACAAATACCCTGCAAACTTTGAGCATGTTCTTTGGTTTTATCACTTGTTCTGGTGGAGCGCAGAGCAGGGAGCTGATGCTTTTATGAAGGGCAGTGTAGGATTTTTCAGTTGCATGACAACTGTGGCATTGGGAACACGTTTTGTCTTCCCATGAAAGGAATTGTTTGTCCTTCTGAGAGATTAATGAATGGACAATAATAAAAACAATTATTAGATTGCATATCTTCTAGAGTGAGAAGGTATACTTTGTGATACATTATTGGCAAAAGTGCTCTTCTACCAGGATAACTCTGATGCAAATAGTTGTTTCTTTCTGGAGCAGCTGTCTCAGTGATAGATAGACTGGATTTGAAAACAGATAGCTGGTAGAAATAGAGGGAGGATTTTTTTGGATAGAAAGAAGAAAAAAGCTTTAATAAAGAACAGGAAAGAAGGCTTCCAATATTTGAAAGGTAATGAAGTGAATAATCCTTCAAGAGGGAGATATACTAAGTGACCTTTAGAGTTTTCTTTCAAGAGATATTTCTGTGTTTAAACAGGATGCTTCAGAAATTTCTTGCTTGTGTAAAAGCAAGAGAAGTTTAAGAAGTAAAACTAAACCAGGAAGGATGACTTCAGTGAATTTTATTGCCATTTTTAAGCCATGTTTTCTCATCTGGCTAGTTAAGCTTACACATTTAATATTTTAGTTTACTGGCCTGACTGCAAATATGATGATTTTAAAAACCTGACAAATAACTAAATTGAGAAAAAGAAATGCTGATATTTTAGTATCTAAGAAATACGTATCTGTCTCTGATTAGTTGAGAATTACTAGGCTTTGCCTTTAAAAATGTGTATTTGCTAAGGCAGTGTTCACAGCTTGGTTTGAAAATGAACATGGTTCTAAAGCCATTACTGTTACTATTTGGTATATTTCACTTCCACAAAATCTAAGGGACTTTTTAGTCTTCTTTTAGAGTTGTGTAAAACAGAACCCATTTGCATTGTTTATAGAGTCTGCTGAATTTTGACACAGTTCTCTGAGTTTGGTGTTTTGGGTTTTTTTTAAGAGCACAATCAAAATTCTGTGAAGAGTTTGGTAAATGCTTAAAAGCAAAAGTTACATGGGCAGTGTGCACTCCCATAAACCTTTCTTATCCAACTGTCATGTAGTCTACCTTTCAGATGGAATTTTTGCCACTGGTCCTGAATGTAGGACTAGGCATTTAATCTTGGGCTGCAATTTTTCAGATCTGTGGAGTTCACCTTTGGTAAACTAGATGGTCCATTTTTAGTTAAAGTTATAATTTCAACATGCTTAATGGCAGGTGGGGGAAAGGCAGACTGTATAAGAAAGCTTTCTAATGTTTTAAAAGCTGTGAAGTGTTTCCATATGAACTTCAGCCTGCTGATTTAAAAAGTACTAGATATTGAATGTGTTTTCTTGTGGTTTACTGACAAGGTAGTAATAGTATGCTGCTTAGAGAGTAAGTTTGACATGTTCCATTTTCTATTGTTTCTTGATTTAAGTGAAATGCTCAGATCTTGGACGTGAGTTACCCTTGTAACAAACCCCCTAACAAGGTAGAGGTGTTCATTTAATCTTCTGTAGGTGAGTCAAAATGATAATGAGTACCACAGGAGAGAGAAACAATTTAAACAATTTTTTTTTTCCTTATCCATTTTGTTATAGGTTGTATACGAGCAAGACGGAGTTTTCATTCATTCATCCTGTGGAAAAAATGATGACCAGGACAGCTTAATAGCAGGAATACTACGTGTCATAGAAAAGGTATTTGCATAATACAGTTATGAAAACTTTGTATATTTACTGGTAAAGCACATAACATGTTTGGCTAATTCTATACTTAAAAAGGCATTTATGATTTTGTAATTGAACAAATGTTGTGTTTGACATTGTCTGCATCATTTATATATATATATATGTAAGTTGTTCCATAATCATGCCATGAATAAATAGGGTGAAAGGTGCTTTGTTGTGCAGTGTTGAATTTTTTATGATTGTTTGTATTGTAGGAAAATGAAGTAGTAGTAGACTGGAGACCACTGGATGAGACTTTGGATACTTCTAATATCCTCTGTGCTGGAAAGGTATGTTTGTTAGTTATAAGTGTTCTTCATTAGGTGATCTCATAATTGGAAGCAGAACTTACTTATCATTGATATTAATTGCTACATGTAGGAATCTTATTTGCGGACAGCAGCCCAGATTATTAGGATACATCTGTAGGTTGACTGCATGTAGTTTTTACATGGTTCACAAATAAAATAGTAGGAGACTAACCATACGAATAGCAAAGACCAAATGAGTTTAAGTATATCACAGTCACCAGTCCCTCTGCATCTACTGTGTTGTAGTCTGATGATTCACTCTTCGTGGTTAGACACAAAACTGAGAGGTGCTGTTCTAGTGCAAAATAAAAATAGAAGTCTTGTGGGGGTTGCAAGATGTAGTGATATGTGGTATTTAAGTGGTATTAAGAGAATGCAACTAAAGAAGAAAGATTTTTTTGCATTTAAATAAAAAGTTTGTTATGTTGATAAAAGTTTGCAAGAGAGGCAAGGGTATTTTTAGCATGTTGAATTTATTAAGTAAATACACTTAGTCATAAGTCCAAATTTCCTGTGTTGAACTGTAGCGTGTTTCTGAGGATTTTAATACATTTTATTTTTATCTATGAAATAAAGATGCTGATTCTTCCTGTTGGATGTGGGAAACTAGCTGTTTTCATGCCTTGTGTTTTTTGATAGTTGCTTTTGTTGTTTTTCTCAGGATTCCAGTTCTGTTGTGGAGTGGACTCAAACTCCTAAAGAAAAATGTTCCCGAGGAACAGACCGTCCAAGTAGTTATGAAGCAGAATGGGACATGGTCACCACAGTCTCTTTCAAGAAGAAACCTCATTCAAATGGAGGTACTTAAAAAATAAGTGTGGAGACATTTCTTTGTTTGTAGGATGTTTTGGGTCTTTTTTCCATTATTGTAACTTGTAACCGAAGAATTGCCTCTTACATACAGTAGAATAGATTTTATTAGAACTTGAAAAGCTGGGATTCATTTGTGGTAAGAGGTGAATCTCTTGAGTGTGGGGAAAAAGAATTCACAAATGGAATAACTGTCATCTGCCTCCAATCTATTTTTTTTTCTTCAAATTGCTAGAGAATTGTATTGAAAATGAGCATTAAGTCTGAGTTCTTGCTGTGACAATTGTTAGATGTAGTAGCATTTTTATCTGCATTGGGCTCTTGCTTTCTTTGAAACAAATGGAATTTGAACTAAGTGTCATATTAGAAAGGAAAATGGAAAAATAAGTGGTTTCCTACTCAAATGCCTTTCTGTACTGCAGCAGCAGGGGGAGATGGAATGTACAGTTATGCGTACATGGGTCTTTTATATGGCCTTTTTCCTTCTGCAAAATAATTTTATAGCTACACCATTTTTGTTACAGTGTTACAGTAGAGATGTTGAAAAACAAGTTGTGGAGAAAGGACAGTGATTCACAAGTAATCTTTTTTTCTGATTCTCCCATAGTGGGGTTTCTTATATAATACTTGTTTTTCATGTATTATTTCACAGCCTGTGACTGGGGCCCATTGTGCTTGTTTCACCATCTTTATGGTGGTTTTAAATGTCACCTATGTCATGTATGAGTGTGGGATTTGGACTTCAGATTATGAATGTTTTTGGGTAAAGCACAGTCCTTGCTCCTTAAATTCTGTGTTTGAGAGGAGCTTTCCATGCTAGCAAGATACGTGTGTGTGTATATATATATTTATAGATAGCTAAACCTTGCATGTCATGTTGAGTATAGATGGTTTATTGCATCACTAGTTTGTATTGATTTTTCATCTTCATGCATCAGAGCATGTCTTCATCCACAGAGAGTGTCACTGAGCACTACTGAGTAGGATTACATTCTCTGCCACTTCTTATTTCCAATTGCTGTAATTTGATGAGAGCAGGGCCAAGGAGTGTGCCAAATTCCTTCTAGGCATGCTAGCAATTTTGTGTCCTCTGGTAAAGTAAAATTTAATTCCTTCACCGTAAATGTATATAGTCTTGCTCAGAGTGTATACATACTTGCACAGTATGGCAGAGAAGGATGAGGGGGAGATTTTCAGTTCCTCTGCCCTTCTTTTGGTAGGAGTCTTACGCAACACATGGCTAATAACTGTGGGTGATACATTTCATACAGTATTGTATATCACATTTAGTTTGAATAAGTAGCACTACATGATGGAGGTGCTGGTTGGATTTAGCTTGCTTGCTGGAGTTGGATACAGCAGTTGTACGTTTAACTGTTGGATCTCTTCTGTCACAGAATCATAGAGTATCCTGAGTTGTAAGGGACCTACAGGGACCTTCAAAGTCCAGCTCCTAGCCTTGCACAGGACAACCCCAAGAATCGCAACACGTGCCTGAGAGTGTTGTCCAAAGGCTTCTTGAACTCTGGCAGGCTTGGTGCTCTGGCCCTGGGGAGCCTGTTCCAGTACCTGACCACCTTCTGGGTGAAGAACCTTTTCCTTTAAACTGTAGGTACAGCTTTAGGGGAGCACTCGGATGGACTTGCTCGTTATTTTAGAAGTCTGTTGAAGACAAGGAGGCACAAAGAGAACTCCAGAAACAGCAGTTACAGTGTGCGTTTTATTATTAGAACCATGGCCGGGGTTTATGTTTTGTATTTGTTTTTTAGGAACGGTGACAGATAACAATGCATTTGTAATTGCTAACACTGGAAGTCAAACTGAAATCATGTGGTAATTTTTTTTTTAAGATGCTACAACTCATACAAATGGAGAAAGCAAGTGGTCCTTCCTGTTCAGTTTGACAGATCTGAAATCAATCAAACAAAACAGAAAAGGCATGGGATGGTCCTATTTGGTGTTCTGTCTGAAGGATGATGTGAAGCTTCCAGCTCTTCACTTTCATCGTGGAGATAGCAAACTATTGATTAAATGCCTTGAAAAGCATGTTGCACTGGATGAGTAAGTATCAGACAACTTAGTTATGTGAAATACTGATTATTGGTTTACTTAAATTCTGTAATGAATATCGCAGTAGTAGAATCAGTTTTCAAGGTGACCGAAACTGTGATTTCACACATGCATTTGGAAGGTAAGCTGAAGTTTTAAAGTTGTTGGATTGATTTATGAAATATTTCATAATCTGTTGAAGTGTTATTGGCTCCAAATGTCTTGATAGCTCCCTCTAGTGGGAGCGGAAGCTTGTCATGAACTTTCAGTGTAAGAGTTAAATTCTTCATGAACCACTTGTATTAAATAGGATAATTTGTATGAAAATTTGAGACCTTCTCCTTTGTGGGAAGTATCTGTAAGTATTTCCATGAGTGTGTGAGGTAACTTACAGTACTGTCAACTAAATCAATTTGTATATAAATGTTTTCCCACAGAATTCTGTTTCTCTGTAATTTCTTGCGTGGTAAATATTTCACACTTGATCTTTGAGAGTCAACTTTCTGAGTGTAAACATAGTTAGACCCTATCACAGTGTTAAATACTTGGGGATTGCTGTGTATTTATATTGCGTTACCTCCAAATTTGTAACTGGGATAAGAGCCTTTTTGATCAATGTAGCATAAGTGCAGAATAAAATAAAATGTTCTGTTCTCCCTATGTAGGCATAAGTATAATTTAAGAAGGCAGCAGGGTAGGTAAGAGTAGATAGAGCATGAAGAAACAAGTGAGATGTAATGTGCACCTATAACATGTGTAACATCAGTGTAACAGGTATTCTGCTTTCAGAAGTGTTTTGCTATTGCCGCTTCCAACATAATAGTCTGATGATAGATTTGAAGGTGGATAATGAAATGGCTTTGGGAACCCTTCCAGAGCGCTCTGTTCACATTGGCAGCCTCACCGAGGTCAGAGTTGCCTTCAACAAGTAAGGAAGATTGTTTGTTGCCAAGTGATAGTGCTAGGATGGAGAGCAAGCCAATAGGACATGAGTGTTGTACATTTATTGAACTGATCTATGAAACACTTTGGCAGTCTCCAGACATGGAGTTGCTGATAACCAGAAGTTGCCAACTGCAAGGAGAAGGTAGCATGGTCAGTGTGACCAGCTGGTGAAATGGTACTGGCTGTAGCATTGTGTGTGAGCTTTCTAAGGGGAGAAGTCAAGAAAATCAAAGCAGAGGCTATTAGGAGGGCAAGATGAACTTGTACATAAGAATATTCTCTGTATAACTGTAGATTAGAAAATCCTGAATGATAACTTCATCTTAAATTCTGAGGGTTTTTTTTCTCTAGGCTCCAACTGAATTCTCCATTGAACTTCCTTTCATTTAGTTGCATGATTTCACTTCTGTGGGCACAGGGAAACACTGTCATCCTGCCATCCCGCCTCCTCCCTCCCCTTCCCCCCAAGGAAATTGTTCCTTTTTGAGCATACTGCTCTGTGTTTACATATTTGTGGATACCTTCTGACTAGTTGCTGGTAGGCTGGGTTAGGTTTTTGAGGCAAATGGTGTAGCAACCACTGGAAAAACACCTATGTTGTACAGTGAGTCACTGAAAGCTTTATACCAGATCTGTGTGATCTGTTGCCTGTGTACTGCAGCAACATGTTTCAAATTTTCTCATTGCTAAGATAAGACAGGGAAACTTGAGGTTATATTCAAGTTTGCAGGGTCTGCTGAACTGCTTGGTAATGTCACAGTTCCAAGTATTAATGAATGCAACAGCAAATACTTCAGGAACTTTAAAGAAAAAAGCAATGGCAGCTGTGGAAAACAGATGAACTGATGAACACTGAGCTGGGCAGGGGCTTCGACTTTTAGTTTTCTTATGCAGTTAAGGTCTGCTTCTGGCACCAAATTCTCTTCTGTGGTCTAATCATGAATTATGTTGATTATTTTTTCTAAGGAAAGAGAAAAGAACAAATATGCCATGGAAGCTGTGGAAATAATAAACTTAATCTGTGTGTTTCTGTTGTTTCCTAATGGTTATTTATTCTTTAGTACATAATGCATCTAATAAGCTCACAACCTCATTTAGGAGAAGATGTTTACTCAGCTGCCTGGATGCCATAAGCAAATACTTGGCAGTGTAATTACTTGTTATCCCAGCTTCTAGTTTATAATACATGGGATATTGATGTTAAGGCAGAAATTTTAGCTTATTTCTAAATTTTCTCGCTGTCATAGGTATTTTCTTATGTTCCTATTACCTCAAACATTTTTGCCCTTCTCTAACACTGTTTCTTATAAAATGTCATGTCATTGATGAAATCACTGTGTATGAAGCAGCTAAACTCAGACAAAATATTTGTAATTTTTTGCGTTAAGGATTGCATGCCTCCTAATTTGGTTGCACCATTCTAATATTGAGAAGACACTGTGTGTATGGATGACATTTTCTAACTCACTGGATTATGAGTAAGTTTAAGAAAGTGTCTAGCTCACGAATTTTTGAACATTACCTAAGTAGCTGTTGGTGCCCACCTGACTGTCCAGAGAGAATGTTTAATTAAAAGGGAGATATGGTATAAAGTTTCCTTTTTTTTTTTTTAGTTAAGGAAAACATAATGCATGACTTGCCTTTGCCCCTGTGCTGCTTTTTAGCAAAAGCCTGTTCAACTTCATTAACCGTTGCTGACTCAGAACTATGACTGTGATGTCTGGCTGTCTCAAAATGAGATCTCTTGTTGTATTTCATATCCGTCAGTGTTAACAGTGTCCTGTCCTGTTGGAATGGGAGAGAGATAAGGCTTATTAAAGTTCTTATCTTTCACTGTAATAACATGGTAGATGATGCAGGTACTAATAAAAAGAAAAGTAATTTTTCTTTCAAAGACTAGAAGTAGTGGATTTAAACTTTGGGAGAGAGCAATAGAGAGGTATTTTATAAATGTAAGTCTGTGTGATGGATTAGAGTCAGATGGCAAAGTGCTTGGCTTTCTGCTGTCTAGCTACAAACTCCAAGCCTGCTTTCTGAGCCATTCTGTCACCTATTGAGCAGTAAATTGGTGATTCAGTAGCTGGTTAAGGAAGTGATGGGGTGCCTGTGCTGACGAAGGAGACAAAATGGGATTTTCCATTGGGGGTGCATGTGAAAGCAAAAGAACAGATTAAATACTGGGAGCAGATTTAAATACCGCAGTTCCACTGTCTTTGTTGTTACTGTTTTCATCTGCCTGTGCAAGCCTCTCGTGAAGCAAATGTTGTATTGAATAAGAGTGAACAAATACAGTGAGTTAGGCCAAATTGGGTTTGTGTTCCTTTAGCTTTTGGAGTCTGCACAGAGATACATTTGCAGGGCTGTACTGAGATGGTTCTGTTTCACAATACAATGGCTCTGGTGTTTTTTAAGCTCCTGTCAGTATGAACCTTAGAATTATTGTGACAGTGTCTGTTGTAATACTTTTGGTTAGAAATTCACTGATGTGTTTTCATGCCTTGAAAAGCGGTTTGTATTCCTTTATATAATATAATTTCTTAATGTAAGGTTGACCAACTGGTAGAAAGAATTCCTTAACTGTATAGGGTGACATAGGGTCTTTTCACTTCCTCAGTTATGTTAAAGGAGTTTCAGCGTATATTGCGCTGAGGCTGACTCTGTCGCACTGCATTTCATGTGTCACTTTTTTTTTTGTCCATTGTCAAAAATAGAAAAATATAGTTGCAGAAAACTTTTGTCACTTACATTAAATGGGGTTATCTTCCAGAGTAATTTCTCAAAAATTTTTCAAAAGTTTCATTTTTCAAGGAATGAGAGAGTACAATTCAGAATGAATATGACAAGGACTAATCTTTTGAAAAGTGAAAGTCCGGTTTTGTGTAGCGTTAGCTTGCTAACTTGTGCCAAAGACTAAGAGTGATCTTGTATCAAATCTGCTTTTTTTTTGCACAAAGCCTGAAATGTGACTTCAAAAAACAGTAAATGTTCTAAAAACATGTTCAGACAAAAATGGTGGTATCCACACACCCTTTTGTAATTTTATTGCAGATCTCCAGATCATGAACGTGTTCTTCTTGTGAAGACTCAGAAGTCACTGTCTCAGTCTTTTGAAAATCTCCTTGATGAACCATCATATGGCTTATTACAAGTATGTATTATCTTGCAATTTTTTATTCTGAAGACATGCGTTAAAAAAAATCCATTCTGCCATGTCACAGAAGTATTCTCTGAATAATGATTTAATGCCGTTATAGAATCACTAATTCCATTTATGGCTTTATTGTTAATTATTGCCAATAATAATGCTATTGTAGAAGCATTGACTGTATCCTAAAACAATTGTGTACTATAGAAAATGCACGTAATTATAAGTTGTTTTCTATGATCTAATAATTTCTGATTTCCATCTGGTACTATTTCAAACTTACTCAATTTGATGTTCTCTGATTCTATACATTTGGGCACAAAAAGTTTTAGAGGAAAAAGGAGAAATTTTAGGACTTAGCAAAACATATTAATTATAATTTAATTTTCTCTTGACTGAATATTTTTTCATTGATATTTTCTGACTCTTTTGAAGGGATGCTGCAAAAACACCAGTAGAGAGGCTAATACTGTCTGAAAAATGTTTTTTTTTTTTTTTAATACTAAAACTGCTTATCATTTGGTGGGGTCTGTTGACTTGTGAAAGTCAGCAGCAAAATCTTTCACTGACTTCAATGAGGCCAGAGTTTTGACCTACTGACCTGTTTAGTAAAGAAAGTCTTTGTGAGTGAATTACGTTAGTTTCTGGATTTAGTTGTCCAATCAAGTTTTGTGTGAGATTCCTAACAGAACGTGATGGTTCAAACTATTTTTTCTATGAAGATAGGGAAACTATGCATAAGTAAGATGTTTTGTGCCATTAATCACTGGAAAGTAAACAGTAGATCTGATCCACTTCCATACATAGGTCAGGCTTACCAAGAACACTGGTATCCGATTTTTCAAATCAATCAAGAGTATTATTTTCATACTTAAGATTTATTTTTTTAATCATGTGATGACTGCTTTGTGTTACTACTGATACATGAAACTTCAGTAACTTTGAGATCTACAGGACTTTTCCTGATGATTTGCTTTGATTACAAAAATTACAAGTAGTCTGAGGCTTTTTGTGTTTTGCTTGTTTTCTTCATTGTAACACAGAAATTGAAGAGAGATCCATACACAGTAACAATGGGAAGATTTTCCAAAGTTACGAACTATATTTTTGACAGTTTCCGTTTGAGTGACCCATCAAATCAAAGACGACCACCATCAGAAATGGCAGACCTTATCAATGATACTATTCCAGGGCTGAAGATAAATCAGCAGGAAGAACCAGGATTTGAAGTCATTACGCGAGTGAGTGTATAAATGAATGATAGAGGTGCATTGATTGTTTTATGCGCTCCTTTAAAGGAATGGTAGGACTTGAAGCATGGTGAGTTACACTGTTTATGCAGTTGTAGCATATGCTGCATTACTGTTTTTTCACAAGTTACGTCTGAATACACTATTTTTATTCACGAAAATGTGAGTTTTGTTTTGAAAGGAAGTTTGTAATTAAGGAAATGGCTACTATAGTTGTCTTAGAGTCACTCCCTTAAAAAGTGTCCAGTTTTATGTTTTGTCTTTCCTTTGAGGTCAGAACTAGGTTAAGGAAAATTGGGGAATGCAGGTTAATAACCAGCTTTCTTGCCTAATCACTTCAGTGATTTCAGTTTCTTTTAAGAGGGCTGAGATTAAAACAGTGTTTAATTGCATGATTAATGTCAAGGGGGTATAAATTACAGATTTATGTATGATTTGAACCAAAACTGGAATGAACTTATAATTGGATCATGAATCACTGTGGGCTCTTGTTGGTATCTTTTACAGATTTTTAAATGCTTATGATTACTATTTAAGCAGCTTACATATTTTTAAATCATTAAATCTTTTATGTTTTTTTTTTCTTGAGTTCAAGGCAGTGTTAATGTCTTAGCAGTAGCTGTTTGAAGTATGTAGTTCTAAGAAGTTGCTGCCTAGCACTTAATCAGTTAATTTATCAATAAGAAAAAGTATCATGAATGTTACATATGAAAAATAACACTGACCTATATGTATTAATCTGACAAATGCCTTGGATGTCTAAGGAGTTGAAACAGAAATTGATTTGGGTGTTGCCATCATAATAAATATTTTTAGGAAGTTATGAATTACTGTCTGCTGAATTTGGCTGTCCTTAAACATGCAGTTTGAGAACTGAGAGGGACTAACCACAAACTGAAACTTTGGATGGGTGTCAGAAGTTCTGAAAGTACATACAGTCTTGGGTTTTTTTAAGAGGCCTTTTTTATTTGTAGTGAAATTGATCTTTCAGTCACACTGTGCAGTCTCTGTGGGGATAACATCTCTGAGCTCAACTTGTTTTTCAGTTCTCTGTTTTTGAAGTGAAGTTTTTTATTGTCCTTGTTTGCTGTGTTGCACATACTTAATACATTTCCAGTTGCATAGAGGCTTTTAGTTTATGGGAAGCTAGCTCAGAGGTGTTTGTGGAGTTAGAAAGTTATTTAAAACACATGCATCCTCCAGAATCTGAAATATTAATATGTACAGCCAGGTCCTCAGCACAAAGTGTCTTACTCTAAAGATATGCTTGTGTTAGTCCACACTCTTGGTGGTGTGGACTAACAGCCTTAGACCCTTAGAGTTGCTACTGAGGTATGTGCATCTGAAAATGTAGTTGCACTGAATATAAGAAACCAGCAAGCTTAATACTATTTGGGCAATTTTGTGCAGTTGTTTGAAATTACTGAAGCACTTTGTGGGGGTTCATGTAATGGGTTTTTTCTGTGTTTCAGATCGATCTAGGAAAACAGCCTGAAGTTAGTAGAAGAGAGCCTGTATCAGCTGAAGAATGGGCTAAGAACATGGATTCTGAAGGAAGAATTTTAGATGTTGACTACATAAAGCGATCAATATTCAAAGGGGTAACTTGTTTTTCTAAATTCAGCAAGACATATGTCTTGATGCTGGCTCATTTTACTTTCCTTCCCAAACCGTGGTTATGCTGTTTTCATTATGCTTGTAATGCTTCATGCAGGACTTTGAGCATGACCCAGTCAGTATTGTTAGAGACTTCATAAAGCTTTCATGCTAACCAAATACCTCAGCAGTCTTAGAGAGCCATACTGAGTGCTCTACAAGGAGAGGGATCTTTGGTGGGTCGCTAAAGTGAATGAGTTGAAAACAAGAGGCTGAAATGGTAAAGAAATCAAAGCAGCTTTCAGGAAAAGACCAGTGCTCCAGTGCTAGGATATCGGGTTTATTCTTTTTTTTTAAAATGTTTTTTTTTTCTATTCGTCTCCAGCAAAAACTTCTCTTTTTGCCCAGTAGTTTGCCTCGATTTGACCCTCGTCAGAGCAGTCCTAAACACTTTTGCTGGTTATTTTTAATTGAACTGAGAGGTTTTGCAATATGAATGTGAATTTTGTCTCAGTAATGTAAATTTTGAAAACTGTGGTTATGTCCTGTAGCTTTTCTACCTAACTCTACTTTAGTTTTTCTATATTTTGGTGGGATTCTACCTACCTTAACACATTCATTGTGTGTGTGTTGATGAAGCATGCAGTCTATTTGAGCAGAAGTAGAGAATGATAACATTGATACTACAGATTTTTCAAAGACCTGTATATATTAAGTAATGTACTGTAAAGAAAGTAGAGTGAAAATGAGACCCTTTTTGGTTTCTGTGACTGTTTCTTAATATTCACATGCCTGAGGTGCCCCATCAAGGACCCTACCACAGTCATGAAAATTACTACAAATCTTTTCTTCCTGTAGCCCCTTTTCTCATAATTTCTGACCCTTGTCAGAGGAGTGCTCTATTTTATTTAGGACTCAAGATCCAAACAACTTCCAGTACATTGTGCAGATCCTCAGTAAAGAAAGAAAAAAAAGTTAAAATACATCTCTTAAACTGTTGGCCTGTTACTGGAGATATTCTAGTTACTGCTTGGTTTTGAATTGGATGATGGTATTGGTAAATGAAGAAATATAATGAGGAATGAAGCTGGCCTTGGTCTGGTGAACTGGGGACTCTCATAGCAAAAGTGCTTCATTCTTACGACTGTATTTCAGGAGTTGAAAGAAACTCTTTTGATGAGAGTAGGCTATGATTCAACCAGTCCATTGACAGCTTTATCATCTACAAATGTTGAGCATTACTTGAAAGATTTCTGACAAACACTCTTCTTGAGCGGACACTGGTAATTTTGATTGGAAGATTTGTTTGAAGGCTGGCTGTGTCTTGTTAGATGAAAATATTTGTTTTAAAAAATAAATAAAAAGAAGTCTAGTCCTCAAGGTAAGTTTGTGGCGAGACCAGAAGTTTGGCAGTTAAGCAGCATGATATTTAAATTCACACATTTTAAAAGTACTTTTTCTTCCTTCTTAAAGTCTGTGATGCTCTAAGTTTTTTATTGCTAGCAGTGAAGCAAAAATGTAGGGAGAAAATTATTTTCTAAAGTTTCTTTTTTTGTCTAAGCATGAATCCAGTGCTTCTACAGTTTTTGCTTAATCATACTCTCTTCCATCTGTTTTCTCCAGGTGTGATACCCAGTTAGTGTGTAAAATTTGGCTACAATGTAAAAAGAAACTAACATATAAAAATTTTATGAAATTGTTGCTTTGAGAAGTGTTCTGTAGCTATAAGAATGTTTTCTCACAATATGGAAGTAGTTGATGTTTCATATCCATTTTTCCCTAGGGTCTCTGCCATACTTTAAGAAAAGAGGCATGGAAATTTCTTTTGGGGTATTTTCCTTGGAATAGCTCTAAAGAAGAGAGAGCAAATCTGCAAAAAAGGAAAACGTGAGTACAGTGATTTTTTTTGTTACAAAATGAATTTAAAAGTGGCATCTTTTCTTAAGACATCATGATGTAGAAAGCTTTTTGGAATGTTGAAAGGCATTTCAATGCAAGAACCGTGTGGGACTGTCTTAAAAATTATTGTTATGATTATATATAATATAAAAATAAACCCAGGATGGTGTTATTCCGTTTATATAAAGAGAACAAATTGAATGGATGAATGGTTGAAAACAAAAAAAAAAGAAATGTAATAATTTAGCATGTTTGGTTTCAAAGTTTATCTTTCTTCTTTAGGGATGAATATTTCAGGATGAAACTGCAGTGGAAATCTGTCAGTGAGGAGCAGGAAAAACGAAATTCAAGATTAAGAGATTACAGGAGTCTTATAGGTAAATTTAGATTTCGAAATATACTTAACTGTACAAATTCACACACTTCAACAGTGTAATATGAAGTGGAAAAAATGTACCCTTTTGAGGAACCTATATGAAGAGACACTAAAACCTCATATGTTTCTCTTTTCAGATGTGTCTGAACTTTGTTATATACTTAATACTAAATCTTTCTTAACTAGAGTAATTCACAGCTTTACACATTAGTGTAACAAAATGGCTGGATTTTTAAACTTTCTTTACTTGATAACAAAGGATCTTTATTTTCTGTTACGTCATGATTTGTTTTTACCAGAAATGTTCTTAAAATAATGACATACAATAAGAACATAAAAACATGTCTGTTCCTATTTTATAATTCCTTACAGGGATTTGTGTATGTGCATTCTGACTCATGCGGTCTTATTTTAAAAATGTCATCAGATGACATGCTGACTATTAGTAATTTGTATCCTCAGTTCTCTGGTAGCAAGATCTGGACAGCAATGTTTAGGATTTCTAAATAGTTATTTTAGGAGACAGGATAAGATTTTTGTGTTATCCTGAGACATAGACTAAACTTATTTCAGGCAGTTATTCAACAGGCAAGCTAAAAGGGTCAAAATCTAGTCTTGATAGGTTAGTAAAATACATTTTTAGAAAGTGTTAACAGAAAAAAATATTCAGAGTTGAAAAAAGGCCAGATATCTGATTCTGTTGAAGCTATTCTTTTCCTTTTTAAGTAATTGAAACAGAGGTGACAATATTAGGCTTATGTTGTAAAATAGATTCCAAACAACAAAATACTTCTTTTATCAAAATGCGTTCAAAATGTGGGTGATTTCACTACATCAGTGTTGAATTTTGCATTATTAAAGAGTATGCTATGTGCTTGGTATGTTTGAGGTATCAACACTGCCTGATGAAAGAGCAGTTTCATCTCAGTCTGGGTTACAGGAACTTGTTAAAGAGTATTTATAAACATGCTGTCATGAACTATCACAGAGTCTTTGAGCTAATCATGTGGTAGCTTTCCAGCTATGGTTTATGCTGCATCACGTAAGTATTCATAATTGGCATTGTGTAGCTAACTCAAATAAAATTTTTCTTAATCCTCCTAAATGTAAAACATTTTTGCTGAATTATAATCAGTAATTTTTCCATAAAAAATATTAACAAAAAAAGGGCATAAAGCTTTAAAATGTTTATATGCAAATCCTTTTATTGCAGATAGGAAGGATTTTCTTTCTTTTAAAAGATTCTTTGTTTTACAATTACATTCAGTTATGCAGTTGTCTCAAACACTTCAAAGCTTTGCAACAGTGAGGAAGAAAGCAGCAGCTTAAGCATTTTGAATTTGTTTGATACTGGCTTTGTAGAACTGATTTTGAAAATGTTTTTAAATCTGGACTGTTTTCTTAGAAAAAGATGTCAACAGGACAGATCGAACAAATAAATTCTATGAAGGTGAAGATAATCCAGGACTGATTTTACTTCATGATATTTTGATGACCTATTGCATGTATGATTTTGACTTAGGTAAGTTGTGTCACTCTGAATGCAAAAGCCTTTTTGGTTTAGTAGATAATTTTGTTCAGTTTTTCTTCCTCTCTTTCAATTTGATACTTATTGCAGGCATTTGAATTCATCAGCTGAGGTGGGATTGGAAATTGAGTGGCAATTTGTCTTCACCATAGACCTACTGCTGTGGGGTTTTTTTGTTCGTTTTGTTTGGTTTAGGAGTTTTTTTCCCTCTTTCTTTTCTCAGAGTTTTAAATAGGTTTGAGTTTTTGGAGCTTGAGTGTTTATATCCATTTTTAAGACCGATATATCAATAAAAATGATAAACCAGCTGCCACTGCTGTAATTAAAGCTCAGCATGCTGAACCAGCTGTTTGTAAACATGGTGTTATTGTGAATATTTTAAAAGCTGGTTCTTGAGGAGTGCACTTAGCAATCTGTCAAAAATTGCGCTTTAGTGCATGCATCTGTTGCAGAGGGAAAAGGATAGAACATCCTGCCTTAATCACAGTGTTAATGTGATGTCTAAGTCTTGGCTTCCTGTTAATTGTCTTGGGAGGTTGTCTTAGCTGGTTGCCCCTCCACTGCTGGCATGGCATTTGGCTGTTTTATACTTGGGAGATTTTTTTGGTATTCTGTCTCAGAAAAGTTTTGGTGTTCTAAAAGCCAAAGTTTTAAAAGATTTTGAAGAAAGAAATTAGGAATTGCTAGTAAACATGCTGCAGAGCCATAGTTCTTGTCAGCTTTTGTTCTTTCTGAAAGTCTTTAAAGTGTCTTGATCTTTGGCTAGAAAAAGGAGGAAACCAAAACTGATTGAGATGGTTTAAACATGTAGCTCTGTTCCACACGCATTTCCACATTTCAACCTGCATTAATGCACAGTGACATTTTAAGTGAAATTAAAACAGACTCACCACGCACTCTATTAAAAACATTGTTCAGACAGCTGATATGTGAACAAGTCTTTTGTTTTATAAACAAGAATGATGGAAATATAGGAAATTTGACATAGTCCACGGCTTCTAAACTGCTCAAGCATTGGTGCAGTGCTGCTCTTAATCTTTCGACAGCAGCTGTAGGGAGGTCTGAATAGTGCCACAAACTGCGCCAGGTAGGAGAGGGGACAGAACAGCTGTTAATACAGTATTTTTCTGAATTAATTCCTTAAGTCTGCATTAATGAAACTGGTTTTATTATATAAGAGACTTTTAGGCTGTGTTGAATGTTTTAAACTGTCTCTGCACTTATTTTTAGTTGGCTGTAGTATTAAATGTGTGGGGAATAAAACTTTTTCTTAATTTTCACCTTTTAATTATTTGTCTGTTTGCTCTTATTTGTTCCAGTTGTCCTCTCACACTTGCTCCATATTTTCAGTCATTGACTCTAATCCTCTCTTCGGTTATTCAGTTACAGTTGCATCATTAAGAAATTGTTAGCCAACTGAGAAATATTGTGCTAAACCAGCCACTGATGACAGACATGCACATTGTGTTCTCTTACTTAGGGGGGTCAGCAGTAAGGCAGTAGATAAGCTGACACTAGCATCAGTGATAAGGTAATTGGAAGTTGTGAAGAACGGAAAAAATGACCTGTAAAAATCATTGTCCTCTACTGGTCTTCATTGGACTGTTAATTACAGGCAAGAAAGCTGAAAGAAGCATAAAAAACTATAACATTTTGAATTTTTTTATACAACTAAAATTTTACAGCTGTTTGTAAAAATTTCATGCTTTAGTGGGCATTTCCTTCTCCAGTTAAGTGGAAGCTTTTCTTACAAGGCATGCAAGTGCTTTTTAGAGGATATGAGCTTGATTCACCACTTCTAGGCACAGAAATCTAAAAGCACTCCTCGAATCAGGTCTAGATATGTGTTGCTTCCGTGCTTCTTGCAAGCAATACTTTGCTATTAATTCCCTTCTTTGCTTTGATAAGTAGTATTCTTTGTTGTTGTCTGCTTGGTTACACAGATGGTCTTAGTCTTGGGTGTATTTAAAGATACAACCCAAGCAGAATAGTCCCTACTTCCCTAAATGAAGGAATTCTTAAAGCATATTCAGTGCCAGAAAAAAAAGAAGTGTAAATTGTGAAATTTTCTTCATAAAAGCTGTTGCGCTGTGTTTTCCTGGAATTGAAACTCAACATCTCTTTAAATCAACTTGAGATGAAAATCTTCAGTTGGTGGTGGGTGGAGGAGAGTGGGAAGACATTAGAAAGTTTTAAATGTCTTGAAGAAAGCAACCAATTACAGATAGAAAGAAGACTATATACCAGTTTGTATTTGTGATGGTGCTAGGTATATATTTAATCTTCTTAAAAATATCAATATGTGCTCCTGAGCTGTAAATGGGAACTTGTTTCCTAAAAATCTATTGTGGTGTCAGCTCAGTTTGTACATATTTTAACAACTACTAGAACAGTATGTTTGCTTCATGTTCTCTTTAGGTTGGCAGAAATGGCTGATAAATCTTATTAGGTCTTCTGGATGTGGGTGGTTATTAATACAAAATTGTAATTGAATTGGAGAATTATAGTATCTGTACAAACTTGGAATGCTTACAGTTGTTTCACTCAGTCATTCATCACACTTGAAAAATTACTGTTTAACTGCTCAGTTTAAATTCCTGTTTGCTTTTTCCTCTCCCTTTTTCTCCAACAAGGGTATGTGCAGGGGATGAGCGACTTGCTGTCACCTGTCTTGTATGTTATGGAGAATGAAGTAGATGCCTTTTGGTGCTTTGTATCATACATGGATCAAATGGTAAAATAAGGCTTTTTTTAGTCCACATAAACAGATAAGCTACAGATAGCATTTGGGGTTAATTGTATTTTATAAGTTGTAGTGGTTATTTTGAATTCTTCTAAAGCAGTCATTTTATGTTTGGAGTCAAGATACTTTTTCTGATTGTCACAGATTGTGGTGGGTTTGCAGTACTATTGCTGTGCAATACAGACAAACTTGGCTCCCTCAGAATTCCAAAGTGACTCAGAGCCATCACAGACAGATTTGTGTTTATCAGGAGTCTGCAAGCAGGATTTTGTTCAGGATAGTGGTTCCCTGTCATACCTGCCTTTTGACATTTGTTAAATGCAATTTAGACTTTATGCAAACTGAAGCTTTTGTGTGCATTTGGCAAAACAATGTGACCGGTATGAGAGTGAAAAAACAAGTTGTCTTTTTGGCTATGAGTGCAGTCACGTTGCTTGGAAGTACAGAGCTTAGGCTGACGTAAACTAACATTTATTACATACAAAAGTGCTAGCAAAGAAATACAGTTCATTGCTTTAGTTAAACTTCTCAGTAAAAGGCAGACATTTCATTAGATAAAAATGTGGTTAAATATTCATGTGTTAAATACCTGGAGTATGAGAACCGCTCATTGTGGTGGCAATAACAAAACTTTTTTTTAAATTCAAAAATAGCTGCAAATCTTAAAATTATCATAGTTAATAAAAATGACAGTGTTAATATTTTATTCTTTACAGCACCAGAATTTTGAAGAACAGATGCAGGGTATGAAGACACAACTAATTCAGCTGAGTACTTTGCTTCGTTTACTAGACAGTGGATTTTGCAGTTATTTAGGTACGTGTATTATTCATGCACAAAAACTGAAACAATTTACTGCATTCCGTGTGCAGTGATATCCTTACCAATCTAAATATAATTCCAATAGTACTATTTATATGAATACAAGACTTCTAAATAAATAATACCTAAAAGATTTCAATAATAGCTCCATGCCTCTTGAAAAACAGGGTCATCTTGCTACCAGTTTTAAAAATATGCCCTCCTCCAGCAAATATCTTTGATTTTGAAAAGGGGCTACCATCTTCAAAATTAATGGTATGAATGTGTACCTGTAAAGTGTGGGGTTTGTTTTGTTTATTTTTTTACATGCTGTCATAACAAATTCGGTGTTTATGAAACGTAACACTCTTATTCCTAGAATCTCAAGACTCAGGCTACCTTTATTTTTGCTTCCGGTGGCTTCTTATCAGATTTAAAAGGGAATTTAGCTTTCAAGATATTCTTCGACTCTGGGAGGTAAGGAGATATTTCATTACACAAACTCCAGCAGTCTTTGATCCACACTTTTTGTTTCAAAGCCCGTTCTGCAAAGTGTTTCATTCTCTGATAGATTAAAAAAAAGTATTTAGTGCAATGATCTGGGGACAAATGAGCATATCTTACAACTTTTTAGCCAAAAGAACAGCTTGGGAAGTTAATGAAAAAAAGTACTTATTAGAGCTGGTGGGGATCAATTGGATTTTTCAAAAAGGTTTGGACAAGAGCCTTCAAATTAGACACTCTGAGTGTAAGTAGTAAGTGGAGAGTATCAGTTAACTGTTAATGGAAAACAGCTCATGCTAGAAGAAAGAGCATTTGTGTATATGTGTTTGATTAATTGGTAGGACTTTATAGACTAAGTGGAATAAAGTACTGTCAGGGTAGCTTGTGTTAAGTGGAACCACGAAGAAGATGATGTCAGAAGATCTAGGTAATCTTGATGATAAGGCCTTATGGTACCAAAAACCATTATGTTAAACATAAAAATGTTGAAGTTCTGATAAATCCAGGTTAATGAGATCCTTTTTGATTTAGGTGATCTTGGGATTGGATAGAATAATTGAGATGAACTAATATTTTTGTTGAACACTAATTCTTTGTTCCAAGAACATGGCAAAGTGTGTCAACATTACAGGTTTATTGTCTAAGATGCATTTCACAAGGGCGTGGTATCCAGTGGAAACTCAAAACAAGAGGATAAACGTTCAGATGAATGAAATTAGTATTTTCTGGGACATAACATCACGTGCTGGGGAACAGCAGGGTAATGAAAAGAACAGGGCTGAGATGCATAAAGCTCGTAATATAATGAAAAATAATGTTGTTTCTGTTGGGATGAAAAATAGTGTTGATGCTTTTATTCACTTTTTCTGCTAATGAAAAAGGAGTCACATAAAGAGGAGGACCAGTATTTAAAACTGTCTCAAGTAAATCTTTTTTAGGTTTTTATCGTCAGTTGGTGGAATTTACTATCATAGAGTACTGAGGTGGTATTTTAACGAGAGAACAGAAAAATTCATGAATAACATTCATAAATAAGGGAACCAATATGTACCAAAAGAATTCTGTTATTCCAAGGTATAAATGATAATGGTTCGACAGGGAAATGTACTCATCTCTTCCCCTCCATATTATGTTGTCTTCTCAGTATTTTTTAAACAGTAATTTTTCTTTTTAAGTTGATGACAACAGTATTTTTATTTACAGTTTATAGTCCCAGGCTAGCATGTTTTTATCACCTCTGCTTTAATGCACGTATATGTGTGCATAGAGAAAAGAAACACTATATTTCTCTCTCAAGCATTTTTTTTTCCTCTCTTAGGAAGATGATGGAAACCTATTGATATATGATAGTCTTGTTGGTTTCTTCTAGCACATCATAATGTATGTTTACGGCAAGTGTTCAATTTCTTTGCTAGGAGATATGGAATGGGAAAGGGAGTATCTTGTTTTCCTTTTCAAAACAAACTAATTAAAGACATTATGTTGATGTTTTTATGCAAAAGCTCGTGCCACCTTTATCACAGTTCCAAGTCCAGTTTACAGTGGGTTGTTTTATTCCTGTGCATAGCCATGCAGCTTCACTGGTATCAGTGAAGTGTGTAAGTGGGATATAGGTGAGCCATAGGCACAAGAAGCACACCTCCATTGTAATCAGTAGAGAGAAATTAACTGCTTTTTTTGGGCATCTCAGTCTAAGCAAAACTCAAGTGCTGTTTTGTAATAGCACATGAATTGAAGGAATCAATTTGAAGGTAATATACTCACTTGTGGAGGGTGAAATAGGAAGAAGGAGAGGTACCATCTGAGGTTCGAGAATTTATGGGGCTTTTTCCATCTAATCTGTTAATTTCAGAGTGTTCTTGTGGATCTCTATTTCTGTCCTCTGACTACTGTGAACGACTAAGTTATCATTGGACAGTTTTTCCATATTCCCACTGACTTCATGACTGTTTTATCTCAAAAATGAATGAAAAAGATACTTCACTAAACTGGCTATTAGACATTCACCTTAGAGATGGGAGATACCAGTCCTCATCAGCTGGAGTAGAGGCTAAAAGTTACATGCAATGCCTTTGTACAGAAACATGAATGTGGGTTGTACTACTGTGTCTGTGGGTAGGTTTACTTGCAGCACATTTTAGCAGTGTCTCTCAAACTCAGCCCAGATAGACAGCATACTTACCCACTGCTTACATGTCCCAAAATTCAGAGCAGTTCAGTCCCTCCTTGACACCAGAGGGACAGGCAATATCACCTGGTAATTCCAGCCATCTCTTAATCTTTTGGTTGCACAGTGGGTTGCTTCATTCTCAGGATGGTGCAGGAAAGCCAGGTGGAAAAAGAAGAATCCCAGAAAAATTTTGTAACAGAATAACAGAGCTAACTCACACCTGCCTCCAGTGTTACTCTGGTGCTGCTCACATAATACAAACCCAGAACGACCTGGTCATAAGTTACTTTACATACATGCTGATATTGGTTACAAATATTCATGGATGCTGAGGTAGCCCTAGACCAAATGAGTCCTTACTTGTATAGCTTTATCAGAAAGAAAGAATAAGAAAAGAATTATCATTCTTAAGTGGTATATTTTTATATTTATAGTTTAAATACTGCTTTTCTTCCATCCTTTCAGCACGTTGTAATGCTGCTGTTATGCATTTACATACATGGTTATGGTTTAAGTGCATGTTCTGCACCAGATTTCAAAAGGTTTATCAAAAATGGTAGCAAAAAGTATGGACTTTTTTTGCCGCAATTTGATGTTGAACCAAATCTATGTACACCTGTCAGTATTTCCTTATGAAGTGCAAGTGAAAAAAACACCAACACAATAGTGTGTAGACAGAGTGTCTTTGGTAGACTATTGGCATTTTCATTTAATTGTTATTATCAATCAGCTTATTTGCATTCCAGTTTTTTTCCTGGAGTGAGAATGCTTTAAGAGAATATTGGGTGTCTGAAAAAGATGGGAAATTTAATTCTGGACTGAAGGAACTGAACCTTAATTGAAATATTCAAGATTAATTGCACCTTATTTGAGAGTAGATCCATTATCCTAAATCATTTGTCTGTTTGTCAGGGCAGTTTGTGCAAACAGACTTCTGCTGCTTTCTGGTTTTGTTGTCAAAACCGTTTTCCAGCTTTATGCCCACCACACGCATTCTCTTCAAATAGTTTTTTTAATATATTTTCCTGAACATGCTAAAATAGGGTGTTAGTACTGAGGTTGCACATTTCAATCCCAGTGAACTTGAAAATTATCAATTTGGTCTATAGGACCAAAAGCCAGTGTGTCTGCAGTCAGAAAGTATCACCCACCCGCCCAATATCTGCATGTACATGTTTTTGGGTTCTTCTAGGGAGGCAGTTGGGAAAAAATTTTATCGCTTTATTTATAACTGTGAGAACCTTTTGAAGGTATTGCTGAGCATGACACACTTCTACCAATTCACACTTAATGCAGACACACTAAGCCACGCATCTAATTCTTCAGTTTTAATTACTTCTGTTTCACAGGAGCTGAGGCAGAACACACAAGCTCAAGCAGCTTAAGAGCATTATAGTGGATAATGTGGTAGACACAGAAGTCTTAAAGAACCATATAGGTATTTTGTGACTCAGACTTGCAGTTGTCACTAATGGGCCAAAAGAAAAATTCCAAAAAGTTGTACAAATACTTAATTGTCTTCAAAAATAGCTTATTGCCAGTTAAGTGACTCAGCTTGAAGACTTATTTTCCAAGAACCACTTTCCTTTTCAGAGGAAAAGTATAATAATTTCAAATGCATTTTTTTATATTTTAACAGGTCATGTGGACAGAATTGCCTTGTCAGAATTTTCATCTTCTCCTTTGTTGTGCTATCCTAGAATCTGAAAAACAGCAAATAATGGACAAGCATTATGACTTTAATGACATCTTAAAGGTACCGAATTCTTATGCATTATTGTGCTGGTTTTGACTGGGGTAGAGGTAATTGTCTTCATAGTGGCTAGTATGGGGCTGTGTTTTGGGTATTATGTTAAATATCGAGGTTTTGGAGTTAATGCAATATGATTGTAGTTTACATCATGGGAGGAAGAGATGCATGATATCATCTGAAGGGTTAAATGTCAACTGATGGTCTATCCTCCGTGCTTTCAAAATGGTTTATTGTATGTCTGGTTAGTGATAAGATGAAAAATGGTTCTCCCCCTCAGACTACTACCTAGTATGTTTAATCTTAACTGTTGCTTTTTCTTCTGTCATCTAATTTGTTAACTCTGAAAATGTGAGCTGGGGGAAGTATTCAGGAGGGCTAGATAGTTTGACATTTGTAGAAGTGCCGTGGATTGTTCTTGTAGATCTTGGAAACTGGTGAAAGCCAGCTGTTGCAACTCCATCTTTGAGTAGCTATTTCTGAAAGCAAGTAGACTATGTTAGCCTTTCATAGCTTAAGGGGCACGCTTATAAGGTGATACTTATTAGCAGTACAGTACAGTGTTAGTGTATTTTGCAGTAAAGCATATTTACCATTTATCTCACTATGCTTTGTGAATGCATTTTTAGCATATCAATGAACTGTCAATGAAAATTGATGTGGAATATATACTCTGCAAAGCAGAAGCAATTTCTATGCAGATGATGAATTGCAAGGTAAAGATATTTTGAATATATCTACTGTGAATGTTTATAGACAGTAAAAATATGTCATTAGCTGAAAGTGTTCATGTATGACTTGTGAAATAACTAAATGCCCACGTACAATAAAGGATGTTCTGTAGCTATACAGCACATATATTCTAAAAGTTTGTAAGCAAGAGTGATTGATTTTATAGTGTAATACTGTTCACTGAGGGAAAGCTGGATTGTGTGTTTTGGTTGTGATTTCTCAACTCTCACTAGCTAATACCACTGCAAGAAATTTCACGTTCAGGGTGCTCTAGAAAAGCCAGTTCAAAGGTGTATTGCACTGAAAGCACATCAGACTTACTAGACAGAAATCAATGGGTCACCCACTAAAACTAATTTCAATAACATGAAGTGTAATTGTAATAGTTGATTAGACTTTTATTTTTGTAATGAAGATAATGTTGTTAATCAGGAATTGATTCTTGAGCCTGTTCCCTTTACTGTCTTTTTGAAAAGCAGCTAGAGAAAATGGTAGCTGTAAGCCAAGTAATGCTGAGAGAGATTCTTTCAGTACAGCTAGATTTAGATGATTGTTTACATACTGGCGGTTCAGAGCAGATAGAGTGGGACTTTGTTGTTAATTTTTTTCATTCCATTACAGTGATTTTTAATATTTCCTTCTGTCTTGTCATTTGCAGGAATTGCCTCAAGCAGTTAGTGAGATTCTGGGGATAGAAAGCAGTTCTGTAACACCAGATTCAGATACTGGAGAGGATGAAAGTGCAGCTGAGTTGAGTTGTCCCACATCATTGTATCAGAGTATCTCAACACCTGTAATTGCTGCCAATGGAACAAGAGACAGCACTCAGCAGATGTCTGAGACACAGAGCCTGACACCTGCGTAATTATACTTGGTTACGTTGAAGAAAGACTTTTACTGAGCACATTTCTTTCAAGCACTTGAGAGGTGGATATTTAAATTTGGCGTTGATTAAGCTTTAAGGTTGTAAAGAAAATCTGTACTGTAATGCTCTTGCATTAAAGCTTTACAACATGACTCAACTATTTTTGTAGTTTCTTCTACCAAGATAGCCTTTTGTTTTCAATAACATTCCTTAATATTTTTGTAGCCAAGTGCATTTTCTTTTTGCTGGTAAACTGGAAATGGATGGTGATTAAGAATGAATTTGAAAATTGTGCATTTGCTGAGCTTTCACACATACTGATCTAAGACAGTGTGAGCTCTTTGATTTGAGCAGATTCATGATATGCCAGCTGAAGCTGCTATACAAAGTTTTCAAGCTGAAGAGATGCTGATGTGCTAAAGGAGGATTGTTTTGTAAATGGATTTTCCCTATCTCAAATGTTTACAAAAATACTTCTAAGTATTTGTTGCTGGTTGAATGTAGATTTGAAGTGGACATTGATACTTACACAGTTTAATGTCCAAATACTGAATTTTGTGTAATTGGGAGTGGATGAACAGTATATTTTTACATTAACATATCTTCACTTTATATATACATATATATATTTACACACGTACACACACTATATACACAAATGTTTGTGAATAATAAAAAGGATAGTCATATTTTCAATATCTGAATAAACTTGACTGTTCATTCATATGAATCAGTTTGACCAAATTAAGGCACAGCTCCAACCTGGGCTCTTTTTCAAAAATTTTCTAACAGGTAACTTTCATGTGAATACGTTCAGTCTGACACTTGAGGTAATTTTGCAATTGATTTCTTGCAAACTTTACTAATGTTCATATTTGCTAATATATTATGTGATTGATTAACTACTTACACTGTTTTTATGGCAACATTATTTGGAGAATTAATAAACCAACCAACAAATCACACCCAAAATAGTAATCACATTTAACATGAACACATTTTTTGTATCTGCAAAAGGCAGTGAGCTTGTTTCATGCCATGCTGATGTCCTATGACATTGTGTGAAATTTAACATAACTGATTGTGTATTCATTATTTGGTAACTATTGTACATATATAAAATAAAAATCAAAGCTGATTTAGTGTTTTTAATTAAATCATATTTAGAGAAAAAATCTAGTTGTCTGGTTGTTGATATAAGACCATGAGATAGAGGGGGAGAGCTAATGCTTAGCCCATGGCTATTATAAATTTTGTGAGTAAGGAAGGGCAGTGGGAGTATCTGTTTATTACAGAGCGGAACACGCCTTTCCTTTAGGCGGTTGATGTGTGGAATATGGCAGGGCTTTCTTCTGGAGCAGTTTACTTTTAGAAATGTTGTTTGTGCCACCTTAAGCAAATACAAGTAATACGAAAAGGCTTTAATAGATAAATCAAGTTGTTACAATAATTTGGAAGCCCTTTAAACTTCTCTCACCAGTTGTGAACAAACACTGGACAGCTGAATCAGTACAGATTTTGGTTTTAATATCAATGTGCTATCTCCCATCAGTTAATAAGAACTCGAGTCTTATGTGATGAAAGTCAAGGATTCACAGCAGAGTTATCTATAGCCTTTAATTTCCTGTCCAGGAAATTACTGTGAAGCATCATGCCTTTGTTCACTGGTAAGCATTGTACTTCTTGGCAGTTAATTTAATGTTGCCTAGAATAAGAAAGGCATTAGAACTTAGATATCCAACACTTTGGTTCAAATATATTAAGCAAGTTAGTTTCAGTATTTTTTGGAGCACCTAGTTCACTTTGGAGTGTACCTGCAAAACATTTTAATCAAAAATTATGTTAAATGAAACTATGGAAACAGGAAGAAGGGAATGTCTACAACAGAAATGCAGTGGGGAAGCCTGTCAGTTAACTATGCGTGGTTCTTACTCAGGATATGCAGCCACTAAAAACTATGCAAGACACTAAGATCCTGAAGAAAACCATAACTGACTGAACATGAATATTCAAATGTTTAAGAAAAACTTACTTAAGTGGAACTCTTTAATTTCTTAGAATTACAGCTATGGCTGCTAAGAAAGACTACCTGCCCTTAAAGTCAAGTTTGCCATTTCTTTTTGGGTATAATTGTTGATCTTTTCCCTTTGTATTAAGTACTCATGTCAAGGATGAGAAGGTTGCTCCTGAGTTAACAGTGAGCAGCTGCTGCAGAAGCCTCAGAGAAGGTAGGCTTGCTTTGCTTCTCAACAATAAGATCAAACGTCCCTTGCAGCACTCATTGTCTGTAGTTTTCTTCCTGCTGGCAAGCAGCCTTGCAAAGATTTGCAAGAGGAACCTTATCCTTCACAAACTATTCCTGATTGTTAGGGATGGATTTAGTCTTAAGCGGAGACTACAAACACTGTGAGAGGCCTTAATCAGGATCAAGATGGCTGAAATGCCATGGGTTGAAGGTTCAGAATGTGCAAATTTCTTTTGTATGCAAGTAAGCTAGATTGCTTAGAATTTATAAATATGAACTATCTCAGAATGCAGTTTTTGTCACAGTTGTCAGGCTATAAAAGAGGCAATACTTGCTTAGTTCCTGCAAACCTCTTTTGCTTTTAAATGCTTGACTTGAAGATAATTATCTTTTGGTGGCAAGCGTTTAAAACTTTCTACTTCTCAGTCATAGCAGTTGCCCAGTGTTTTCTGTTCCAAGGTAAAAATACATTTAGGTAGTTATCTTTAAGATAGACTTTTTTCTTATTTTGTCTGTTTGGACAATTTTTTTTTTAAAGTACGTTCTTGAGGTTGTTTTCTTCTGTTTGTGGGAAAGATGATAGCTTACAAAAAGGTGAACAGGTGGAAGTTTCTTGGAAGTTTGGACTAACAGAATTGTTTATGGCATGGTTTTGATACTGGGAGGTTGAAAACTATAAAAATATGATCCTAAGTTACCCACAGTAATCACTTAGGGCTTCAGTTATACTGAGTAGTGCCAGTCTTGTTCACTTACAGTGAGTGTAGTTGCACCCAGTGAATGTCATAGCCAGTGGCCTTCAAACTCATGTCAGGTGTGCGGGTTTTGTATTGGTTGTTGCTGGTAATCTTCCTAAGGAATTTAAGGCTATACATGTTATATATGTTACAATGTGTCCTGATTGCTTTCAGCATCAGATGTGGAACTACTGTGATGTTGATTGTATTAGCGATGCATTTGTTTTGATCTGTCATGTAATTAAAATTAAGGTGTTCAACAAAGCCCAGTTTTGTTGCTAAGAAGATTTTTCTTAAAATCTTTGAATTTTTCTAGTGGAGAATTTTAAGATGCCTCATAAATTATTCTCTCCAGTTTTTCCTCACATATTACTTGAAAAAATTCTTTGGGCCCAGTTAGTCAAAGCAGTGAGGAATCAGGTTTCTCATTACTTTCAAATATATTCTTGAGCACTAAATTAAAGCTCCATTGATGAAACTTTTCAGAAACCTGTAAAAAGTGTTCTTCTAGCTTCCACTTTTTGAAGTAATGTTTTACTTCAAAATAGGTGAGGCACTTTTCCTTCACTTTTCTAACTAATTTTGTGTTCAAAGACACTTGCCTAACTTGAAAAAAGGATTTTATTGTGAATGATTTAGCATTCAGAATTTGCATTGTGAACTAGTTTTGGTACCACTAGCATGATTTGTCCATCCTACTGTGATGCAGATGAAGCCTTATCAAGTATGAGATTGAATTTCTGTAGGTAGAAGTTTTCCTCAAACCACTCCCTGTTGGACAAGAGAAACGGCAATGCTGAAGAGGTTAGTGACATTTTAAAAGTGCATCTGCAAATTGATTCATGTTACAAATAAGATTCAAAGAGACTAATTTAGTGGGATGAATTTTGGTCTGTGGGCTGCAGAAGAGTGGCTGGTAATAATTCTATCTGTGGGTGGCTAAATATCTTAAAATATATTTTTGAAATCTTTGACTGTTTTCTGAACACCTAGTCAGTGGCTGGTGCCATCTCTGTATGAAAAAACCATGGCAGAGAGATCAGTGCTTGTTCTTAGGAGAGAAATTCCATGATCTGCCCTATGATGGCTGGGATTAAAGCAGGAAATCCTAACCCTTGGTTCTGTACATGCAATTATGTACCTATGTCTAGCTCAGTAGTTGAGGAGACTGTATATGAGTGTTGATAAGGTGATGAGACACAGATACATAACACTTAACAGACATTTCATATATATGTGAGGCTATTATTTGATTTGCAGATGCTTTCAAATTATTTTTCATGGTTTTAAGAGATGACTTGTGCTTCATGTTTAGTGGTAATTGAGAATGTTCTATTCAATTAAGTGGTGATATTGCCATGCAGGCCTTTATAAATTAAGTTTGAATTTAATTTTTCATTCAAGTGAGGATTTTATTCTTAAACATTTTTTAGAGGATGTGTGCTATTTTTTCATGTTAAAATATATTTGACACAAATTGAATTTTCTGATGAATTGCAAACAAAAAAAATATATTGTAGGATGTCACTTTTTGCTTCATCCAAAATGAATTTCACAGTTGAATCAAATACACATTTCAAACTGTCTATGCAGTTCAAATAAATGAAGTCTTCTAGATGGGTTTTGTTATGAAAGAATTCGATTATAGTATCTATTTTGATTATACAGGCTCATGTGTACCCTACCTTAACATTAGTTCTTAGAGTGTTTCCTCAGATGTATCTTGTTATTAACCAACTGCAGAGCCCCATTGTGTAGAGCTTAAACTGTTGCCGAGCTACAGCAGTTCAGCAAAAGGCAGTTTCCTCTTGATGTATTGTAGTTGGTGCTGGCCAGCAGCCAAGCACCCACCCAGCCCCTCACCCATTACCCTCTCCCTGTGATGGGGAGAAAACGGAAGGCAGGAAGGCTCATGGATTGAGGCAGTAACAGTTTAACAGGGAAAGCAAATGCTGCTCCCCCAAGCAAAGCACAAAGGATTTCATCCACTACTGCCCGTTGGCAGGCAGGTGTCCAGGCATTTCCTGGGAAGCAAGATCTCACCACAGGTTCCTTGGAAAGGTAAACTCCATGACTATGAATGTCCTCCCTTCTCTGAGCTTTTATTGCTGAGCACCATGGCACATGATGTGGAATTTCCCTTTGGTCAGTTGGGTCAGCTGTCCCCGCTGTGTTTGCTCTCAGCCTCATGCCCACCCCCGGGGGAAGCAGCAGGAGAGCCTCAATGGTGTGCAGGCTGTTCAGCAACAGCTGAAACCCCGGTGTGGCATCAAAACTGATCTAGGCACAAACCCCAAGCCCATCACCATATGTGCTTCTATGAGGAAAGTGAACTCCATCCCAGACTGACCCAGTTTGGAGTGACAGCAGCCATTCTTGATAGCTTCTGAGATCATGTTAGGAGAAAATCCTCCCTATAATGAAGATGACACTTTTTAAGTGCCCATCTAGACATGATGCAAAAAATAGTTGCATTACATATAAGCAACTGGTATTCAGATGTTCTGTTTTACTTGCCATCACTCAGTGAGATACAACACCAGAAACTTTTCCAAAACACTCTTTGTGTATGAATTGGTCCAGATGACTTAGGTTACATGGGTGCATGCTGCCTTTGGGCATTGGCCTTGGAGAGCTTCCACACACTCTGCTGGTTTTACTGTTAAAGTAACTGATGCAAGAGATCAAGAAAGTCTTTAAAGTACAAATATTTGGGTTCAAATTGATAACTCCGAAAGCAACAAAACAGTACAACTACTGTGACCAAAAGTGGCAATCCCAGTTCTTTGTACTCTGCCCTGAGCTGCTACACCTTCTACGCTGTTATGACTAATTTGTGCAGTGTATGGTGAATGATAAAAAGGAGCTGTTAAACTTCACACTTAAATTTTATCTTAGATCAATGAAACCACACATTTTCTCATCATGAGGTGAATATATACATACAGCAAGTTTGTTAAAATTCCACATTTGCAATATTAGAAGGTGTTTTTAAAAGCTTGTCAGTAAGAGATTACCTACAGTATCTCCTGTTGGAAGGCATATTTATCTTGTGCCAGATACCTGTCTAGTCCATTTGGAGGATACCTCTGTAGATCCTGCACTCTATTATGCAAGCACTTTCAGGTGTTTGTGGACTTGCAGGGCAGATGGAGCGATTGCATGCAGCTGGAGATTTTCTGTAACTTCTGACCCCCTTCACACGAGCTTTGCTCTCCCTTGTCATTGTGCAGCTGGATATTTGTAAGCAGCCTGCTCCTCACCAGCATCTGTTTAAATTTGGTAATTGTGACAGCATCTCTGAGGTAGGTACAGTCTGGGAATTTATGGTTGGTCTCCACATGCTCTTGTGAGGCTTTTATTAAGTAGTATAGGAATGAGGGTAGGTACTTGAGGCTGTCCCATTCTCTGTACCCTTCCATTTAACAGTGAACCCACCCTTTTGTACAATCTATTTGTTTCATCTGTACCTGGTTTCCTTAATATCTCTTGTGAGACTGTTATGAGGGACCATGCTAAATGCTTCACTACCATCAAGATGAATGATATATTGTTTTGCCTTGGTCCACAGGACTGTCGTAAGAGGAAATGAGATTTGCTTGACTCAATTTGTTCTCGGTAAATCTGCCTTGACTGTTTAATCATTTGTTATCTTCTGGATCTTTACAAATAATTTTGGTACTTCTCTTTTCTCAAAAAAGTGAAATTAGACTGGTCCATAATTCTTCAGCCCTTCTTTCTTTCCATTACCTTCTTGAAGACTGACATTATTTTAGCTTTTTCCCAGTCTTTTGTCACTTGTCCATCCCCTCTGTTCTTAAATTAGTTATTGATGGCAGAGGTTTAATGAGCCTGTCTGGAACTGTAGTTTTTGTGCTGTCATTTGCTATGATCAGACTTACCCCAAGTATTCTCCAATGTTGTCTGTTCTTGTTAAAAGCAAAGAGCTTACCTCTCTGACCTTGCTATTAATTATGATAGATACCTGGTCACAGGTGATTCTTTAGGAAAGAACAATATAAAAGCGCATTAACTACTTAGTTAATTTTAAGTTTCTTTTCTGTTTTGTCCTTTTCTTGTGTTCAGTAGTGGTATGATAGTTCAATTCTTCTGCCTGCTGCTGTATTTGGTTGTTTTGTTTTGTTTGTTTGTTTGTTTTTTTAAAACTGCTTTTGATGTCCTGTACTAATTACTTTGAATTTTATACTACAGCCTTTGTATATATGTTATTCTGCCAGTATTTAGTGGCTTTGTCCTAGTTTTTATCTCCCGTAATCTCCTTTTTTGAATTGAAGGTAATGACAAACTAGTAAAAGTGTAGTAGAAGACCACACTTCCTCTATAATGAAACAGTTTCCTGATGAAACTATTTTTTTCCTGAAGCAAGGAAAGAACTCCTTCTGCTCTAGATTTCCTTTCCTTTGGGCTTATAGTAATGAATTTATTCAAGTTCTTTTTTTCTGAAATTGTCAGTTTCTGCTTCCTTCTCAGAACCTTTCTTTAGCCTAAGACTGTGAATCCACTTTATGTTCATCATATCATCTGCATTTCTAGGTCTTCCTAGCCAGTCTGTAATTTCATAGGCATTCTTTCCCAACAGTTGACAGTTGATTAAAATCCCCTTAGTGCTACTAGAGCTTGGGATGGTTTTGCTGGCTGCTTGAAAAACCTGTGTTTCCCTTATCTTCATGACTTAATTTTGAAATGTACATTCTCATCACAGATTTTTCACCAGACCTACATCACTCAGAGAAACAGATTTTGGAGTTGCTGTGTGTATCTTTGATAAACAGATTGTGCATCTTTCTTTCCTTGTTGAAGAAGCTCCTTTGGCTAGTCCACTTGTCATCTGTTTCACAAAGTCATTGTTTTACCAACTAAATTGTGATTTGATTAGATATTGAGACTTCTGTTTTCTTCTTGTGTTAGCATCTCGTACATTAATAATAAGCACATCTTGTTTTCATTTTAGATCCTTGTGAAGTCCATCTTTCTTTATGCTTTTTTGATACCTTTTTATAGCTGCATTTCTTTCTCAGTCTTGCCACATGGTGACTTGAGAGTACTCCTTCCTGCTGTAGCCCCTCTAGACAAAGGCTTGGTGGTGATTTCAGAGAGCCAGAGATAAATTCAGATAGTTTCTTCAGATAGCCACTGTGAATTTTATTCTCCTGTTAAACTACTACAAATAATTTTAAGGAAAACTATGCTGAAGTGGGCTGTCGGTATCTCTAGTGGGGGGAAATGATTTGAACATTGAAAACATCTCACCGGTTTACTTTAGATTTAAATTTTCATTTGAGAATTCTGCAATTTTTTAGGTTTAAAAACTGCATAGCTAAGGATTTCATGTGACAGTGATTCTGCTCTCTTGTGAGAGGGTAAGAAAATATGTGTGTCTAAAATAAAGAGGACCTTGCAGTTTCTGAATTCTGATTATAGGCAAATAAAGTGCCTTTTAGTAATAAAGGTAACCTTATCTCTTTCTTATTGTCAACATTAGCTCTATTTCACAAGGTGAAAAAACACTGCTGTGTGGCACCCTGACATATGTTCTAGAACAAATGTTTTTGAATTGCTTCAGTGCATTTCTAACTTTTTGTGTTTTAAGTGTTCTGTGATTTTAAGTGCTCACTTGTACATACGCAGCTCTGTTAACTGTAGAAAAATGAGTTGAACTCTAAACAAAATCTGTAGTCTAGCAGTATTGCCATAGTCATATACCAGCTCTGTTGTACAGCAGCTAGAACAAAGAAGAAATAAATTTTCACTCCATAAATGTCCTTTGATGTGGCACTGATATGGGAAAGTCCACCTCTTCAGTGATAAGCAGTCTGTGGGACACATGGGCAGACAGCATGGTTAAAATAGCTGAAGCACTTGAGTCTTCCCTGCCTGTTACATAACACCTGCTGACACGATGTACCTTTGCTTGTTTTGCATTTATGAGTCATCCTGAAGAGGTTTAGAGACACAGAAAACCTTTGCTGGGCTCTGGTTACTGCACAGAGCTGTGATAGTAGCAAGGCTACCAAGTAGTAGGGTCATTGAGATGTGTGATGTCCCAGCTGCTGAGCCAGCATCTAACAGTACGTGAAATCCTGCTCTGTCATGCCAGTAGGTGAAAAGTCAGCTCAGTAGTGTGTAGTTTCATCACTGGAACATTCAGAGAGTGCTATTATTCTCATAAATGGTTCAGTTGCAGGAACGGTGTCTATGTTTCTCATAGATAGCAGGTAGGAATATCAAAGTCCAAAGACTCCAACTTGCTTTCCTACCATCAAAAGTAATGAAAAAAAATGGACAGGAAACACCTTTTGATAACTTAAGATATGACACAGAGCTAATAATACCAGGAGACAGCTTTTCGGTTACTGGGAAAATGAAGTAAAGTTGTGGGCTAGCATAACAAAAATGATTGATTTGCACTAAAGGAGCAGGTAAAGAAACCAACTATTATTACAAACCACATATTATTACAAGAAGAGATCCTTATTACATGCTACACCTGGGAAGCTCTGGAAAGGGGAGTCTAAAAGGGTTTACTTCAGGCCTCTCGTGAGCAATGAGGCAGCTGTGAACCTGTCCTGGTCCTGAACATCAAGCATGACCATCCATTTTAAGAGGGCTGATAGCAGTCAGTTTAGCCTGGAAGCTTTCCCTGCTTTTTCTTTGTTATGGTAAAACGTAAGATTCCACACTACTCCATGGGAGAAACAGCCTCAAGTCTTTTGTGACTCTGTGTTGGCCTTGCAGAAGAGCAAGACAAATTTCCTGGTGATGCTGATATGTAAATGCTAGTTATAAGGTGCTGAGTCTTGCAAAGGTAAAGGCTTTGGGGTTGTGAAGAAAGGCTGAGTTAGATGTGACAGAAAGCTTCATACTATCAGCACCACTTCCTGCCACTTGCCTTGCGCAGCTCCCTGTTCAGTGTCCCACCTTCAGTCAATCTGATTTCAACTTTCTTCGCAATCTCTGTGAGCCGTATGTATACCGAGTCAGGGCCATGTGAAGCCAGCTGTTGCATTCAGCAAGGTCGACCCTGTTTAGGGAGACTGCAGGGCAAGTCACCAGTGGTGCTTTTCAGGGGAAAGTGGTGGCAGTTTTCCCTGACCGGGGCATTGGAACAGGGAAAACTGTGTGTATTTGAAGGAAACTGACACAGTGCTCCCAATCCAGATGTGCTGTTCAGTGCTACATGCTGTAAGGTAACCTATTTATTCAAAGGATGTAGTGGAGAAGTTTTGGAAAGTGGAAGAAGTCAGGAGGAAGCGGGAGAGCAAGTGACAGCAGCATTTCACAAAATGAGCATTTAACTTTAGAATGTAAGAGAAATTCAAAATCCTAAATTTCAGAAGTAGTTTTGAAAGGCTGAGTACCTTTAACACTGCAGCCAAGTTCGGGTTTCAGCAATTGCCTTCTGCTCGGTTAAAATTTCTGAGCCAGTAGTAGTCTGAAATTAAGTAGTAAATAAATTCTTAAAGAAACCCAATAAATATTTCCCCGAGGCACTAGTGTTTCGGAGACAAGTGAAGCTGTCATACATATAAATATAAAGGACCTTCAGGAGTGCTATGGGATTGTTTTATCTTCACAAGTGATTAATTGTTTTCCTGATGTTGTGGTTAGAAGGGAGACCCTTACACAGCTCAGGCAGAAACCACAGCCTTGGTTAAACAGCTTTCTCCAGTCAAGTGCTCTCTTTCGGGGGAAATACTGTTTGCAGTCAGACGTAACTTACTGTCAACATCTATGGCATGTTAAGTCCTTCATTACAAGACATTATTTTTATCCCTTAATGTATTTTTTCCCCAAAACAGCCCATGCTTTTCAAAGCAGTACTGTATAAAATGGGAAGAGGTGAATTTCTGTATCAAAGAAACTCTGTTTCACATCACTATCTCCGCACAGCTTCCCTGTGTAGGGGTTGAGCACCTGCAGCTCCGAGCGTGAGCGCTGCTCGGGGTGCACGGTGCGGGGTGCACGGTGCGGGCTGTGCGGACTGCGCTCGGAGCGGCGTCGGGATGGGCAGCGCGGCCGAAGGGAGGGCAGGCAGGGGGAGCCGCCCCGCAGCGGGACCGGCGGTGCCGGGGGCTCCGCTCCCCGAGCCGTCCCGTCCCGCCCCGCCCCGGCGGAGCGCGGAGGCGAGCGGGGACCGTGGGCGTCCTCCTGCCGGCGGCTCTCGTCACCCGGAGACGGGTGTCCCTAATCGCGCGTCCATCAGCCCCGGCGGGGGCGGATAAAAGCCGCGGCCGCGGGCGAGGCGGGCAGAGCGCGGCGCTGCCCCCGCCGTCCGTCCGTCCGTCCGTCCGTCCGTCCGTCCCCATGCAGCCCGCCATGATGATGTTCTCCAGTAAGTACTGGGCGCGCAGGGGCTTCTCGCTGGACTCGGCGCTGCCGGAGGAGCGCCCCGCCGCCGGCAGCCTCTCCGTAAGTGGCGGCGCTGTCCGGGGGGGCCGGGGCAGCGGGGCCGTGCGAGCCCGCCCTCGGCGCTGCGGGAGCGGGCAGGGGCTTCGCGCATGGGGAGGGGGGCGGGAAACGCACCGCGCTGTCGGATCGGCCCTCCTGCGAAACGCTGCCTTAAAAGTGTCTGCAAGTAACAGGAAAAGTTTCGTTAGTAATACGAGCCTTGCTACAGACAGAAACCATATTGCTGCTGGGATAATAGAAGAGCGGTGAGGTCCGGTTCAGTGGGTTTTAGGCGCTCGGATTTTGGAAGTCTTTGGCTAGTCCTGCGGGCTATTTTTATGAGCAGAATCTGCCTTTTCAAGGCACTCGTAAACCTCACAGGACGGTATGTAAGGCACTTTTGGTAAAACACAGGTTGCATGCACTCGCACTGCATCGGTGCCGATGGCTGTGCTGCTGCGCTCCCGGCTCCTGCCGAGCGGCGGGGGTGCAGGGACAGCTGGGAGCATCCTGCTGACAACCCGCTCCGGAGGCAGGAATGGTTCTCTGTAAAGTGACGATATGGCTGCAACAGGTGGTTGGGTGATTTCAAGCATGCGGTAAACTTTTGTATGCTTACAGGTAAACGTATATGTGTCCATGCAAAAATAAAGAATGTTAGTAGGGGCTAATGAAGCAACCATCAGTGAATATGTGAAATATTTAGGATTATGAGGACTTTGCCTCCTAAAGAATTTTTCAACACATGAAGATGTGGATCACTTGAATAGAACCAACAGAATGCACTGGTTTGTACCAGTTGTGAACTGGCCTATTATCTTTACAGTGAAATGTCTGTATTTGTAGATGCGTTACTTCTACTGGAAGTATTGAATTAAGTGGAATAAATTTGCTTTATTATCTTTATATTTGAATTACTTTCTTCACTGAGTTCTGCTATAGATGATTTGCATTTGCTCCAGATAATTAATTTTCATTAGGAAAGTTGATCTGTTAGTTGTTATTTAATTGTGAAATCTATTAGGCTCATAACAAATAGATACTCTAGTTTTCCAATGCTCGAGAGGGTCTTTGTCATCACTTTGGATAATGCTCTCATGAGAGTATTAGGGAACCTGTAGCAGCCTTGGAAGGTGCCGAGTGCCCTTGTTTTCCAGAGTAATTTTCAGACACTCAGTTGACTCTATGTCCATCTGTATGTAGCTCCTAGAAAGAAGCACACATGATAAAAACACAGATACTGTAAAAATAGCACCTTTATTGCTTCATGCGAAGATTGTGTGCTTGAGGTATGTGAAAAGGACTTAGCCAGTTCCCAAATATTACTGAAGTCAGAACAAAAGTGACCTTACCCATAACTCTGGGTTTGTCTCTGGGCAAGCCTTCTACTGAGCTGCATCATATAAGCTCAATTCTTAAAAAATAAACATTTGTGAAACCATTCATATATAATTCTGCAAACATAATTGCTGTTCCAGACTATTTCTGTGTAGTCTAATAAATTATGAGAATAAGCCATAGTCCAATAACTAGTTTAAATGTGGCTAGTTTAACCTGTGCCATTTAAAGAGTGTTCTAAGACCTGTTTAAAAAGCTTCATTTTCAGGTTCATTTCTGTGAGCTGCTTTACAAACTACTAAAGGACAGTTCAATCCTTTTGGGATAGTTGTATATGATTTTAAATTTCTATCTTTGTATTATTTTAGTGACTGTGTGCAGGCTGTTTTTTGAAAATCATGCTGAATCTTACAAAAATTGTCTACAAAGGCTGTACTGTTGACACCTCAACACGATTTAAGCTGATAAAGTTGCATTTTTTTGAAAATACAGGCTGAAATTTGGCTTAAAGCACTCTGACTCTCAAATTGTGAGAAGAATGTAGGAGTCACCAAGGATAGTATAATTTTCTGGGTTTTGGGGTTTTTTTTTGAGTTCCTCAGCTGACTTGTCTCCTATGGGATATACAGTTTTTCACCATGAGAAGTGTCAGCCACTGACATAATCTCCCCAGGAAGTGGTGGATTCCCACATTTGACAGTTTTAAGATTCAGCTGGGTAGGGTGCTGGGGCTTCTTATCTAGACTGTGCTTCTGCCATGAAGGGTTGGACCAGATGATCCTTGAGGTCCCGTCCAGCTTGATATTCTTAGTGCAGTCTAAGCTTGTATTTCCATCCTTATTTGTATAATCAACAGAGATTTTGCTTTCTCAGGAAAGATTACATTGAATGATAGCATTAATTGTACTACAACAGAGAACATAAATTTTATGTTTTAAATTTAATGGTTAGTACAAAAGTGCAGGCCAATGCAAATCTTTGTAAATTGACTGGTACAGTTTAGAACAGCATCCCTGCAATTTTGCAGCAATAGTCAGGTTAGAATAACAGAGCTGCAGACTTTTCCAGTGAGTTAGGCCATCTCCATTTGCTTCGTAGTTATTTCTAATGATAGCATTGTCCTAGTAATACCATCATATTTCTATCCCTTTTATATGTTTTTCCTGAAGTGCTTCTTTTTTTTCTTAATGGACTGACCTCTTACACAATCATCTCTAGCTGCTGCCTTTGATCTATGATTCTGATTTAAGTAAATACACTACCTTTTGAATAAAGTCCGGATGAGTTCCATTCAGCTATTTTCCAAGAAAAATTTCTCTGTGTGGGAAATACCTGTTTTCTTCTGAAATGACCATGTTCTTTATCCATTTGTAGCTAAACAGATCAAGTTCTGGGAAAAATGAGGAAAAGAAAGGGCATAAGGGAAATGGGAAAAGTGAATCTGTTTCTGAAGGTGGAAAGACAGCTGTGGTGTTTTCCCTGAAGAATGAAGTTGGTGGATTGGTGAAAGCTCTCCGACTGTTCCAGGTAAAGCTTACAGATCATTGCACTGACTGGACTGAGGAAGGCCGCCGAGGTCAGGCTCTTTGTTGGTATAAACCTAATGGACCGTGGCGAAAGGAAGAGAGTGCAGTTTCACTCACTCTGCACAACTGAATGAAAGTAACTTAAAATTTTGTGGCCCATTCAACAAAG
Organism: Anabacerthia variegaticeps; assembly: GCA_035583185.1. Taxonomy (NCBI): domain Eukaryota; kingdom Metazoa; phylum Chordata; class Aves; order Passeriformes; family Furnariidae; genus Anabacerthia; species Anabacerthia variegaticeps. The sequence goes on from JAWWEW010000041.1 coordinate 35,818,796, forward strand.
CATTTTGGGCCCATGAAAGGTGTTCTGGAATGAAGCTTAACAGTGATGCTGATGTTTACACTATTCACTTTATGTTTCTGATGTGTGACTCTCAACAGCATAAATCAGGTTTGAAGTTGTCTGTGCAGACTACAGTGAAAGGAGGCACTTTCAGAGAGAGTTTGGAACCTAAATTACATACAGTCGGGTGGTGGTGGTGGCAGCAGCCTTGCTGCAGGACGGTTTTTGGTCATGAAGTTAAAGACACCTTTAAGTGCTTGCAGGGTCAGGGCTTTATGTGTCTTAACTGGAACCTGAATTGTGAGATATTGGTTCCCCCATAGATCCTGATGCAATTGGTGCTTTTTAGTCAGACTGCCAGTACTGCGCATAGTCTGCTTGCCACCTTAGTAAATGGAAGCGGGCTTGGAGCCACATCTGAGGATAGTTAAAGCAAAGCAGTATGATAAAAGTCTTAAGTTGTTCAATCTGTGCAGTGCAGTAAAGAGAAAGTTTGGAGGTGGCCTGGACTCTGCCTCTGAGCCAAACCATCAGACGAGTGTAAGTGTGGGAGCACTGGGTGTTGCCAGTCCTCACTCAGGTGCTGGCTCTGGGAGCAGATTCCTGAGGCTGATGTAGATTAGATACTTAGATTGCCCAGCCAAGGAAAAGGGACAAGTTAGACCCACAGGAGGGAGGCTGCCAGGGAGCAGGGTGTTTCACAGAAAGAGGGGAAGTCCAAGTGAGTGAACAGAAGTTGCAGAAGGACTCATGTTTTCAATGCAGCTTCTCTCCAAGGGTTAAGTGTCTAACTGCAGCCCCATGCTTGTATGGGGTTGTACCTGAAATTTTGGATTTGCACATTGATTACCCCTTCTTGGGAACAGGTGCGTAGCTCTGGTCTCTCAAAATGTGGCTGTAAGATGTGCCAGAGATACCACCCTCATTCATGTAGTCACTTAACAATTTGCATACTTCAGGGGGGAGTGCCGGGTTTTGTTCTCTACTTAACCTAGGGTAGAGCAGAGTGAATTTGTTATGTGATTGGGTTAACTACACAGTATACATACGTTATGGAGCATGCCAGTGAAAGAACCATATATGTATATCCAGAGGTGTAAAAGCAGAGACTGCTGGTTGGCTGTACCAGAGGAGACCTAGGACCCTGATGGGTGGACCACCGAGGGAATTAGAAATGATGATTGGTTATAGATATCTAATGTGTTAATTGTTTGGAAGGGTATAAAAACTGTAACCTTACTGAGGGCGGGGTTCTTCAGGGTTTTTTGGATGCAGAGATCCTTGTTGTGAAACAACGCGTGTTTTGTAGGCCCAGCGGAGGCCCAAAGTCTCCGAAATCCCAATAAAGCTATTGTCTGTCTTTCTCCATTAATGTTTTCTCTGAGTGCCTATTTTCCAGGATTTTAGGCATCAGCTGCACAATAGATAAGTGAGGACTGATACACAGTTGTTTTTAAAAAAATATTTTCTTCCTCACATGTTCATGAGAGACTGAAGTAGTACACGTTTAATAGCATCTATTTAAAAAAGCACACTCAAATCTATTTAAATGAACATTATTATTATGCACATGGCCTAATAAAATTGCATTACAATTTAATATTTATAGCAAAGGTAAACATAAAATTGCGTTAATTTTATTATGTGTCCCTAACTAATTCTGTAAATACAAAAGGGGACTACTTTCAATAAAAAAAACTTTCAATAACTGGAAAAACTTTCCTGAAGAATGTGCTGTCAATATTGCCCTTCTAGCTGGTATGTCTGTATTTCATCTGTTATTTCATCTTTCCACAGGAAAAGCATGTGAGTATGGTTCATATTGAATCACGAAAATCGAAGAGAAGGAATTCAGAGGTGGAAATTTTTGTGGACTGTGACTGCAGTAAGAAAGAATTTAATGAACTAATCCAGTTGCTCAAGTTTCAAACTAATATCGTATCTCTCAATCCGCCAGAAAACATCTGGACTGATGAAGAAGGCAAGGCTGGTTTTGTATCACTTGGTTTATAGACTGACAAATCTTTTGCACAGGTTATCTCCGTGATTGTACACTCTGATACATTCAACTTACATTCTGTCTTCTGCAGATCTCGACTGTGTCCCTTGGTTCCCCAGGAAGATATCTGAATTGGACAAATGCTCACAGAGGGTTTTGATGTATGGATCTGAACTGGATGCAGATCATCCCGTAAGTGTAACACCAAATTGTTCTGTACATAATTTGTTCAAGTCATTTGCCAGTCAGATAAAAAGCTTGTTGACTACAGATTGTTTTCAGAGCATGGGGACTGGTTTCCCTTCAGTAGTTTCAGTGAATCAATTTTCCTTTTCTGTAGAAGGACTCCCAAGATGGAGATCCTCCAGAAAACTTTTTGTTTAACAAGTATGTCCCCTATCATAATGCTTGTGGATTTTTTTAAATAAACTAGTTGATAGAAAGGTTTCAAACTTTAAATCAATGTGACCTTCAGTTCTGCCAGAAGTAGCTCTTAGGTGATAATTGATATTGCCAGTAGGTGTCAGAGAAGAAAGACTTATGGGACAATAATGAAAGAAAAATGAAGGAAAGAATTATAAAGTAATAATTCGTCACTTAGGAGGTAATTACAAAGTAAAACAGAGCAATATGTTCCTGTTTCTGATGAATGCAGCAGATGGGAAGATGTCTGGCATTGTTTCCTGACTTTGGTGGCAGGAGACGAGCCTGCATTTCACACGAGCTGTATCTGCAGTGGTGCCAAATGCTGAATACAAAAACGAGAGAAATTGATTTGTTATTGTTTTATTTCTTTTGGCTAATTTCCATAAATGCTTAACCTCTGAGTCTTTAGATAGCAGATGATTGAAAGCACTTGTGTTAAAATATTTCCCCCTTTCATAAATCCAAGTTTCTACCTCTGAATGACTTGGCTGAAAGATACTGGTGGTAGGTATTGTATTAATTCCTAACATAGGCTGGATTAAATAAGTATTGTCCCAAAATTCCAGCTGAAAGGAAGTAGGCAGTGAACTAAGATATCTGACCATAACACTGTCTTGTAATACAATCAAATTAAACTCAGGCTGTAGGTGACAGACTCCTTTGTTTTTTGTTGCACGCATTTTGGGCTGTGGTGGGAGCTCAAGCACAGATTCTCACACCTGTGCACATATGCCAGGTGGACACCATCACAATGTCCCCTGTTTCTGGTGTCACCTGCCCACGCATCCACCACAGTAATCATCACCTCGCTTCCTTCCCAGCCACCTCTGCCATGTGTGAGCTCTTCCCGCGCTGTTGGCCCACAGTCCAGGAGCATGTTCCGGGATCCTGGTTCCTGCCATATGCTTCTTGATGACAAACCAGGATTTACTTCACAGTTTCTCTTGATTATCTTCATCCATTAACCATAATTTGGTTCAAACAGAGGTTGTAGTGACAGCTCATCCCAGCTCTGAGGTTATGACTATGACAGGCCATTAGATACTGTTTTATGTTCTGAGCTGGTACCTTCATTAAATACTTGAGCGCTCCACTGAAAATTTGCCTTCTTTTTTACAGAAAATGGAAAAAAGACATTTGCATTATATGAATATGTATTTTATGCTTGGGGGAACTCTTACAAACATAATTTACACACCATTTGCTAGCCTATGCAGCATGCTAGGTGTTAGAAATCAGGGAAAAACCTGTCAATCTATGGCTGGCCTTTAAAAAGCTGCTCCAGGTGCCTGCCCTGTTCTGTAGCCGTGGCCTGTAAGTGCCAGAGGACCAAAGAGAATTATCCTATTATGGACCTGTAAGGATAGCACTGCTTCAACAGCATTAGCCCTCACCTACTCCATACTCGCTAATGATTTCAGTCTCAGTTTCACTACACTTGGCAGGCATTTAAGTCCCCTGTGCCATTTCCCCTCACTTTAGAGGTCTTGAATGGCCTTCAGCTGAGTAACTCAGCATTTATATCAAAAGGTATTAAGGAAACAAGGAGGCTCCCCCTGATTGCAGCAACTTTTTGCCAGTCAAACAAGTTTCCTTGTGTAGGAGTGGAGGCTTGAAGGTTTTCTGCAGTCCTCTTGAGTCCTCGCTTACTCTGCCCCAGCAGCACAGCTTTGGTTATGGGGCAATAAAATGTCTTCTGAGTTTTATGGAAGCTCATACAAATATTTCAAATCTAGTCATGTTATCTTTTCATTCCCTTCAGTGATTTGAGTTTGTGTATATGCATGATAAGGAAAAAAAGCATTTTAGTTTTCAGTGTTGACTGAGGGAAACTTAAATGCAGTTTGTGGGCTACTAACTGGGGAACTTAGATAACTCTCTACTCTTTTTATCTTCAAGAGATTGGCAGTTCTGCCTTGAAAATAAATAACTCTTCTTGTAGTCCAAAACGTGAAGTGTCTACATATTTTATATGTATAGAAGAGATCTTGTATAGCCATTTATATATATATTTATATATTTGAATATCTCACAAAGCTGTAACTGGCCAGTGTGTATGTTATACAACTGGTTTGCACTTAATATGGAAAAAGCGCGAGCCTACTGTAGCCCACGAGGTTGAGCCCTTCCTTTGTAACTCAAACTGAAGCAATATGCCTATTTAGTGCTGGAGGCTGATAGTTTAGTCTCTAATGTGTTGGTTAAAATGGCAACTGCTGAAATAAGAATCTTGAAAATGAGTTGCTTATGACCTCTAGGTGCTTGATTCTAGTGGTAAATTATTCTGCAGTGTGCCAGTGTGTAGATGCCAGTCAGATCAAGAAAAACCTGAGTGAGATGAAATGACAAGAAAAAAGGTTCCCTTTTCAACAGCTTGGATGAATGACTGTACCTGTGCACAGAATTGTCTTGAAAGGTCTCCTGTGGGACTTTGGTGAAGAAAAAAATGAAGAAATCCTTGTCTTCTTTTGCTATCCAGTAGACAAAATACGATGCAACTAAGTACTAAATAGACACTGTAACAATTTATTTTGTATAATTCTTACAGCTAATTTTATGTCCTTATTGTAAATTACTCTCTTCTTCCTTGCTTAAGGGATTTAAAGACAATGTCTATCGACAGAGAAGAAAGTACTTTGTGGATGTTGCCATGAGCTATAAATAGTAAGTACTAGCATAATTCTTCCCCATGCTGCTGACTAGTTAGAATTCATGCTCTATTTAATTCTGTAGAATTAAGTTTAATGGTAGACAAAGTCATCTTTTGAACTTGGACTAGTTTAGTGTAGGCTATAAATTACAAACCTGATGCTTGAAATCCTGTTACGTTTTTGATACAGATACAGACAAGTAAAGCGTTTGAAAGGCAAACACTCTCTCTTCAGCATTTTATTCACAGCTGCTTAAATTTAAGAAAATATTTTACAAATGTTTGTGTGTTTTAGTGATAAACTGATGCACTTCTAAATCACAGATATCTGGCATCCCTATATAGTTGGAAGAGCTCACTAAACCCCCAAATTACGGGTTTTTTTGGTACACATACTATAGTGGACTGAGGCCAGTCGTATGAGGTTCAGCAAGGCCAAGTGCCAGGTCCTGTACTTGGGTCGTGACAACCCCATGAAGAGCTACAGACTGGGGAAAGAGTGACTGGAAAGCTGCCTGGTGGGAAAGGACCTGGGGGTGCTGGTCAACAGCACCTGCATGTGAACCATCAGCATGCCCAGCTGGCCAAGAAGGCCAGTGGCATCCTGGCTGGTATTGGAAATAGTGTGGCCAGCAGGACTAAGGCAGTGATCGTCCTTCTGTACTCAGCACTGGTGAGGTCGCACCTTGAATCCTGTGTTCAATTCTGGAGCCCTCACTACAAGAAAGACATTGAGGTGCTGGAGTGTGTCCAGAGAAGGGTTTAGAGAGTAATTCCTATGAGGAGCAGCTGAGAGAGCTGGGGTTGTTTAGCCTGGAAAAAGGAGGCTTGGGGAGACCTTACCATTCTCTACAGCCACCTGAATGGATGTTGTAGTGAGCTGGGAGTCGCTCTCTTCTCCCAGATAACAAGGGACAAGATGAGAGAAAATGACCTCAAATTGCAGCCAAGGAGGTTTAGAGGGAATATTAGGAAAAATTTGTTCGCTGAAAGGGTGGTCAGCCATTAGAGTACACTGTCGAGGGAAGTGGTGGAATCACCATCCTTGAAAGTCTTCAAAAGGTGGGTGGATGTGGCACCTGGGGATAATGGCAAACATGGCACTCCTGGGTTAACAGACTTGGTGATTATGGAGGTCTTTTCGAACTTCAAAAATTCTGTGATGCTACTGGGTGCTGCAAAATGCCATTTATCAATTTTGCGAACACAGCTCCAAATTTCCTAGAATTTACTCAGTGCATTTCTCTGTAGTGTAGCTCATGCCTGTGCACAAATACACTGCATGCATTTTCTCTTTTTTTTTTTTTTTTCCCATTTCAAGTCAGTATTTTCAATTTCTACCATCCCTGGGAGTTAGGAAACGTTCTGTTCTACCTACAAACACCTACTGTGTTGCAATTTTCTTGTCACAGAAGCATTCAACTAATTCAAATCCTGCTCTAGGTTTTATTTGCAACAGGCTTAAACCCTCATTCTCAAGGCAAAGAACATACTAATTTCCTGGTCTTTTTCATTTTACCACACTTCTTCAGGTTTTTTAGTTTTCTCCTTTGAGATTTTTACCTACATTGTTTAAAGAATATGAAGCACACATTTTTTTTTTTCTCTCTTTATAGAAGGCACGTCCTGTCAGGAAGCAATTCAAAACTGGATTTTTGAGTTTTTCCATATAAGGCTAGTATACAGCCTGCAGAAGGCTTAGGGGACAGAAGGATTGACTCCGCTTTGTGACCATATAATTCTACTTCTCCTTTACTTTTGTCTCATTGCTGTCATTAAGCTATTACCAGTCTTACAATTGTATAGGTGCTAGTGTTCGCTCCTCTTTCCTTCTGCCCACAGTGGCATTTCTTTAGCTGGGTGTTCATGACATCCATCCAGCGCACTGAGCTGCTGCCTGCTGAGGCTGGTTTTAATTGGTAGAGCAGCTCCCAAGGCTGCCCAGGTAAGTCCTGGGTTTGGCCAACTTTCAAATGTAAATTGAGACAGCTTTTCTGTTTGTATATTTGCTTGCAACTGATTGATTTATTATCTTTCCAGTCTATTGCTTACAGTAAAGTTAGTGCTAGCGTCTGTTGCTGTGAGAAATGTCAAGTGATTACCTGTGAATGAGGGTAGGCTGTGTGTGCTTCTAGGCTCTTTCAGTAGGTTGGATAGTTCTCCATCTACGCATGCATTTCTATGCATTTCACAGCTGCTAACTTGCTGGAAATATCTTCCTCCCTTCTCCCTCTCAACTAAGTGCTGAAAATGTCATGCAGCTGGCTTACTAAGCAGCAGTTGGCCTTCTGCTTCTAAATGTGGGTTTTTTTCCACCCTGAAACCAGTGAAAAACATCTTTCCCTTCTTTAGAGTTTGAAGGCTTACGAACCATTTTTACAGGCACATTCCAAAAATAAGATAACCAGGTCTTATTTGGAGGCCAGATCTTGTACTTCAGCAGGACTGCTCAGATGTACTCCTTTATTCCACTGGTCTTTCCTAACCTTTAAAAGATTTCAAACTTGTCCTATTATGAGCAGAGAGGAAACAAGAGGCTTCAAATATTCTTATCCACAGACCACAATGACTGCGAGAGCAGTGCTTAGGGCAGTTACCTAATGTGTCAAAATGTCATTCGTGTTTAAGATCTCCAGCAATGGTTATCCTTGGCCCCACGTCTGTACAGTCAGTCTTGTCCCTGGCTATGTGTGTAGAGGCAGCCCAGAGAGACAGGCTCGACATGGTGCTGCAGCACAGCCTAAGCCGTGCTGAGGAAAGGCAAATCAGCTCAGGGAGGGCTTTGTGCTGCTACAGCTGATCTGTTTCTGCTACCTATGCTGTGGAGCTCAGAGTTACACTATATTGCAGTCTCATAACACTCACTTCTGTGGTCTAATGGCTATTTACTTATTTATACAAAAAGGCCAGCTCTGTTATAAGGGCTGCTGTCCTTGGGGATAAACACCTCTCAGTGTCTTCCAGGTAAGTGACCTTCCTAATCACTTACTGAGGCTTGATGTGTTTCCACTTTTCATTTTCCAGTGTAAAAAACCCTCTCACCACGCTTCTTTCCTTAAAAAAAAAATGAACAAACCAACAACGAGATTTGACTGCAAGGAATTGGCTCCATAAAAAGTTGTTGAGCTGAAAATCCCAGATCAGCATTTCCTTTATGAATTGTGACTGTTCTATAGTGGTAGATGCTCTGCTTTGTTTGAACATAAAGTGGTGTCTGTAATGAAGAGAGAAAAACACTAAGATGTGAACTTGGAGAAGCAGATGTTTGTTGGAGCTGGGTGTTAAAGGGGAAGTCATGTTAATAGAGCACAGCAGTGAAGATCAGCTGTATGAAATAAATGGACCAAAAAACCCATAAAAAAACATATTACTGCCTCCTTCACTTATCTTCTATCCTAAAGATAGTGAAAATGCATTAATCTTGCTAATTAGTCCTTTGAGACTGATTAGAGATTGGAAAAGAGTTGAGAAAATTAAATCTGGAGGGAAACATACGATGTTTAAGAGGGAATTTATAATATGAGTTGATAGCTCATGTCCATGGCAAAATGGAAAGACCCTATTTTAATAAGGAGAAATAAAAATTCAGATTAGGTTAGCTTGTAGAATCGTCTTACTCAGCCACAAGGAAACTGGCTATACAGGCTGGCCATTTCTGTGATTTATTGAAATGTTTGAGTGTAAGGTAGGTTCTACTTGTTGAAATAAGAGGGTAAGAAAAATGAGGTTTCCAGAGCTGAGGGAAAAAGGCATAGATTCTCCCTCAAGTGTGGCTGCCTTGATTCTCTCAATAAAGAAAGCAGTATCATGATCAGCTGGAAATAAGATCAGCTCTCCTACGCATAAATCCTATTAAGGAATTAATGCTCAGTGAACCTTACTTCAGTACTAATGAATTAATTGAAACAGTAACTAAGTTATAAACGTTTTAGTGAGCAGTGAACAAGCTTCAGATCCTTGATTGTGTTTATACCTTTCTAGTGACAATAGAAACACGAGTTTTTCCACTGGTGCATGCACATCTTCCTCCTTGATGGGCCAGTGCTGACCCACGCTGGCAGTATCTGTGGTAGAGATTAGGCCTAAGGAAAAAGGATGAGACTGGATGTTCTGGCAAACCCAAGCGGATGGAGTAGCAGCCTGCTTGTATCTGTCACATATGGTAAAATTTAGAATAGTTGTGCTATGCTTTCCATGAGCTGGCAGGCAGCTGAAGGCTGGTGAAGTGTTAAGGGGAAAGACATACTAGACCTGAAAGACTGGCTCCCACTGCAGGATGGGAACAAACCCAGTGCAGCTTCTGGGGATGAGAAATACTTCACTAAATGTGTTGCAATTCTTGTCATGTCTGCAAAAGAGTGGCTGACAGGAAACTAGCCAATGTATTGGGTATTCAGTGAGTCCTTAACAAGTACAAGTACCTCATACAAACTAGCCTTTGACTGACAGATACCTGCCATGGATCAAAATCCTTTGATATAGTGAAAGGCAGGGGGATTAAATGGTAAGTTTTCAATAAAGATGAGAGGACAGCCACAATGAATGTAGGGTAGATGGTCCTCTCGTATGCATGTAAGAACTGCATAGCAGCAATCAAATGTGACATGAGGGCTCAATTCCTTGTTACTTATACAGTGGAGATGGGATTATGAACTGGGTAGCAAGCACCAGCAAAGGCCCAGAACTGCAGTTCTCCTGCTGCAGTGGGTTCCCCGTGCCCAGTATGTCTGTTCAGCTGCTGTCTGTGATACTGGGGAAACTGCAGCACTGGGCTGGGAGTACCCACCTGTCCAGCTCTGCGGACTGATGGAGGGGAGGAGGATCCTGTGAATGCCTCTGCCAGTCTGCATGTCATTGTTACAGCACGGCATAAGAAAATACCTAAGGAGAAGGCAAATTGCAGAGATTACATATAATGAATTGTGAATATTAAATCCAGAGAAAGATTGTAAAATTTCTAGGGGGAATTAATGAGATGAGATGATGTCTGGTGACCCTGGCATGGGAAATTCCTTACAGCTAAGTACAGGACAGCACAAGTTGGAAGGAGCTCTTTGCACTGTTCGCATGGTCAGTTGGTTTTGAATTAGCTGTAACTACTCAAGGCAAATATTGGATGTCAGAAACAACTTAGCAGGTACCCTGCTGTTTTGCTGTTTCTGTACATCTTTGTAAAGGGGAGAGGGCAGAGGAACAGTGCAGAATTAAAAAAAAAAAAAAAAAGGAGAGATGTATTTACAGGCTTAGTTTCACCTAGGCAGGTGAAACTGGCTCTGAGATGAGCTTCATTATGATGTAGTCCTGCATGAATTTGGGGTTCTAAACATATCTGCACATGTAAGCAAGCCTAAATGGTAGATATATATTTTTAAATTGCATCCATACATTTCTAAGTATCTGTGTAATTGCCTAATCTTCACTTTGCAGAATACTAGGTAATGATGCTGTGTGAATATTATATTTTTTAAAGAATGGATAGAGCATGCAGTCTGCTGAAGGTCTTCCTGAATCTGCACATTAGACTGAATCAGGATCTTCAGCTGTCCACTTGCAAAGGCATCATTGGCAATAAGTGGGGAAATACTGCACATTAGACTGAATCAGGATCTTCAGCTGTCCACTTGCAAAGGCATCATTGGCAATAAGTGGGGAAATACTAGTATGGTGTAGGAACATGACATATAAGAAATCCATTTTTCTACTATGGTATGTACAAAGATTAAGACATAATGTGATTGTTTAATAAGAAATATATTTCTTAAGAAAATGATAGAATATGTGTATCATAACATCAAAAAATAATTCTGAGAACATAGCATCTAATTGTCAATTTAAAATAGTTTAAATAGTCTCTGTTTTGTAGAAATGTTGCTTTCCATAGTCTCTCTAGAACCAGCTTTTTTTTTTTTTTTTTTTTTTTTTACAGTGGTCAACCCATTCCTAGAGTGGAGTACACAGCTGAAGAAGTTAAAACGTGGGGGGTGGTATTTAGGGAACTCAGTAAACTCTATCCCACCCATGCTTGTCGTGAATATTTAAAAAACTTTCCTCTGCTGACCAAGTACTGTGGATACAGAGAGGATAATGTGCCTCAGTTGGAAGATGTTTCTGTTTTTCTTAAAGGTAAGGTTCGTATTTGGTTTATCAATAGATGACAGTTTAATGAAAACACTATTTTTTGTTTGTACGGAATACAAAGCACATTAAACCAAAAGACTTCCAGTATTGTCAGTGGTCTTTGGTTTAGCCGGAAGTATCATTCTGGTTTTGGTGTTCTCCGTGGCAGAGAGTTTTCTGAGTCAAGAAAGTATTATTTGTATGTATTTGCAAGTATGAAATTGAGAGAAATTAAGCAGATGAACATGTAAAGTATGATGTTATCTTGCAAATTGAGGAAAGTCCTTCAGTACAATGAAAAGAAAGAGCTGAGCAGGGTCTGTTCTCTCATTGCCACAGGCTGGGAGTTCTGATAAACACAGTGGGCATTCCCCAAATATCCAGGCAGGTAAAAGGGAGTCAAATGGCAAGATAACTGAATTTAAAGAGGAGAGCGGGTTTGGACCATTGTTTTATAGGCTGATGAATAGGAGGCTTTCCTCAGTTCTCAAGACCTCATGAAGCTAGTAATTACATTTTTATGTTGAAAAAAATATATGGGACGCTATAGGTGATCTGATACTTCTCTTTCATTTTATTTTTAAAGGATCAGTATATTACAGATTTAAGTTTAAAGATAGCCTTATTTTTCATCTGTAATGAAAATATGTCACATATGGAACATGTGGCAGACCTGAACCTGTTTGCTTTAGCTCTAGAGGAAAAGCCACCAAAGAGTTAATTTAAGACTTTAATTTCTCCTCAAAGGGCCTTTTAGATACATATACTTGTTCCTTAATCCTCATGCTCAGGAACTAAAATATTATAAAGTTGGATATTTGAAAAAAAAAATGTATGTGCTGTTAGATGTTCTGTTAGCTTTTAACATATTTTACAGAAGTCTTCTTATGATGTGGAAACTTCTCTCCTGTCTGGTCCCAGACATAAAATATTTAATAATATCACTTATGGTACCTTAGCATTTTTTTTACAGACAAAGGTATTGAGACCAACTTTGGAATACCTCAAGCTGTTTTCATTATACATATGCTAGCAGTGCAAAATACTTCTTGTACGTAATAATTGAAAATGATGCGTGGTGATCTTCACCCGAGGTTCTTCGTGTCGCTCTTCTAGTAGAATAGTTGTCAACAGATCTGTCACCAGAAACTGATATTGTGATATATATAATGTGTGTTTTATTATCTCCACTTCAGAAAGGTCTGGCTTCACAGTGAGACCAGTTGCTGGATACCTGTCCCCCCGTGATTTTTTAGCTGGCTTAGCATACAGAGTTTTTCACTGTACTCAGTACATACGACATGGCTCAGATCCTCTCTACACCCCGGAACCGTAAGTTGCTGCAATTGCTTTAGTACTGAAAAAAAGATGCTCACTAGATTCTTAAAAGACCCATTTGAATTTGCCAAGAATGTGAAAATCTTTTTACATCATTGATGACAAAATCTTTCACATTGGTGAGTCAGAACTTAATTCAAAGACCTTTTTGGTGACTTTTTGCAAGGGTCTTAAATAGCTGGATTATATATATATGGTAGGTCAAAAGTACTGTTTGGATTATATTTTAGTGGAAAATAGAATTTTCAACCAAAAGTCTTGAAAAAGTGTCTAAAATTTTATTTTCTCTTGGACAACTGGAAAGAAGCTGTGAAGAAAAGCCCTGAATCTCCTGAAAAAACATGGCATTTAGAATTATAATTTGGACTTCTGTGTGCCCATTTTTCTTTTTTTGGTTCAGGCTCCATAGCTGAACTTCATTTCTCTCCTACAACACAATGCAAGCAAGTCATGAAACATTATCCTTGCACCAAGAGAGAATATTAGATGTGAAGTCTGTTACCAGGAACATGATAGAAATAAGAAACACTTTAATTACAACTTCAGTGGACAGCATTGCAGCTTTTCCAAAGCAGAAGATTGTGAGTTTGTGTGAAATACTTTGGCATATGCTCTTTTGATGAAAAGTGGGGAAAAAGAAGATCAAAGTGACAGTAGTTCTTGTCTTGAGTGTGCCGTGCAATAATAACAGAACAATATGTGCCAGTTAGATAATATGGAGGTAGTTTTACCAAAGGCATCTGCTGATCTTGTAACCGCAGGAATGACATTTTTGCAGTGAATCAGTCATCAGGCAGTTAGCATGAAATCGTAGCTGTGGTTTAATCAGCTTGGACTACTTCAGTGTATTTGATTTTTGCCCAGATTTACACAAAGGATTCATACATATATACTCAGCTCCAGTCCTGTAAATATTTGGACTCATGCCTAAGTTTGATTTCATGAATCGACAACCAAAACCATGGAGTAATATTTTTGGATATAAAAGGTTTCATGGAGCTGCATAGTAAGCTGCATCTGAAAATGCACAAGCATTATTCTGGCAGGAGTCACCAGGTGGTGCTGTTAGACACTTATCTACCTTTTTCCTCAACATCTGAATTGGGCAAAGTGTTGCTGAAATGCTCTGAGATTAGTTTTGTGTATGTGTTTCTTTTGGGAAGGGATCCCTGAAGGAATTCACTCCTAGTGATGCCTAAAATGGAAGAAAGAACTTTCCAGACAATATTAGTATAGATAAAATAGAGAGCAGGTTCTTTAATTAAAAGCACTTTTAAGTGCAGTATACATAAATGCACAACACAGTGTAAGGTTCTTACAAATTCATAATACTAATTAATGTTCATATCTAATGGATGCATCCAACCCGAGAGTTGTCCGCCCCCAGAACCTCTCTCAGGTCAGCCCCTTAGCACATGTTCCTGGAATTGAATCGGAGGTCTCAGGACCTCTTACTTCTTCACCGTCATCATCTTCACATCACGTGCCTTCTTTGGAGCTTCTCCAAGGTTTCTGGGCCTTCTACTTTGACTACAGTGACATCTTATTATGTCTTTCTATGTATGTGTCCCAAACAGGATGTCCTTGCTAAAATCTTTTTCCTTGAAAAGACCATTAAACAAAATTTCAAGAATTTTGAGAATTTGATTTAAACTCTGAGAAAGGGGTTTAGTGTCTCTTAACTGTTCTTCTAAAGTGATAGAAACTATACAGCTGTATTGAAAATCTATATGCTACAAATGTTAAGGATCTTAAGGCATGACTTGAACCTTTGTAATTAGAATGTTAATCTCTTAAAATTGTATCCAAATCGCTACAATGTAAAATCCTGAAAGAAGGGCTTGGGTATGTGATACTGAACCTCTTCCAGTCTTTCTAAAAATATCTATAGATATTTCAAAAAAATAAATGATACTTAGGAAGTACCAGGTTTCGCACCAGTGATTTCCTCTCCTGCGGGAAGCCAGTTTCAGACTGCAGCATGTAGCAATGTTCAGCAAAAGAATGATGACGTTTATTAACTTAGTACAAGCCAGAAGAACATGTTCATCTACTGATAGGAGATTTAGGTACATAACTCCAACAAGACGAAAGGAAGAAACATCTTCCAAGAAACAATGAAGTGTGTCTGTGTTTTTGCTGATGTTTTCTGGTTCAGTGATTTGTGTATTTGAGAGCCCTGTAGTTTTCAGGATGCTGCTTACATTCAGAATTATGCAGTGGATCATAGCTGATCCTTAGTAGTAATGACACCTGCTTTTTTTTGTAACCTTTCTGGTCATGGTGTCCGGAAAGTCACTGAGTAATAATATTAGTTCAGTTAGAATGAAGGGTTTTGTTCCTTATTTGGGCTGAACTTAAAAATCTGAGTTAAGGTCTTATCACCTCTAAATATGACTACACGAGGAATTAAACTGTAATTTTCTAATGATGCTGTACTCTCTTCTTGCAGGCCTACTTGTTCACATTAGTTAAGTAATGTGTACTAACTATCAGGAACTCCATAGGAAAATTTTGAAAATCACTTTTAAAATGTGTGTGTGTTTTTTTTTTTTTTTTTATAGCATAGAGCACATAGGAAGTGTTACCAGAAATGTGGAGTGAAATCCTGGCTTTTTAAAAAATCAATAGTGAAACTAAATTGACTTTAGTGGGGACAGCTCTTCATCTTCCACGGTAGCTGCAATGCCCTGAGATCTGCTGGTTGATATATGGGGCTATAATGAGGTTTGCTGCAGGTCCCTGGCTGGTGAATGTTGCATTTCAATGATATAAACCTGTTAAAAAGACTCCCTTTGACTTCAGTGGGCTTTCCATCAGATTTAACATGCAGGCTATAGAGCTAGATACAAATTAGAGAGTTCATTTGGTTTGATCTGTATCACTACTGTATGCATTTTAAAACATTTCCCCTGATTTTCATTATGTTTCCACTACATTCACAGAGCTATGTAGATTTCCTCTGCTCTGCTAATTTACTCCAAGAAAAATCTTTTGCTGTGAAAAGTGCATTACAAAAATCTTATTTTCTCGTAGCAATGTGTGTGAATAAATTAAAGGAACTTAATTATTTTCTGAATAAAACAAAACAAAAGAATCAAGCCTTGGTAGTTAAGTGAAGAATTATATTGTTCAGACTATCTATAAAGGGCCAGAACTGGCAGGGAAGCCTAAGAAGCTCCAATGACAATAATCCCAAATGCTGGTTCATGTTTGTGTCTGAAAGATTTTGTGGGTTCGGGTTTTTTTGGTCATATGTTTCTTGCTTCAAGCTCTGCTCTTTATAACTGCACATTCAAAATACTACTTTGTATAGTTTTAATGGAAGAATCTACAAGCTAAAGGCATGAGAGAAATATGAGGGTGGACGGAACAAGGACCATGTGTCCCAGGGCAGAACTGGGAATAACACATCTTTGCTTAGTTATTAATGGGACTTGTGGCTTCAGCAGAGGACAATAGAGATGTAGACACTCGCTCAGGTATCAATAGCAGTGATGCAGTGGTAGAAGCCTGCCTAGGGGCAAGCATGCTTACCTGAAGCCAGGAAATTGGAGCTAGTTCCACTGTATCTTTGCTTTTGTTGTTTGAACTACTGATACAAAGCTAAATACATCTGGACTGATGCAATATCGCACGAGTGCTGAGCAATTAGTATCAATTCTCCAGTGAAGGTGAGAACTAGAGCTGGAGTTCTGGACTTCCAGAGAGTGGGCTTTAGGGCCCATTTCTGTGTTGGAAGATGATGATTGGAGAAGTCGCTTTCCTCCAGTGAGTTGATTGGTACTGGAAATTCTTGGGGTGTATCTGTCAGACTGTAAACTACATTTCACAACTGTCCTGTGTATTGTCAGTGAGCTAAGTTTTGCAGGAGATGATAGAAGAAATTGCTGTGACTGGAACTGAATTAGTTAAAGAAGGGTCATTAACCTTTGATGATTATCTGCTCAAGTGACACAAACAACCTCATGAACAAAGAAATGGATACCCAGCAGAGCTAACTAATTTTTCAAGTCTGAGTTCCAATGAGAAAGGGACTTCTGTCTAAGCTATGGTTCATGTGGAACGGATTACTCATATGTGAAGTTGGCTCAAATTTGTCACACACAACTTCAGAGAGGTGCTTTTCTCACCAAAAAGTGCAACTATAGCATGAGCAAATGTTGCTGTGCATCTGTCAGGGAGGCCATGTGGACTGAGAGGGAAGGCTTTTATGTGACCCTCCAGTACTGGAACTATATTTGATAAGCTTTGGTGAGGCAGACTAGGAATGCCAAAAATGTTAATCTTCATTTGCGTGTTCAGAAACTACTGTCTACTACTGTCTACTTACACACAGTTGGTGCAGACTTCTTGGTGAAGATACTGAATAAAAAGACTTTAAATTATATAGAGGTTGTTCTGCTAGTCATGATTTATCTGAAGTGTCAGGTTCTGTGACTTTTCAAACAAAAATAGTTCATAAAAGACAAATTGGATGATTTTGGGTAGAAGGCAGAAAACTTGATGTTTTCTCCCTGCCTTTAAAACATTTGTTTACAACTTAGGATAAAAAAAAAAAAGAAAAAGAGAAATGTCTTTGAGGAGACAAAAGCAAAGGAAATGTCAGATTGGATTTTTAAAGTGAACTTTACTACCAAGTCCATTATTTCCTGTGAACAAATGCAGCAAAACTTTCAGAATTGTTTGAGAGCTTTTGCGGATGATGCATGTGCACTTTCGTTAGCAGTTTTTTGTACACTTATGTCTGCACTTTGTCATTACTAATAATGTACTTACAGACGTGAACATTTCATTTCTGAAATGATTTGGGTTCTCTGCTTTTCCTGAAATTCGCTTGCTGAGAAGTGAGCTGCATAATGAAAGTACCCAGTAACTGCAGTAGGATCTCATGACTAAATGAGGACTTAAGCACACAGAAACCTCTGTAAATGTTGCCCCAAATTTCTACGGCCAAATGGCAAAAGGTTTGGTGTGGAGCTCTGCTCGGGTACAGAAAAGGGAATGGAGAAGAGGAAGAGGAAATATATGGGATTTTGAACTTGATTCATGTGGAGAGAAATGCTAAAAACTGTACTTGTGAGACTCTGGTTTTCCTTTGAGCAGTTCAGTCTTCATGTCATTAAGCCTGGATAACAGTAGTGGTCAGGCTCTCCCACTCGATCTGGAAATGATAAGAAAATCACAGAACAGCTGGGGTTAAATGACCTATTTAACAGAAATGAATGTGTATGTTTCTACATAGACACAGAAACCCTTCACAGGGAAGAACTACTACACTGTAAAAACAATGTTTCATTGTAAGACTTAAAGTAGGGATGAGACCCATGTAAATGGCTTATGTTAAATTAATTATGGAATTGTATTAATTTCTGTAATGACTCTTTTCATTTCCATTCCCTTAGGGATACATGCCATGAACTCTTGGGACATGTGCCTCTACTCGCTGATCCCAAGTTTGCACAGTTTTCACAAGAGATAGGACTTGCTTCGCTGGGAGCATCCGATGAAGATGTTCAGAAATTAGCCACTGTGAGTCAAAATCTTCTTGTGGCATACTCTCTCATCTGTCCTTCTCTTTGGCTGATGAAGTGATGTGCCTTGTCTTATTAGAGCTGACTACATTTTCAGGTTCCGGGTGACTATGATGTGACAATCACAAATCTTTAGGTGTTTTTCCGTTGTTTTTAATCAGGCCAAACCTGATCACAGTAGGTGGTTAGTTTTATAATAACCACCAATTTTCAGGGCTAGCTGAGGTGGATTTTGTCTGCTTTACGGTGGTGAAAAAAATAAGGAAGGTAATATTGGAAAAAAACCTAATCTATAATGTTTTGGTGTGTGCTCTCATCTCTACACTGTTAGTTCCTCCACAGGTAGCCACTTTGGCTCATAGCACTGGTATTTCTGTATTCACTGTTTGTTTTGCAGCTGTTCATTGCGTTGCAGTATGTGATGAATTTTGAGATCACATTGCATCCTTGCTACTGCTCCTGTTGGAGAATGTGTAGTCACTAAGCCAGGGCTGTGTAGCAGTAGATCTAGACCAAGATCAAGTGCCTCAGATAGCAGCTGGGAGATGGATTCTGTATTGCATCAAGTGAGTCTCAAACCAGTAGATAGTATGAACTGGAAGAGGTTGTGGGCTAAAGCAGTTAGATGGTACTGCAACTGGAGTCTTTTTGGCTCTTCTGTGAGGGGTCTTGTCAAGTTGTCAGGACTCTCAGCTCCTGACTACCTGTCAGTCCTGCTCTATTGCCATATTGCAGTATGCAGCCCTTTGCGTCATGTTAGGTTAGTGACCCCTGCTCTATACCACTCGCTCTTTTTTGTCGTGTTAATTTAGTGTAAGCTTCCGTTTGTGGATCATGTTAAAACTAATGCTGCAAATAATTTCATGAACTGTATTGGATTAAAAACCAGCTCCATATGTAAATATTTTGTCTCCTGAAAAATTCTGTGAGATCAAGCAGAAGAATTGTTTACTTTAAAACTTAGCCAGCATACTACTGCTTTTTCCACAAGAAGCGTGGTGGGAATTTAAAGGGCTGGAAATAACAGTGTTGAAGGTGGATTCAAATTAGGTGCAATTAACTGTAGAAGTTTTGATGCACTGGCTTAGCAGAGACTTCGAGTCCCATCTGCCAGAAAAGGTGTTTGTACCCGTTTGTTTAATTTGAATCCTGCAACCCTCCAGAAGAGGCCACTAAATTTAGTTAATCAAACTGGCTTCACTCTTTAATTAGACAGACTAGATGTGTTGCTGTTAACCAGCCCCTCTCACATACTTCATGGTGTGTTCCTTGTTTTTCTAATAGATGGCTATGGAGAAGAAAATGTTTGTGTGGAGAAATCATGAAAATTGTGTGGCTATTTCCATGATTGCTAGGAAGGGACTTGGTAGGAAGCAGACATACCTTGACAGGACATGCAGTCCCAAGAGAAACTACCTAACTGGCTGTCTCTGTAGGTACTTTGAGGAAAATGTTATGTCCAAATATTTTACCCCCAATTAACCTTGGATGACATGGGCCTGTTGCAGAGGACAAAGTTGGTACTGATCTGTTTGGGTAGAGATATTAATATAAAGTGACTTCTTAATATTGTATAAATGCTTTTACTCCTCCCTCTCACAGAAGTTTCCAGTTATGACTGACTGTGTCATCTGAACAATGAGCTGCTCCTGAATCACAAAGCCAAAAATAAAAGAAGACAGCTGAATCACTTTCCCTTATCACACTGAGAATTTGATATCTGAGTCAAAGTTGATTTCTCCTCCCTTGCTGGAAATAGCTCTTTCAGGTGGAAGAGACATTTAGAAAGAGACTTAAGGTAACCCAGGTGGTGTTATTTTCTGTAGAAGCACAGTGAGGGGCTGTACTCCCCTGGGGCAGATGTTTGACAAATACAGAGATGTTGCTTGCCCTAAAATGTGCAATGTAAACAGCCAGCTTGAGAGCAAGTAGAAAGAATATCTCTCGGTGATGAGGGTGAGGAGGCCAAGAAATTCATTCAGCTGGGCACCAAATGTCACCTGAGGTGCCATTAACTAGCTTTTGTAACATTTGGTCCTGTTTCCATTCTAGATAAAAAGCAGAGATGTAGCAAGCTGAGAAATGCCAGCCAAGAGTCTTAACACAGAAAAGCAGTGCAGGCTCCAACGAAGGGACTTCAAAGTAAATAGAGAAACAAATGAATGGAGAGAGAGCGTGCATATTAATGAGCTTGAATCAATATGCCCGAAGCAAGCTTGCCATTAGCGTGACCTGTTTCAAAAGATAGTGACATTAACAGCTGAGCCATTACAGGGAGGACAATGGCTTTAGGCAGAGGAAAACACCTCTTAGGAATTCAGATCAGGAAGAGAAGAATTATTACAGGTGATTTCGCAATCTGAGACCATTCTGGTCTCAAAAAGACATCGAGTATCAGCTTTGATAGATCTGCTCTCTGTCCCCATCAGTCCTGGGCTGCAAGGAAAAGTCTGATGTTTTTGTCCCTGCAGGTCTGACACATTGGATGTAGAGCAAGCTGGAGCCTGGTGCCTGGGCAGACTAGAAGTGCTTGCGAAATTGCAATTAGTCACATCTGTGCAGTCCCACTGAGGGTGTTGCAGAGGCCTTGGTGCTGGCCAGCTGGAGGGGGAAGGATGGCTGCAAGGGACGAGGGCTGAAAAGAAAGCATGCAAGTTCCCTTTGTGTTCTTGGAGTCTGGTAGTCCTATGGGGGAAAGAGAAAGAAATTGCTTTTGCTTTGTCATGAGAGTGGAATATTGAAAGAACCAAGAGACTGTCTTTGTACTGGTTTATTGAGAGATTCAGTTTATTTTACAATGTTTTAGGAGGGAAAGAAAGGAAAAACATACACCAAAAAAAGGTGACTGAGAGATATGTTACTGAAACATAACAAAATCTTTGCACAATCTGCTTTTTTTGCTTGTAATGTGTTATAATGCAGTTACTGTTTGAGGAATACAATATTGGCCATGCATGTCTGGGTGATAATTGTTACCATCATCATTACTCATGTCTTGTGCTGTTCCGTTTGATTTTCTAAAACCACTTTTGAGCTGATTTTTCAAGCATGTCTGGTCTTTCTATTTTCACATAGTACAAAAATAAAAAAGGCTGTCTTTTCTGCTTACCTATCAAACCATAAGCTGTAGAGAGGACTTGACATGAGGTGTTTCAACTAATTTATATAGTATATAATTTACAACACATTTAACAGCACATAACATAAGGTTTTGTCAGGAAAATTGTACAAAAAATGTATCTTGGTTTACATTTCAGTCCTACCTTGTAATTTCTGGACTTGGGAACCAGAGAGCTGCTGTCTTTGTAAAGCTGCAAGTTGATAAGCAGGAACACGCCTCTCTTGCTAATGGCAGAAATGACACTGGACTCCTGCTAAGTTGTTTCAGCGTAGCTCAGGTTGCCCCTTTGAGATGCAGTATGTATAGGATGTATTTGTGTAGGTAAAATTCAGTGGGGGACATTAACTGGTGATGTTTCAGAAAAGAGGTTAGCAGAATGTCTTTGTGTGCAATTTGTCACCCAGTCTTCCCACCCAAGAGTTTGGTCATTAGGGCCTAATTATTTGCACTAAGTTTTTTGCCAGTCATTTCTCACTGTTACATTTAAACATTCAGTTCTTTAGAACTGTAAAATTGTCACCTTTTCATCTTTCTTGTTAATATTTGTTCTTGTATTTTAACAGCATGGAACAGTAGAAGTCAGGAAATTTGTCTTGTTCTTCCTGTCCTTTATATGGAAAACCACAACAATTGCTTCAGAATTTGAAGGAATTGTGTGTGATGAAATCTTGTAAATGCATTTCAGGCTTTTTATGGATCTAAATGTTTTATCTTGCCTGGATGGTGACTGAGGACAATGGTTCATCTAAAGCTGACTTATCTGTGTATGTATCACAGAAAACATATTTTAAAATTATATAGTGGGATAAAAACAACATTCAGAACTGCATCTCTGGGTGATGCTAATTCCTGTGAGTTTACATGCCTGTCTTCCCTCAGGATCTATGTCACTTGGTCTTGTTGGCTTTATTCTAGTCCTTTTCCCATGTTGAAAAACTGGCACATAATTTAGGACAATTCTCCATTGTGCTTGTTGAGGAGATAACCAGAACTAAAGAAACAGAAGCATTGCAGTTAAAGACTGAGCCGCATGTGGTAACTTTGAGAAGATACAGCATTTGTGATCTCACTAGACAAAACTGACTGTTGCAGTCTCCTTTTCACAAACAACAGATTAGGTCTCCCAGAGGGCTATTTGGTAGTGCTGGGCCATAAGTACAGCTTGTGAACTGGATTACTGTCTTCCTCCATGCATGAGTAAATGGAGCTGAGAAGAAAACCATGAAAGTATGTGAGATTTTGAACATTCCCACTGTATGTCTGAAAAGTCAAGACTACTTGTGTATTTCCCATTTGTAGTTGTGAAATGATAGATAGGGAACTAAGCTCCATTATAGGTGTGTGACCAGCTCCCATGCTGAAGCTATTCTGGCATACAAAAATACTTATGTACTGGACAAATGAAACTTGGTGTTATAGCTCAAGAGCTACAGCAGTCACTGAGCATGCTGAAGTTTAACATTCAAATCTCTGCTTAGTTTTTTTTCCTGTATCCCAGTTGCATGCCATGTATTTGTGACAGATGCCAAGAGTGAGCACACTGAGTACCTTAAGTCCAGTGGTGACATAATGGAGTTTCTTGCAAAAGAGTTGCTTTCAGATACACCTGTAGTTAGTGAGGAAAGGAACTTCCCCATGAAGAGCTGGGAGTGAATATGACCTAAAAACCACTGGAGTAAATTTTGATGGGCTTACAGGAGACATACGAAATTACTCTGGTTTGGGCTGTGTGTCACTTGGGGAAGATGAATGAATTCCCATGGGAAAAGCTTGGACTATAAAGCTGCAATCAGTTATGATGGATCACTCTAGCGAAACATTGTCCTGCTACATAGCATGAGACTCAAGATACTATGATCCATATTGCTTGTCAGTGGAGATGGTCTGGGCTGTGTTTCTGTTCCTGACTTTGACCAAGAAAACTGCCCATAAGCAGATGTATTTGGAAATTGCCCACGTGCAAAATCCAAAACTTATAGAAGAAGCAGAAGAGGAACCTGATGAAACTTTGTGGCTTTCTTAACCATTACAAAGGCACACAAATACGTTTGAATCGGGAGAGAAGGATAACTTACTGATAGATTACTTTCCTTTGATTGGTGAGGTGTTGCTGGGCTCACCAATTGCTGCTCTAAAACCATTTTGATATTTGTGGGTTTGCTCTGCAATATGTTATAATGGAATTAATAAAAAGTAACAGTCTCCATTTTTAAGGGTTTCTTTGAGAGATAATTTTTGATAAAGTAGCTGAAGCACTGATATGAAATCCTTCCTACGCTATGCATAATCAAATAGGTGGGCAGAAAAGACAGTACATATATCACAGAACAGGACTAAAGGGGGAAAAAACAAATTTGTAGATTCCAGGGATCAATATTTAATATTTTAGAATACTGCAATGTTCTCCTGCGGTGCATTTTCAGAGTCATAACATCAGAGATTTGTGGCGCAAGAAAATAATTTTAACGGAGATATCTAACCATCTTTGTAGCTCAAAACCAAGTGGCTGTGTATTACATAAAAATAAACTAGCACTCCACAGAAGTTCCTACAAGGAGAATTTGAAGAGTTCTGTTGCTGGAATGGGAGCAAATGTGCAATGTTTTCTGCAGGAATTTTGATAATCTGCTGAGGCCTTTTTTCTGGGTTTGGAGAGTGTTTCCATGTTTGGATCTGTAAGAATTGCTGTGCTGGTCAGGCCCATAGCTGGTGCCTTGTGCCCAAGCCATAAATAACTACATAGGGGAGATGTAAGAACAGGATGACAATCTCTGATTATTTTCAAAGGTTTTCCAGGCTTCTGACCACTCAGAAACTTGGGGATTTCTTAAGCCAAATGTGGTTTCTATGTATTTAGTTATCCTGAAAGGATTTCTGTCCAGAAACAGCTGTTTGTGTTTGAAGACACATAAACTTTTAGTACCTGCAATAACTTTGGCACTGAGCTCTATGGCTCAACTACTCACTGTCCAGTGAACTATCTTCTTTTGCGGTTTTTAACCTGATTCCTACTAGGTTTTTAGTATTTGAGAGAGGATGATCAAATCATCCTGTAGGCTTTCTGTATGCCATCATGACTCTACAGAACACATTTTCTTGCTTAGTTCTCTCCTTTGCTAGACTGAAACCCAATAATTTGTTTAGTTATTCCTCATGCTATTTAGGATATTATTCCTTTCCACCTTTCCAGCTAGAATTGGAAAAGAAGGAGGATAACTCAGTCACCAGTCTGGTAACTGGAGCAGGTAAACGAGAGTAAATCTGAGTTTTGGTAAAGAGTAGCACTGTGGAGTTAAGCCAGTTTGGGATGTGCCTGCTATAGAAGTGGGAGCCTTTGGTATGGTTGGAAGAATGAACCTAATGTTGTAGAACTGATACAGTTTGTTGCTTAGGGGTGGGAGAAATAGGCTGCATGCAGGAGGGAAGTAGGATTCAGTGGATCCATCTTACATCACTGTTCGAGGATATGAGTCCCTCCAGTTTCTCATCAGCAGAAGGTACAAAAGGTAGGTCAATGCAGGATGTATTAATCTGGAAAAGAAACACAGAATAGAATCATAGAGTCAGCTAGATTGGAAAAGACCTCTGAGTTCATTGAGTCCAACCTTTGACCTAACACTACCCTGCCTGCTAGACCATGGCACTGAGTGACAGGTCCAGTCTCTTCTTAAATACCTGCAGGGACTGTGACTCTACGATCTCCCTGGGCAGCCCATTCCTATGCTCCATCACTGTTTCTGTAAAGAACTTCTTTCTAATGTCTAACCTAAACCTCCCCCAGTGCATCTTAAGACTGTGCCCTCTTGTTCTACTGCTTGCCTGGGAGAAGAGACCAACCCCCACCTTGCTACAACCTCTTGTGCTTTGGACTGTTTCTCAGAGTTAAGAAGGTGGAGAGCTCACCTGTTGCTATTAGAGTGCCCAGTTGGTCAGGTCAGTAACCTGCTTCTTGAAAGGATCTTGGGTTGCCCTATCAGGCAAAATGTTGTGCTCACAAGTAACTAGAAATAGTGTTGTCGTATAATGTGTTTGTAGGTTGGAGTGCTTGAGCCCAGCCCTGTAATGAGTGGGCTAGATGCAAGAGAAAACTAATTTGACTTAATTGGGAGCAGGGAAGAAATTAGAAATTTTACTGTAAAAATAATAAAGCTCCTTTTAGACAGGATGTGATTTATGAAGATCAAGCCCTAAGCACTTAGAAACGCTAAAGAAAAAGGCTCTATTAAAATAACAAATTGCAGTGAGACATTGGATTTGCTTTTATTTCTTGGAGCATTTTGTTTCCAGAAGTGGCTAGATCATAATCTCTGAGGTTACTGAACTGCAAATGCAAATTTGCATGCACACAAGTAATACATTTTGACATATAGGTTAACAAGAGAATGGTGCAAATTTCACACAGCACTGGCTTGCTAATTACGTTTGTTTATTTTCAGAAGCAACTTCATTTTCATTAAGAAATTGCAGATTCTGCAGTAGTCATCTTTGCTGGTAGTTCAATAGCTCACACTCTGAATTTTTGCTCTGCTGCAACAGTAATGAAAGTGAGCCTGAAAAATAGCTTCGGAAAAAAACGTGGAATTTAGGAGTGCATGCAAGTGGCAAACATCTGCTGATTTGGTGTTGGATCCAGTTGAGATAGATTGAGGAATAGGTGAAAGGAGTCTATGAATTTTGATAGGGTTTTTTGCATATTTGTTTTCGCTTTTGACCCAGAGTACATAATGTATTAGCAAAAGGGCATAAAGTGTCTTTTATAGAACATATGTAACCGGGACAAAAGAAAGTACCCAGCAAAAGCTGCCAGTGAGCAACAGTAGCACAAACATTTCGGGTAACAACTACAAAAAAAGCACTCCTAAGTTCCAGAATAAAGGTTTAAATAATGGGGTGGAAAAGCAATAGAGGAAAGGAATATATTGCTACTGCAGTTGCTGACTGCCCCTGTTTGTAGTACGAAAGAGAGAATCCTGAACTTGGTGTAGATATCATTCTACTGACACTGACACATTATTTGAGTCATTTGTACAAGACATGGACATCCTCTGGCAGCAGCACACAGGTATATGGGAAAGTAAAGGAGTTCAGCATTTCAGCCATTTCTAGGTCTTGCTTGGGACTGAGGGAATGTATGTGCTATGGGTGCACAGGTGGAGGGGTTGGCTCTACCCATGCTTTCCATGGAGCCAGAGAACCTGAGAAATTCTGTGCAAAATTAGCTTTGGTGACTGCAGGTAAGGTTCTTCGGGGAGCAGCTCCCTGAATGCAGATGCCCAGTTACCTGACTGAGATCTACAGTGGTGTTGGGGTGGGCCAGCTCCAGGTTCTCCTTGCTCAGGGGTCTGTGTGTTCTGCTGCACTGTGTGGTGTGACCATGGCTGCCACCCTGCACACCCAACCCTCCCTTCAGGGGTCGGTGGCCCCATCAAGAGAAGAAAGCCAGGAGGCTTTTTGCATTCAGGCAGAAACCAAACCAGTAGTAGCCTAAGAATCACAGAATGGGTAAGGCTGGAAGGGCCCACAGTAGATCATCTGGTCCAACCTCCCTGCTCAAGCAGGGTCATCCCAGAACACATCTCACAGGATTGTGTCCAGACGGTTCTGGAGTATCTCTGGTGAGGGAGAGTCCACAACCTGTCTGGGTAATCTGTTCCAGTGCATGGTCACCCACACAGTAAAGAAGTTCTTCCTCATATTCAGATAGAACTTCCTGCCGTTGTTTTCTGCCTGTTGACTCTTATCCTATTGCTTGACACTTCCAAGAAGAGCCTGGCTCCATCCTCTTAACATGCTTGCTTCAGATACTTACAGACATTGATAAGGGCCCTTCTCAGTCGCCCCTTGTAGAGGCTGAACAAAGCCAGGTCTCTCAGCATGTCTCCCTAGAGAGATGCTCCAGTTCCTTAATCGTCTTCATAGCCTTTCACTGGACCCTCTCCAGGAGCTCTGTGTCTCTCTTGTACTGAGGAACACCAAGCTGGACACGGTACTCCATATGTGGCCTCCCTGAAGTCTTCAAACCATGCACTGTTGTTTTTATTGTCTGGAATGTTTCCGTAAATAATTTTGCTTCCTAAACGAACATTCATACATGTAGCTACTATGCATAACCCAAATACTGTCTTATGAAAAGAATCTTAAAAATATGTATTTGTACAGAGCTGAAAAGATCCTAACTTAGTGTTTGCAACCATGTACTAACCTGAATTGTTTATATATTGGTTCAAGGACTGGACTTACCTCATTTGTTCGGTCTTATTCCTTCATCTAGCACAGTCTTGAGTGTTTTCTTTGTATGCACAGATTAAAGTATGGAAGTAAGACAAAATATGGCCGGTATCCATAAAGAGCTAACTATGCCTAGGGCTTAATTACTTAATGCTGCGACTTTGGAAATGGTTCTTGTGCCTCTGGTCATCTTTCTACCAAATGGCATCAAAGTACTGGATGGAATATGGTCCCATAAATTTTTAATTGAGATATTTTTGGGTGATATACCATAATAATTTTTTAAGCATAACTTAATTATATATTTATAGGTCCAACACTGATGCTACAGAAGGCCAGGGGATGCTTTGCTTTCAATGAGTTTAGGTCCGTGGGCTAAATGCTAACCTCATTTTTATGTGTACCATTTCCTAAAAGCTAATAGAGCTGTACACATGCAAACAAAAGTGGAATTTGTTGCTGTAAAATTAATGTTTATCATTTACTTGCCAAAACCGGTTATTTAGGAATATGGGTTTCGTCAGAGAAAGAATTAACTCTGGAGGACACATGATTTTGCACTTGTATCTCTTTCTTTGTCCTAACTCATGTAGTACAGCATGCAACAAATTCTGTTAGCTACTTCTGAGAGATGGCAAGCCTTCTGAAGTTACTGTATAAAGGTTTTTGTTTTATTTGTTGACAATTTTGGAAAGTTAAAGCAAATACTCTAAGCCTGAGAGCACTGTTGAAGCCACAGAAAAGGTTACGGAGAATGGCCTGTGACTGTTAATTTTGGTTGGTTTGGTTTGATTCCCAGCTGTGGCTGAAATTGTCAAGGTCAACAGAATGTCGACATGATGGCAGCCTTTCAGGCACACTGTGAACAACCCCACTACTCCTTCATTCTGTTTGTTAGGTTGCTTTTGCATCAGGCAAAGCATTAGTTTAGACTGGGCAACCTCATTTCATTTGTGAGCTGTAAGTTTCATGTATTCTGTACTTCATAGAAGACTTTCTGTAGGTCATCACTACAGCATTCATAGCAATGACATCTACTAATAGTGCTAGATAAAGCAGTTTGAGCTCAGAGCTTTTTCAAGACATACTGGAAAGGGTGGGTACTCACAGAGTATAATTTTTTTCCCCCATAAAACGTGTTGCTCTCTTTTTTTCCCCCTAAAGATTTTTCTTCCCTCCCTTGAATCAGTAGGCTGTAATTGTAAAAATTACATAGTTTGACTACATAAAAGTGTCTAAAATTATAGTTTAACAAGGCATTTTACATTTCTAGAAAGTAAACACCTTTGTAGGATTATTTTTCAGCTTTGAATAAGCATGTTGGCTTACGTACAGATCCATACTATACATCTGCAATGAATTTAGGACCTACACAAGCACAGAATTCTTGCATATCGGTGGTAGCCTGATCACCATTTCAGAATGATTGTCACATTTAGTAAGTTACTCCTCGACGACAGCTACTGGAAATCCCTTTGACGTTGGTACGGGGAAAAACTGTAATCTCCCTGCTCACAGGTACTTGCTCAGTATAACTTTTTTCACCACCTTGCTGAATACATGTTCATGTGATTCGCTTTGAGTTTACATACTTCTGGCAAGTAATTCAGTGGTGACTCAGTTGACTGTTTTGTGGTTATGATAGATTCATTTTACATGCCCTCACTGCAGAAAATCAGGGTGCTGCAAGGAGATGCTCAACTGCACTTGAAAAGGATTTTGTTTGGGGTTGTGAAAAACATCTTCAATTGGGATATATTTTTAGTAGCAAAATTAATAGATATTTAAAATTCCCAGAGCTACTTTTCTTCTTTGATCTGTCTGTCAGCTTGACATGAATAGAACTTATACTTTTGTGCTTATGCCTACTATCTTTTTTTGCTTCTTTTTTGCAAAGCAGGTTGAGTTAATGCATTAGGAGTCACAAAGCTTTTAGGAGTCCCTTGGCATTTATGTGATTAAAAGAACATTGAGTTTAAATGCAGTGTTGCTGTTAGAAACTGTGATGTTTGAAAACAAGTCTTAGCTATTAAATCAGTTTTCAGTAAATAGATAGGAGAACTTAATTTTCTTTTTAAAGTGTTTAGAAACGAAATGTGGGTGCTGGTAAATTTGGAATGAAGTCCTAACCTTTTTTGGTCTTCAGAAATAAATTTGAAATTGACATGAATGTGATGAAATAGTGCATTTTTTTCCTTGAAATAAGAATTTTAAAACTTCTCTGGCCAGTTGTCCCTGTCTCGTCAGTGTGTTTTTGCCCCCCACCTCCCCCGCCCAGTTTCTGGACTTGCAAAGGTTCTGAGATCCTTTCAGCTCCAGGAGGCTGTTCCCCTTTCTGAAGATGTGACTTTCCCTCATTAGTTTTGATGCATTAGGACTTCTGCAGCTGATTGTGTACACAAAAACCTCATAGCCCTCCTCACTTAAAATGTGGTGGGAGGCTCAGTGGCTCTCCTGCGTCACTCCCTGCAATGCAAGTCAAATTGGCCTGGCAATTAGCAGGGATGCAGCCCGCTCCAGGGACTGGCATCATGAGAAGCACCACATGAGCCTGGTGCCTTCCCCAGGGGAATCACTGTTAAGGAGGTCACTGAGGGTCTGTCCCTGGGCTGGTCAAAGGTAATTACTAAAGAGGCCTCGCAGCTCGCAGTAATCACTACTGACAGTGCACTGGCGTAGGGCAGTGATTCAGTAAAGTCCCTGTTTATAAAGTGAGGATTGCCTGTACTGTGATGAGTTGCTGCACCTTTGCTTCTTGATAATCTGCGGCTTGACTTTACCACTCTGTCAAAAGCTTCTCCCAGGATAAGTGGAAGAGAATCCTGTGCCAGTTTTCCCCTTACACAGTTTCCTTATGGCATTGCAGCATGTTCAAAAGGATGAACTCTTACTCCCCAGTCTGAAGATGTTTTCTTGGTATTTCATGGAGAGCTGCGACTTTATGCCTTCTCTTCTGAGTCTCCTTCTTAGAATGCCTGCTGGGGAGTGGAAGTTGGTCTTTTTAGAGAAAGACAAATGATGTTGTGCTCACTGTAGGCCATGCTTTCTCTGAGTATGTCAAGCCTCTGTATTAGAGGAATTTGAATGTAGTGATACTGCGTGCTGTGGCTGTCAACAGAATTGTGAAGGGTGGTGTGTATCTATATCCCAGTGCTCTAATGAGTGGCACCACATCTATTCAAACTTCTGTTTATAAAGAGATTGTTCCAAGCATTCACCCTTAGTGAAAGGTCTGAATGCAAAGCAGTCAAATGAGGGAAAAAGGAGAATATTGTTAAATATGTTCACTTTGAAATCCCCAAAGGAAACCTCATTTTGCTGAGCCCAAATGCATTTCAAAGTGGCAGACTAAACAAAATACTTTAAGAAGGTAACTCTGAAAAATTAAACTTTGTTTTCTTATTTAGAAATGCTGTTGGCTGTGAACAGGGTCACTGCCTTTGTTGGAGGTAGGTGAATCATCTATAATGAGACCTAGCTATTGAATTTTACTTCTTTTCTGCTTTTGATCTATTCACAAGCTCATCATGAGATTTATTTGTTGTTCAAAAATCTCCCTGCATTTCTACTCAATAACGTTCCCGCATGAATAGCTGTCAAATAGCCGGTATTGCTTGATGTCTGGACTCTAACATGGGGCTGTATTGGCTAGTTGCCTGGGTTACCTGTGTTACATCTATCTGTTTCTTGTAGTGGAGCATTCCTGATGCTACTCAACAGACTGTGAATTTTGAATAATTCAGTCAAATGTGAAATGCCAGCTGGTTTTTTTTTTTTTGGAGACTATTGATGTCTTTGAGATTGAAAAATAAGCAACTATTCAAAAACTTATTTGCACCAGCTCTGAATGAAAGAAACAAGCACAAATGAGAGTCACAGGTATTTCAAAGTCCACATTTGCTTGCAATTTTAACAACTTTTACTGGGGGGAAAACCACCTCTATTTCATTAATTTCTGACAGTCTTTCAGTTATATATAGCTATTTGCTTATGAGATAATTGCAACTATATGAGAGATTTAATATCATGTGAATATTGTTAGAGCTAAAATACCAGAGGACTCCTAAAGAAAAAGAAATTAATCTTTGCATATTGTGGACATATCACATGCATTTGAATTGAGTGATCTATTTAAATATCCTTTGAAATCTTAAATCCAGTAGAAACAATGTAAAGATGTTTTCTTATGGATAGTTATTTGACACTGGTCTTACAAGTACTTATATACATTAGTAGTTGTATTGTCTTCAAGACAACTAATTTTGTATACTTATAAAGTGGTTATGCTGCTACATGTCAGCTAGGGGTTGTAGCCCTATGCCATTGGCAGTTCCTGTAGTGGTGAGTCTTGCTGCCCATGTGCCAGTGTCACAGTCATGCCATTACTCAGTCTCTCGTTCTTACCCCCCGTGTGACAGGGAGCGAATCAGCTCTTGATGTGGTTGGTGTTCTCAGGACTCATCCTGACAACATTTTTATAAGGTGCTTTTAGAGAACAGATAAAATCTTGTGCTATACATCATGCTGAAAATTGCCAAGTGAACATAAGTGTCAGGCTCTAAAAGCTATACCGTAACAAAATTAAGCAAAGTGGAATGGCTCAAAAGACGTTTTTATGGACAAGTCAGATTTTGAACTTCTGACTCTGTGACACTAGCATCCAACACCATGCACAAGCTCTTTGCACAGGTCCCAGGAGGAAGATTCTCAAATGCAAAATGATGTCAGAAGTGATTTTCAAAGCCTTAGAAACCAGACAGGTGAGGAGACTTGAGCTTATCAGACCTTTTTTCCTGCCTTTGAAAATTTCTTGAATAACGATTTTTTCTGTTAGCTGTCATAGCTGTCACTGAGTTTTTTCCTTTTTCTTTTGGTAGTCCAGTTTATAATGCAGGGCAGTACCTGATCGTGAAGAACAGACATTGTGTTATCCCTGGAGACCAGCTTTGGAGTTTGCCAGGGCTTGATCTTCTCTGTATCTTTCCTGTCAATAGCAGGACAACTGCTCTGACTCGTAAAATCGCACATATACTTGGCCAGACCAGCTACGCCAATATCTTGTCTCTGACACAGGCAAATTGCAGACATCTGGAGGACAGTGTATGTCTAAAGCCATACGGTGGTATTTTCCTGGTGTACTGCTTTGGTTGCCAGTGAGTTTTGTTTCAAGGACTCTGAAGGAAGAAATCTGCTGTATTAGTATTTTTTAGCCCTTAATAGGATTTTCTGATGCATCTGATTAACAAGTTTTGAACCCATGTATACAATGTTTCATGAGCATGACTGTAAAGTATCTTTCATATATTTAAGAAAATAAATAAGAAAAATAAATGAAAATAATATTGAACACTGTCTTGTGCTCTTGGCACAGTCTTGATCATTACATTGGTGTCACTTGGCATAAAAATTATTTCTAGTCCTTCATTTGGCACTTTGATTCTCCATCTCATTTGCTGATACGACTAATGGAACAGCATTTTAGTGTAAGACTCTTCAAAAACTGCAGAATTTATAGAACATGGAAAGCCACGTTTCCTACTTCAACAGTCTACTTCAAGGTAGAACTGAACGGAAAGGCAGATGACAGGATATTGCTCTAGTTTGTGGAGGAGCAAAATATCTGGGGCTGCAGTCTAGGGTGTATGCAGAGGCAGGTCCAAGATTTGAAATTAGAGCAGGAGAGCCTGGACGTCCCATTTTGTGCTTGCATTCACCAGCCTACATGTAACAACAATGTAATAATCAGCTGTTGTCTTCAGGTGAGGCTTTAAAAAGTGTATTCATCTCAAGAGCCATTTCTATGTACAGTCATTCCCACTCCAGTGCAGTTGTCCTATACCACAACTCTAGTTTACCACACAGAGTCATTTAGTGGGTATCTCTGTGTCTGGTCTGTAAAAAGTGTCTCTATATAGTTAATATTTAACCTCCTTATCAGTGTGCCTCGATGTCTGTAGACTTGAGAGCGTGGCTTACCAAAGCCTGCAAACTCCGTTAACACACTGAGCCACCTCTGCATGTCTGAGTGGGAAGGTGGGGGTGAAACGTGTATCACTGACTAACGATCTGAAGATGGCAGCATTGGGTGAGCTATTGCACTTTCTTGACTAAGCAGGACTCTCTTAAATACAAAATTGTAGTTGTTCCATATGGCGAATTTATAAAAAAATCAGCTTTTCATTTGAAGGGTTTTTCTTAATGCTGTAGTTGGAAGCCACAAGTTAGTAGTAGGCAGACGTATTGCCATTTTGTATGTGTTTTATTTGAGTTAGTTATACTGAGAGTACAAGTCTTAAAAATACTAAAGATTGGCTGTCATCAGCAAGTGTTGGCTCATAAATATAACTCCCTTTTATAATAGTAACAATTATAATAACTTTGGAACTAAAGTAAAGAAGCTTCCTCTTGTGCTGTCTGTCAAAGAGGAAGTGGCATTGAGGTCTCCCTGTCTTGCAAACAGGATACCTGTTCACCCTGGACAGCAGGGATTGCTCTTTCCTGTTCCCATGTTAGGTCTCTGCCCTTTGCCCCTTCCATTCCCTGGAATGCATATCCTCAGGAGAATGGAGAATGTTTCTTTTCCCTCTCTCTGCTGGCCCTATAGATTGCTAAATGGGCTCCTGGGAGCAGCATGACATAGGTTTGGTCTTCCTTAGCCTGAGAAAGGTTGACAGTAAAGGTGTTCCACATATGGGGAAAAAGTCCTGGCTGTTCTTACGGATCTGTAACAGATAAACACTAGATTCCCTCTTTTTAGCTGCTGTTGCTTTTAAGAATGAAAATGAGCATAATCACTGTGTTTTGTCAGAAGCCAAATCCTGCTGTGTATCTGTCAGAATGTTCATGTTCTTACAGCATAAGGACTACTGCCTGATGGGTTCCTTTAAGGGAGCTGAGGAGGAGGGGACAAATTCAAAGATGTTAGTGGTATTTAGGTATGAAGCTTAGTAGTTCATTGCTAAGAGTGTCAGCATATACAGAACCAGACCTGTGGCCTCCTGAAGGGTTTTCTGGCAAAATATTTAGGCAGAGAAGTGATGTTTGTAATCTTTGTGATAGGTCTCTCAGCTTCACTCATTGCTCCTACAATGATACCTGGCTGTATGTCCATGAGACAATATTTTTGGAAACCAGTTGTTGCCTTCTTAGTGGTGATGTCAGCTCATTGCATGTACTGAAAAATTTAATGCCAGCTTGATTTAACTGAGTCAATAGCAAAGTCAGAGGTGGAAATTTGATTTTTTGTTTGTTTGTTTTGTTTTGTTTGATGATATTGTGTTTTCACCTCACCTCGTGGATATGTGTGCCTTTGACTTCTGTGATGGAATCTGACTTAAGACATTTGAAGTTTCTGCATCTGTTCCTTTTTCTCAGCTTGCTTAGGAGGTTTAGATCAGACATAGGGCTCATGTTTTTATTCTTTCTTTTATTATACCTTTCTGCATAGTGCCCTGCTGCATGAATCACTAGCTTTACAGAAACTTTTATGAGTTTTATGAGTTTATGAATTTCTAAACATTTGTTGAACTTAAAAGAGCTGTTAATTTCTACTCTTTTATATTTAGTGCCATACACATCCTGGGAGAGTGGGGTATTAAGGAGGAACTGACTAGAAAAAAAAAATCATTGTGTTGGGATCCATTCTTAAGTTATTTGAAAAATTTAAGATTTAGTACAAAATACAAATTTGTTTCTTATCCCAAATTCATATTTCCTGCAAACACATGTAAATCTGCAAGGTTCAGTGGAGTTATGTCTCTTTACACAAAACCTGAAATTGTCAGATAATGTAATAAACACATGCACACACACATATATAGGGGTGTGTATATATATGTATACATATGTGCAATATTTTCATATAAGTTAGAAATCAACTTCCTAAAACCTTCATATGTAGAAATAACTGTTTGATCTAATATCTAAAAGCAATCTTGATGTGTCATAACAAAACCAGACTGAAACTCCATACTGTAGGAGTAGAAGAGACTGTCATCTTCTGTGTTTAGTGGACAGTGGGTTATCTGTGCTTCTTAAAGTCTTTCTAACATTTAACTTTGTTGGGTGAGTACAGCAAAGTTAGATACTGTACTTTTATGCTGATTTAGCACATTTCTTTCACAGCTTCTCATCAGTTTTACAGCTCAGATATGTTACCTGATTGAATGTACACCTAAAGAACAACTGTAATGGATTGGTCAAGTGAAATCATTTGACTGACTATAATTTTCTTTCTGTAATTTAAGAAGCCAAATGCCATATTAGTTCTTCATTTATGACAGAGTAAAATCTACTGAAGACTAAGGCCTGAACTTGAGAACGCTCTTAAGCACATGCATTTAAGTAAATTCATTCTAATTCAAGACAGTGCTTAAATACGTTGCAGACTTTAAAGTGGTTTCATCTTGAGTGTAAAACTGAGTGCTCTGAACTAGATTTCAAAGATCTTCAGAGATTCCTAGACAGGCAGAGCAACTACCTTGCAGGACTTTATTTTAAGGTATCTCATTTGTTTCAGGAGATTTCCAAAATCCCTGCAGATTACTCTCAGTGCCTTTGATACCTAAGTGATCTCATTTGTCTGTTCCTAAGTGGCCATTCCTCTGAACTGCATGGCTGCCCAGACAAAAAGCAGAATTCCACATTTTTGTGCAAAGCTCCCTTACTGCAGAACATGGCATTTAAATTACTTGGCCGGAATAATGTGCTTTCTCTGAGTTTATATTCAAGACAGGTAATTCTGAAGAAGTGGGGCAAGCGAATGAATATGGTACTGATTGTCTTTGCTGAAGTGCACGTTTGCAACCACACTATATGTATCTGAATATCTCTATATTTTACAGTGCTATTTTTTTACGATCGAATTTGGCCTTTGCAAGCAAGAAGGACAACTACGTGCTTATGGGGCAGGACTTCTGTCTTCTATTGGAGAATTAAAGGTATGTACCGTTAAAGCAGAATCAACCTTTAATCTTAACAAAATAATAGTTGGATATTAATATATTGATTGTCAAATAACAGTTAAAATTATCAAGATAAAAAGCTTATATTTAAAATGTGGTATTGGCATAAAAGCTCTGTTTGAAGTATCAGCTGGCACTTGAAGCACAGAATGGACTTGTAAGGCCTGAAGTACTAAAACAACTGTAAACTACAGAACTTATTTCTGTTTCATTTCTTGTAAAAGGAGGCTCTTGGGTTCTAACAGGTAAGGGTGCCTTGGGCTCTAGAAGCTTTGTTTGAATGAGAAGCATGTATTTTTAGTACCCACAAAAAAGGTGTTATAATTCAGACATGATTCTGTTGTAAGTAGTCCAGTGTATTTAAACAGATTCATTATTGATATGAAAAAACAGCATTCATTGAGGTCCTGATTCAGTAAGTTATTCATATTTACAGTTAAGGAATGTGTATAAACTCATGCTAGACTTGCCTGTTGGACAGTACATAGACCCTGTTTTTATAAAGGTGAAAGTGCTTAACCTTGCATGGTGTGAGAAGTTGTAGTAGATCATTTACTGTTTCTTTTTATGGGTAGAAAACAGAGGAAACAAGCAAAAGGTTTTTTGTCACAAGTGTAGTATTTTGGGACATAATACATCTCTCTGTTGACAAGATGGGAGCAAAGGTAAAGAGAGGGAAGAGTACTTTCTTCAGGGACCCAAATGAACTCTTGGTGACTTTGCAGGTGAACATTTGGTTTTATAAAGCATGTACAGAATAGTATTTAAAACTGTTTTGCAATATATCTCTTTATTTGTGCTTAAACATCTTCTCACCTTCCTGGGCTGGCTTTCAGTGATTTACCTGACAGTGTAATAGAAGTATCTCAGTCTCTTTTTGCTGCTATTCTTTCAGTAGTACAAAAAACATTGAAGAACATTACCTTTTCCAGTATTTTTTCTTTGATTGCATTATTGTTGCTCTAAGTTCTCTGCAGACTTCAGCCAAAGAAGTATTCTGTATCTGCCTGGCAATATTCTACACTCACAGTGCAAAGATGGCTAAATGCAAAGAGACAAACGTGTCCCACTTGTTTTCCTCTGGCCCAACAACATTCAGTGCTGAGCCCCAGACTCTGTGCAGTGTTCTGTAGAGAATCAGCCTTTTATTTAAACTAAAAGTTACAGTCAGTGGGTGATGATCCCGAAAATACCTATCACATCATTTACAAAATATAAGGGTGTAAAAACGGGGAAATGGATAGTCAAGAACATAAGTTTTCTACCATCTGCGTCATAAACAAACACATTATTCTTGTCAAATGTGCATATTTTGGTATCACACATTTGTGATCCCAGGTCTGTATTCTTGGCTCAGCAATAATCTCAGTGCAAAGAATAACCCTTTTGAAAAGCAACAGTAAAAATTAATAATCTACACATAATATATAATAATAATCTACACATTAGTGGACTGTATCGATCTGCTTCAAAGGTATGGCCATATATATACATCACAGTAATTCTGCCATAAATCAATATTATATATTTTTCTATTACACTATATATACATTTTGTAGATATGATGCCAGAAGGGACTGTTAGATAATCTGGTTTGACGTCTTGTGTATCATAAGATATTAAATTTCACCAGACTGTGCATATGCTTAGGGATTTAAATGAGACATTTTGGTTACTGAGAAACTAAGCATTTGTGTACTGTGGGAACAGGACAGCACCATACCACAAGTAGACATAGTCTCCATGAAGGGACTGATGAGGTGAAAAATGTCTAGAAAGCTTTTGTGGGACTGGGCTTCAGGGTAGAAAAGATGGTAAAAGCTAAGGAAAATAATGCAAAAAAGTACTAAGTTTTCTGCTAAAATGACCGTGGGAGATGCTGTTTCTACACCACAAGCCTGACATGAATGTGCTTCTTGTCAACAAGATACATCAGGCAAGTGTTTGAGAAAGAGAATGTCTGGGCACCCATGACTGTGGCGCACAGCCTTGTATCAAGCCATTGCCAGTCTATCCTGTTTCCTGGGAAAGCAACATTTCTTACCATGCTTTTCTCTTAGAACCTATTGGGACGGAAAATTCCTTCCTTGACCTGAGGGTGTCTGAAAAATGATGCTAATAGACCGTTCTTGAGATCCTGATTATATCAATATCCTAATTGTAGTCAAAATCCTCTTGGATGGCAGCAATTGTTCTACAAATGATGACAGTACTGGTTATTTCAGTGGTTAGTTGGAATGAATAGGAGGCTCAGATTTCATGGCTATGAAGTCTCACCCTCTTGTGTGCAACACCTGAGCTTCTCATAGGTGTCAGAGTGAAAGTATTTCAGAAATAATTACTGCCATTCTTATGACAGGGGTGATTGTGGGCTCACAGTCACTTCTATAAAGAAGTTCAAATACTAAAGTATTTTGCCACTAGAAAGGCAGATATCATTGCAATGTTGTTGCTACCTTGACTTTATGGAGTCATTGAATAGTTTAAATTGGAAAAGGCCTTTAAGATCCTTGAGTCCAACAGTCAACCAGCACTGCCAAGTACCATTAAGCCATGTCCTCAAGTGCCATGTCCGCATGTCTTTTAAATACCTCCAGGGTTGGTGACTCAACCACTTTCCTGGGCAGCCTATTTCAGTATTTGACAACCATTTCAGTGGAAAAGGTTTACCTAATATCCAGTCTAAACCTCCCCTGGAAGAACTTGAGACCATTTCCACTTACCCTGTCACTTGTTATTCAGAAGAGACTGACCCTTGCCTCATCACAACCTCCTGTCAGGTAGTTGTAGAGAGCAATAAGGTCTCCCTTGAGCCTCCTTTTCTTCAGGCTACCCCAGCTCCCTCATCTGTTCCTCGCAGGACTTGAGCTCCAGGCCCTTCACCAGCTTCATTGCTCTTCTCTGGATGCTCCAGCACCTCAATGTCTTTCCTGTAGTGAGGGGCCCGAAACCGAACACAGGACTCAGGATGTGGCCTCAGTGTTGAGTGCAAGGGGACCATCAGTGCCCTGGTCCCACTGGCCACACTATTGCTGATACAATCCAGGATGCTGTTGGCCTTCCTGGCCACCTGGGCACACTGATGGCTCATGTTCAGCTGCTGTTGACCAGCACCCCCAGGTCCTTTTTTGCTGGGCTGCTTTCCAGTCACTCTTCCCCAGCCTGTATCTCTGCATGGGATTGTTGCAGCCCAGGTGCAAGACCTGACACTTGGCCTTGTTGAACTTCAATTATTGGTCTTGGCCCATTGATCCATCCTGTCCAGATCCCTCTGCAGAGCCTTCCTGTCCTCCAGTAGAACAATACTCATGCTCAGCTTGGTGTTATCTTCAAACTAACTGAGGGTGCACTCAAGACTGCAGAGGCATTTGTTATTAATAGGCTTTTGTGAGCAAGAAGAAAAGCCTTTCTCCAACTGCTGTCCCTATCAGCTCTCTTTTCAATGCGGCAGTATTCAGAGGAAATAGCATGGTGGCTAATTTTGTGTATAATTTCTAGAAATAAACAAGTCATGCTGTTTGCAGGGTGCAAATGGCCAGCAGTATTTGGGCCTCTCCGTGGAGTGAAGG
The DNA here is from genome assembly GCA_035583185.1 of Anabacerthia variegaticeps. Lineage (NCBI taxonomy): Eukaryota > Metazoa > Chordata > Aves > Passeriformes > Furnariidae > Anabacerthia > Anabacerthia variegaticeps. Next base: position 35,858,741 of record JAWWEW010000041.1, read on the forward strand.
GCTTGTTTAGTCTTCCCTGCTTCTATATTACCCTGCTCCACTCTGCAAATCTGGTCAACAGCTTTAGTAATAAAGAACTGTAAAAGATAGACAAATGTGAGTGCCAGCCTATCCATGTAGCATTCCCTTCAAATCTTTTTCCCCACTCAGAATTTAGACTTAAAATTTCAGATACTGAAAAATGCATCTCCTAATGCATGCTATGGAAGCATCAAGTAAAAAAAAAAAAAAAGTTTAAAAGCACAACAAAATAAGGAGAAAGAGAAGATTAAAAATTAAGCCTGAGGGGGAAACGAATAATACAGTAAGTAGTTATAAAATGTTCTGCCTAATATAGTCAGGTTAACTCTAGCTAACACTATTACACAGCATGTATTTGGGGCTTAGAGATAAGGTGGAAATAATGTACATTTCAATTATTAAAACTATTTCGAAAAGGCAGTTCAAATGTCTTTGGAAACTTTAATCCATTTACTTTGTATGATGCTCTCTTGAACTCTTTCATTAAAGGAGTCTCCTATCAACTTCAGTTGGCTGTAGATCAAGTCATGTATCCCTGTTGTATGCTTCTGTATTAAACAGAGAGGCAGTCTTCAAATCTTTCTGTATGATTTTTTTAAGTCAAATACAATATCCAGTTGTTTTATTTTGTTTTAATGATAATTTGTTTTAAGAAGAGCCAGCATTAGCCTTTATAACCAGAAAGATTCAAATGTAGATTTTGGCTCTGTTTTCTGAAGAGGATGAAGAAAACTCCTGGATTCCAGATGCTCATTTTAGTACTCTTTAGGAAACCTTTTCCTTATTTGTGTAGACAAAATATAAAATTATACTGCTGAAAAATAATTTCTGGTAATAATCAGGACACTGTCATATTTGCAACTTAGGTTAGAGATAAACAGGAAAACATTTAAAAGCAGGTTTTCTAAGACTGTGTGTACTGTCTCTTTAATAACAAGGTGATAGAATCAGTACTCATACACACACAGCTTCTCACCTGTGTTCTTATTCTGCCCTCCTGTGCTCTTCAGACAGTGCAGTATTTATAACTCATCTCAGAGTTTCCCCTTGGTGGATGAAGATTTCACTTTTTGGGTTTTGTTTTGTTTCTTTTTTCTCGAATCTGAAAAGCTGGGAGTTGTATTATTGCACTCCATTTTTTATACTCAAAGGAGAAATTACAAGACCAAACTCTTTTGTCATGTATCAATGATAGTGGTCACTTAAGAAATGATTCACAGTTTTGCAGTGTATAAATGCCATCTGATGTGCCCCAGTATTTCTGACCAGCTGCCACTGCAGAAACATGTAAGGGTCCTTTAGATCCTGTGCTATATCTTCTATCTTCTGTACAATGCCTCAGACAACCTAGACCCTAGAGACCTGTGGTTAGGTACCTCAATCTCTCTTTTAACCTTTGGTCTAGCAGGGAGCAGAGGCATTTCTTTTTTGTCATGCTTATTTTCACTCTGGGTAGTTGTCTAATTCTTAAGCTGTCCAGTTGTCTTGATACTGCTGCTTTTCCTGAGAATCAGTGATGATCCATTTGGAAGTTTCACTGCAAATTCTTATTTCTCAAACTGAAGAAGAATCACCAACAGTTTTATTGGCATAAGAAGTATGATTTTTATGAATGGACCATTAGAGACTATTATCACAGATCCACAAGATGCTCTGTTTTACCAAAACCTATTTTCCATATGAGTGTTAGCCCTGACATCTCACTGCAGGTGGATAACGAAAGATAGGTCTGATGGAGAAATCTCTATTGGGTACGTAATAATTTGAGTTCAGTGAAGAACTGAACGTCCAACTGAACAATAAGTGAATAGTATGTATTTGAAAAATACACAAGCCTGCATTTGAAAGCTTTTGGACTCTCCAGACCAAGTGGTTTTGTTGAGATGATTTACTTCATAATGTTAAGAGTGCCAAGGACCAACATTTCAGAGCTCTATAATGTTTCTGAAAAATGCTCTGGTCGGCTTTGAGTCAGTGTCCTGACTGTTCTAGTTCACACTAGACAGTTTATGGTCTCTCTGAAGGCTTGTCTGCAAGCTCAGTTCAGTTGCTGAACTCTGGCATTGCTGGTGTCAACCCTTATCAACTCAATAGCAGATATTACAGATACCAGGCTTCAGAATTTGAAAACACCATCCAGACTTGCAGAGATGGAAACATTGCTTTGGTAGCTGTGACAATGCCTACTTGACCCAAGAGCCAAAGACCACATCCTAGAAGGGAGACAGGTCCCTTGAGTGGGAATTCATTAGAATTTAGGCACTTCATTCCCAAACTGCAACCCTAAGAATAACTGATCAGTTTTCACCTAACTTTGAAGGCATGTCTGAATTCTTTGCCCTCTGTTTCCAGGTTGCACGTTTTCTGGTGTTCTCACATCCCAGCCTCTGCAGAATTGCTTTGTGAAGCAGCGGCTCTACTCATGTATAAACTGAACTGGAATCCAGAAAGTATGAGTCACTTAATGTGGATAATCTGAGGAAAAGAGCTAGAAGGGCTTTCTTAGAGGACATCCCTGTGATAACCAATCAGCTTTTCCTCCTCTTTAAACTCTCTCCTTTTATAAAATTAGGGCTCAGTGATTAGAGCAGTTGTTCTCGATGTAGGAGCCACAGGCTGAATCCCTTCTCACCTCTGATGGCGTTAGTCCCAAGGACTAGGCCTGGCCCAGCAGAGGCCATTAGTAAGTACAGAAGACAGCACTGTCACCCTTTCTGTTGAAGCTTTCATAATACAGGAAAGGATTCATGAGCCAGAAGTGGTCACCTACTGATTCAGTTCCTAAGAAATCATGCCCGGTATCATAATCTTGATTCCCTGCAAAGGATTCACTCAGAGTTTTAAAACTTTGTGCTTTAGACATTTGAGACATCGTCTCACCTAGAAGTACAAAGGCACCTTAAAAGGAGATTTTTTTATTTATACTTAACATTCCAGGGAATCTATTATAATTCCCAGTGAAGAAAAACGAATTCATGTTGATAAAAGGAGGTAAATGCCTAAATTTACAAGCATCCAGTTGCATCATGGTTCTGCAAAGATAAAGTGATAACAGGGATATAGGCAGGGACCTACTAAGGTGAGCCTGATCCTGCAGTCCATTTTAGAAGAGGGTTCTGGTTGACGGACCATTTTTAATATTATTTTTCAAACCTCTTCAACTTATGGTTGGCTAGAAACAGCAAACCTTGTGAGAAGGAAAAGATACATGTACTAAAGAAAGGTAATTCTCTGACATCTTATGATTCCATGCATTAATTTTTCATGTGTTTATTTTTGGAGAGAGAGGAGGTGGGAGGAAGAGCCTCTTGTTCCTGTTTTCTGTCCTGTTATTTGGAGACTGCAGGTTGGGAGCTAGTGTGATATTTTCAGTGCCTTTCACAGGGATTTAGGAATGAGCATAAGCAAGAGCATAGATAAAAGTTGTGGTGAATACCTTAAGGTTAATACCTTACTCTGCTATAAAGAATGTCCATGCAGGTAGAAAGTAAAGAAATCAGAAGCACCTTTGGACCTCAGGGATCTGCTTCCTCCCTGTCATTTCTTTATGCTTTTCATGCACATCTTCTCTATGTATAGATATCAGGGGACTAAAGAAGGTTTAAAGGTGACCTAAATATGCTCTCCTTCCTTACCTTGTCCTGCTGTAACAGAGCACTGAGAATGAAAATATATATGCTCTAGAAGATAAGGTAGATCCAAAAGCTAACACCAGTACTCAAGTCAAAAGGGGAGCTAGAAAAGATTGTGTTGGAAAATGTCTCAGTACCTGATTTTCAGTTTTGAAACCTCTGTGTCCTTTCTAGTGGCTTGTGTAAGTCATTTTAAGAAAAAGGCAAATCAGACGTCTCTACTCTGGTAGCAGCATTTAGTGCCTTATCTGCTCTGTGTCTACTCTGTACTTAACTGTGTCTGTTTAGTTATTTTTTCTTTGCAGTCCTATATGGAGCATTATTGCTCAGGTGTATGTGGCAGAAGGATAATGCATTTCATCATCATGCAATACACTGGCATTATTTAATGGATTTTCAGATATATAGTTTCACTTTCACTGTCAGGAAAATAGTATATGATTTTGGCCTGAAAAGGTAAAGCACAGATTATATGAAAGGTTTGGTGAGGCTCAGTTTACCCACCAAGACAATGATGAATTCTGCCAGTTAAATGACATTTTGGGGACATACATATTTGCAGTTGTATAGATAAATTTTCAAGAATGGTTATTTGATGACTTTCCTGTTTCCAGCTGAACATTTAGGCCTATATGTCTTCATGGCAGGTGCATTTCTAATCTCCTCTTTATTACTTCACTACTAGACAGAAAAAAATTCTCCCATAGTAAGAGCTTTTTTAAGTAGCAAATTCACAATGCTCACTGTTCAAACTGAAAAAAACACTTTATGTAAAACAAGAGGGGCTACCAGCAAGTGAGAAACACACAGCACAGCAATATGAAAGCTGTATATATGAACAGTTGTCTGTAGATACACAGCAATATCAAAATACAGTTTAACAGATCCTGTGGTATGTTTTGCAGCATGCTCTCTCTGACAAGGCCAATGTGAAAACATTCGACCCAAAGACAACCTGTTTGCAAGAATGCCTTATCACTACTTTCCAGGAGGCTTACTTTGTTTCAGAAAGTTTTGAAGAAGCCAAAGAAAAGATGAGGTAAATGATTTCCCTTGACTCAAAAATCTAATTTTCTCTTCTTTAGCGGTTGAAAAAAAGGTATGTTAATTTTCTTTTTTCTTTCAGGGACTTTGCCAAATCAATCAATCGTCCCTTCTCTGTGTATTTCAATCCATATACGCAAAGCATTGAGATTCTGAAGGATACCAGGAGTATAGAAAATGTTGTCCAAGACCTCCGCAGTGATCTGAACACTGTATGTGATGCTTTAAGCAAAATGAACAGATATTTAGGGATTTGATGTGTTTGGTGCTGTCAGTTGCTTTCTGTAGCCAGTTACATCACATGAGATGGCTAACTTCTCAAAGCCATCAGTTTTCCCTCTACAGCTTGGCCTGTCTCTTGCATCATTGTGTAGTTCTGTCTAATTGTAATGTGCAGACAAACCAATGCAATGCTAATTTGTAAATGCAACATGGAATGTGGCAGAATATAATCATCAATTCCTCAGTACAATATCATGTACAAGTATACCATTAAAAATTTGCCTGGCAATGGTTTTGTTTCCATAAGATGATTCACGTCAATGTTTAAGAAATGGTGTTGCTAATTTCATTAAGTCTGAGTTTATTTCTTTATAATCTTTCCTTCCATAAGAATCCAGAAAAAAATTATTTGCAACATTTTCTTTGTAAGAGAATCTGTATTTCTTTCTGTAGTGCTAAAGACACTGTTTTGTCCATATATCTGTAACAGAACTGAGTGTCTCTTGTAACTGAACAATATAATTTACATACCAGTGCTGAGATCAGGAAGGCTATGTATTGGTACTAAAAGGTCTGTGGAGATTACACGTTATGAGAACTCTCAGCTGGCAAAAGTTCAATGTGGCTGAGTAATTGCAACACAATAAAGAAAGAAACCTCTGACAATTCACATAGAAAGGTAATTCCAGTTCACACATGTTACCTGCGACAGTCCTGAGCATGCTTCTTCTGCAAGTGCTATCTGGGAATAAGATAATTCCACACTCCCTTCTACATCGTGTGCCTTCTTCATTCCCTTGTCTTTTGAACATACTCATCTTGGATTTCATGCATAATTTACCTTTCCTCATTATTCCTCATTCAACCTTGACTTGGCCATGCATGACTGGGTCTGTGCTGTATTAGTATCAGAACATATGAAAGGGTGAATATGGAAGTTGTTATTGAATCATATTAATCATATTAAAATGATTTTCAGTTAGTAGAATACTTGTGGAGTGATTAAATCGTAGAGGCACCCAAGCTGCCTTGCATGTATCAGATGGATGCAGGTAATGCCTGAGTTAATAAACTCTATGTTGTCAAGCTCTGACAGAAGTACAAGCTCTGTCTGGGGAGCACAGTGCAGAAATATTTGAGCTGGCTGTTATCTGGAAGTGATAATTATGCATGTCTTTCCTTTATCTGGGTTATTCTATTCTCCTATTAGCTAAGATAATGGAGAGTTGACTATATTGTATGGACCCTTCTTAATGGAAACCACATGGCTTATGCAGATCATGTCAGTATGGGTGAAAGTGTCACAGCGTGTCTACATATATGGAAAATAGTTATCTATTGAAGCTGCTCTCCCAGATGGAAGAGTCATGCAGAGACTCTTAAGTGTTGCTAGTAATTTCAGCATAAAAAGAGCACCACTTGATAGTACCAGTGTATCCTTCAGTAAGAGGCAATCTATAAGGATAATTTTCACAGGGAAATCTGCCACCTCCTCAAAGTTAACTATGAGAGAACAGAAAGGCTCTTTTCTCTGTGTGGTCCCTGCTGCATTTGAATGCTGCTGCTAATAGGGTGTGGAAAAATTTAATTTTAGATTGAACTGTGACTGCCATTGGTACAAATGAAGAACTGTTGAATTATCCCGTGGGGATCAGCATGCCAGAGGAGTTTTTAACATCCCAACATTAGTGTAGACAGAGGAATTGCTGGCAACCTTAGCAGGAAGGTTTCTGCCTCTTTCTTCCCATGAAATCTGATGAACTCCATGTAGCCCTTTCAGGAGAATATGGACTCAGATTTGCTTTAACTGGTCTAAAACAATCATTGTAGAAAAAATAGATCTTATTTGGTTCAAGAACTGACAAAGTATTGTTGCTTGCTTAAGTAAAATAAAACCACAAAGATCCAAAGCTTACAAAGTTACCGAGGCTTTCCTTGAATCAGAATTAAGCAGGAAAACTTTAAATACTTATAATATCTGGATTTGTACTTGATTTTTCTGAATAACTTCAAGTAAGAATTCCACAGCAGTAAAACAATAGAGGCATATCTTTGTTTTGTTTTGTGCTGTTAGCAAGTAAATCTTATTATGGATTAGAGAGAAACCCTTGAAATCCAATAGTCATTTTAGGACTAATGATGGCAAGGAAACTGTCTACAGTGAAGATATAATGTCAATGAAACAGAACATTGTCAAAGGATAATGGGCTCCTGCTGCTAGATATATGCTTAATCCAATGATTTTATTTCTATTATACAACATGATTAAAAATAAATTAACTATAATGGGCTAAGGAATAACAGTGATTTAGAGACATGATCACTCATTGTTCTTACATAGCAAAGCGGCCTTCTTACAGGCTGTGGAGCAAACTGGCTTTGGGCTTCAGCCAGTCAGGAGCCAGGACTGGGAAGGAATGCTTTAAAAAGTGCACTGTTGCACTTTTATGAATCAAATCGTTTCAGTTTAGCTGAAATTCTTCTCTGCAGTTTTTATTAGCAAATTAAGATCAGCCATGCAGCAATCTTCTTGGATGACAAGCTCATTTAAGCATAATGAGGGAATTATTGACAGTTATCAAATTACACTAACATTTCATTTAGAATAGGCCATATTTATCTAAGGTGCTTGTTTAGCTTTAGTAAGCTGGACTCTGGAAATTGGACTTCTGGCTTAGTCTCATTTATTGCCTGTGTAATTCTGAACTGATGCTTTATGAGTCTGATATATATGCACTTGCTTTGCCTGCACAGAGCAAATGGGCCCGAGCTTAATGAATGTAAAGCATTGCAGTGTTTACTACCATGCAAAGTCGAAAATGAAAAACAACATTCTGAGACATGGCAGCAAATACAAATACCAAGTTTCATTTGCCAACTGAGACATAGTTCATGCATTTCATTTAATTTGCTCGATAGAGGAGGTGGAATAGGGAAGGTATTAACACAATATATTGCGTTTTCCCTCTCTACTCTTCAAGACCTGTTGGGAATCCTGTTTGAAGTTTGGCCTTAAAAATGCGCTTTCATGAAATAAGGTCTCTTTTCCTTTCTTCTTGTTATGGTGTCCTAATGTGACAGAGAAAATTCTAGAAATTTACTGTACTGTAATGTGTATTTACTGATGAGCTGTAATGGATTACAGAAAAAAGTTTAACGTCTTTGAAAGGACAGCCTGGCTCAGAGAGCTAAAGCTGCTGAAGGCTTTCACCTACAGGCTGCTGGTACAAATCCAGCCCAGTCAGCAGTTACTGAAAGCTATCACCAGCCAGCAGCAGCCTGGCTTCTGTGTGATGAACTGGGAAGCTGTGATTGCTTAGTTTGGAGTAGAGGAGAATGAGCGGAGACACGATAACCTTTTTCAAACATGTAGAAATAGCTGCAAAATGGAAGGGACAAGCTGTTCTCCAGCCTCAAGAACGAATGGACTTCAGTTGCAGGATAGGAAGATTAAGTTACGTAACAGTGAAACGTGAGGGACAGATTGCCTGGGGAGACAGCAGAGCCTCCCTAATTTTTTGAGTGAGCAGGTTAGGCTGCTATCTCTCAGGAAAGATGCTGGCACAGTCAGTCCCATCTTGAGACCAGAGGAGAGACTACACACCATCTTGAAGTCCCTTAGGGCAACAGTCTGCAAAAGGCTTCAGATGGCTCGTAAGAGCAGTAGTGGTCAACAGCCACCACTGTGGAGCATTTGTATGTCACCTGCACTTCTGCATCCTCCTTCAGACTTTGACCCATCCCAAAGCGTGGCTCTTCATCTTTCCCTCTTTCCTTAGGGAATGAATAGGATCCATGGTCAGAGCGTAACCCTAAATGCTGACTATGGTGCTCTGTTTTAAGTTCATCAGCCATTTGAGAGAGCTCTCTCTGTGATGCACCTGCTAGTTACAGCTGCCCAGAGGCAGAAGACTGAGATGCAACCAGCATTTGTGGTTCTTACAAGCAAGTTTTAAATGTGTTCAACTTTTTAAACAGAATAGAAATGCGCATTTCATCCTATCTGTGCCTGCACTTGGGCTGTCAGGAAGACCGTGCGTCCTTTAATAATCTAGAGAACAAGGAGCACTCCTATGCTGCTGAACTTGAGTGGTCCAGCCAGACATCAACCTTGTGTCTAGCTGAAATCTGGGCACAGAGCAGCCTATTCTCCCTAACTCCCCTGATTTCCAAGGAAAAGAAACCCACTGGTGGAGTCTGGAAGGGAACTTTGATTTAGGCCCAAGATCCCAGGAAAGTTGGGACTGCAGCTGCTGTCCAGCCTGGTGTCACATTAAAGGCCAGGTAAGGATCAATGCAGTACTCTTCCACACAGAATCAGTTTTCTCAACCTGGAAACTTCTCTTCTTTTTTCATCAGACAGTCTATGCCTTTTTAGAAATACGACAGCTTTCCTTCTATCTCAGTAGGAACCATGGTCATATTTCCAAATAATTTGTGAAAAATGTAATTCTGCTATTATGTAATGATTATGCTCTGTGATACTGATAACTTCAACTCTGGAGATGTTTTACAGACAAATTCTTGCCTTCTCAGTGAAGAGTTGGACAATAGGGACCAATTCCTCTTCTGGGCTTCAAAGGGTGTTAGCGATAGGATGCTAAGAGAAAAGTTCTGGTTATACTAGCAAATATTTATTAGAAATGAGTCCCTCTAGCTGACATAGTGGAGGCTGTAGAGATGTCCTTGGCATCCTTATTGGCAATTTCCTGTAAGTTAACTGAGCTTGAAGGGTAAACAATGTTCTCAGTTGAAATGCTCCATGAAGCCTCAGTCGCTCTGTTTTGTATCTGGTCCTAGAAAAAAGGTGACCAAACAGAAAACAATCAGATCTCAGTGATGTCTATTCAAAATAACTACATTTAGTTTAAAAAGGTCCTCTAAGAGACTAAGAAGTCATATTTCTTTGCAAATAGCTGAGGAAAGGTAAGAGTAAACATAAGTTTTGGCATCTTCTTGGAATTTGGCCCGGAGTGGACTATTCAGGTGGAAAAAGTGTGAAATGGTTACATAGTCACATACTTTAAAATGCAAGTGGGTGATGGATATTCTGGTGGATATTTTCTTAATGTAATGTTTCTCAAATGTCCAAGAAAAATAATGGAGAAGAAGCTGCTGTTGCCACACTCCACCTTTGGAGGTAAAAAGTTGAGTTTGTGAAGCAGCAGGAGGTAGATTTCAGTCCATGTTAAACTGAAACACAACCCAAATATGCCTACCTGACCAGCTTCTGTGCGAGCTCCAGCATGAATACGGTCCTGGTAACAGAGCAGCAATAAAGCACTCTAGAGCCAAACAGCCCTGCTTCCCCGCAGAAGGAAAAGTGGGTGATTTGAGACCAGCGTGACACAAATAAAATCACTTTTATTTCCTATTAAAACTTTTGGAATATGGTACTATTTTTTCATAAGGGTTGTAAAGAGATATGTTAATTATGGAGTGGTTGATGCTCTTAGCATTTTCTGCCTTGAGCTTTTCTAGTTGCCACCAAATTCCCTGCCTGGTCTTGCTACTGTATGTGAAAGTAGGATAATGCTGATGACGTGATGCTGACATTTCCCAGGGCTTGGACAATTGATGGGTACTCCTAGTGCTGCCCTCCCTCACCACCCTTCCTTGCAATGAATCACAAACCTCAGAGGTGTGAATAAGGCCAGTTAATGGTAAATGAGTTTAAGGTTATAGACACAGTGGATTTGCCACTCTAGCAGAATTAGTCAGGGGGATCAATCTCAGTTCCCTTTTAATGATAACCCCTGATAGATCCTTTGCCTGTAGAGTTATGAAAAAGCAAGTGTCTCTCATCAGACGGAAACCAGGGAGTCAAAATCGCAACTGCTGCAAAGCCAGCACATGTTCCAAGAGGCATTTTAGTGCCAGCGCAAGTCAGTTCAATTAGGAGTAGCTCAAAATAGATTTCATAGTTGCTGGACTGAAAGGGTACATTTTACTTGCAGGTCTCAACCCAGCCACTGTTTTCTGAGATGGATCCATGTCAGCTGGAGCAGGAGCTAGAACCATAACTCAGGCATGCAAAGCCTGTTCCTTATTTAATTTGCAGGTATTTTTAAAAAGAAAATATTATCTCCAGAATAAAAATGCACTGTGCAGAAGGTGCAGAGGCAAAATGGCCTGCTTGTCAGTGCTTCCTGCCAGTGCTGGTCAGCACAGTCCATGCATCCAAAGGAAGACTCGTGGCATACGCTAATTGACAGGCAGAAGTTATGGAGTCCCCTGAGCCCCAGAGAAGAGCTCCCACTCTGAGCTGCTCCTGTGGCCTCAGGTAGCCACTGTTTGTCTTCTGTGACTTGAGGAGCAACTCCTCAGGTTTTGTCTGTGGGTGTCTGTGTAGCAGCATCAATTAACACATGCTTCTACTTTAAAAAAAAAAAAAGGCAAAAAAGGCAAAATAGAGGCCCATGAGCACTGTCCCTCCATGCCTCTGTCCCACTGCAGTCCTCCTGCAGAAGCTCTGCTGTGCAGAGGTGGGCAGCCTCGTGCAGGTCTGCACGTGAGTGCAGTGTGGTGGTGCACAGGTCTGTCTCAGGTGGTAAGCCCAGCCTTGCTGCTGGAGTGAAACCCTCCAGGACAGTCAGAGCTCTCGGTGGTGCCAGTACAGTCTTCCTTGCCCTATTTCAGGGCAGAATTACTTTAAATAGCTTGTTTAGCAAGCCTAACTCGTGGGACTGTTAAAATTCAGTGGCTCCCCCAGACTTAGAAGGACAGGGCTTGGGCAACCATGTGGTACCTGTAGGCAAGTATTGATTCTCTCATCACAATTTCAGCACAAAACCTGGCATAGAGAAGACATGGGGTTCATGTGAATTCAGTTTTGTTACAGTATCTCTCAAAAAGCTCAGGAGAAGCTAAAGACTGTCTGTTTGCAGATGGATAGGCCTAGGGGCCTCTATATATTCTCTGTTTTCCTGCCATTACCTTATTTCCAAGGGGGAGGAAGAGCACTGTATTCATGAATGCTGTGTAAAAGCTGGTGCATTTTCACTGAGCAATGGCTTGGTTTGTCAAAGTTGGGATTGAAAACATGGTTAGAGGGAGCGAATTAAACCTCAAATGTAATACCTCTGATTTGCAGAAGGGAAAGGGGAAGTGCTAAGTGAATATAGGAAATTGCAGCATTATGCGTTGTAAGAGCAATTCTTTCCATCCTTGGAGCTAATGGACTGAACAGAAAGTGAACAATTTATTTCATACAATGATTCACCAACACTCTGACAGGGTTTCCAATTCTGAGCTCAGTTTCATGTTCAGCTCCCTGTTTGCTAGTGAAATAGTACAATTATCTGTCTACCTCTTACATTTTATAAACAGGCAAGGCTACGGTATCAGGAAAGAATAAAAATAACTGTATAAATCCTGGATGTTTAAGGCTGGAGGGAAGGGAAATGAAGCAAGTGTTATCTTTCCTGCGGTCTAGTGGAACATTCCTCTAAAAATAAAGTTAAATTCCCAGGGAAAATAGGTCCAAAAGAAAAATGCTAATGGAACTCAGTTTTCAATTTCTATTTAATGTTTCCCCCATCCAGGTTTGTGAAAGGAAATCACAAAAAACTTCTCATTTGAGTCCACTTGTCAAATTGTCAATAGTAAAGTAGCCAGAACTGTTACAGCTGAATTGGTCACATAAAACTCTAGTGAAAAAGGGATGCTTCTCCCAGAGGCGTTTGGTAAATGTGCTAAGCTGCTTTACAAGACAGGATGACATTTTTCTGCCTTTAACCCCGGTTTTATTGAGAACAGAAATCACTTGGACTATGAGGAGTCTCAGTTTTTAAACTGGAAATATTTGTGAGCCAGCCCTGACTGTGCACGTCTTTTGCTCATTGGAACAGTGTGTTTGAATGAAACAGCCCTCCCAGAAGGGTGTAATTAGTTGCCTGCTAAATTTGATTATTTCTGATGTATTAGTGTTTATCAGGGTTATTTGAAAGGAGATTCTGGACAAATATATTGTAAAAGGGAAATTTCTTTCTCAAATTATAAATTCTGTAGGGCTTTTAAAAGTGAGAGTGAGATCGCTCTTAAAAGTGATCAACGAGAGTCAGTGCGTTCAGTGGAAGAAGGTTATGGCTATAAAGATGGATATGAAAGCTATTAATAAGGGGTAACAAGCTGATCAATTGAGAATTTAGGAGTCTTATTTCTAATGACATAGGTAAAATGGAAAAAAATTAGAGGTTAGTAGCAGCAATTACCTGTTGCAGCCCCCTCTGCTTGATGGTGATGAGATTGTCACTTCACTGAAGAACCTGAGACTACTCCTTATGCTTAGCATAAAATACAAGTATAAAGTTGATCCTAAAAATGCTGCTAGTCCAAGAGCCACTTAAATTGATGACAACAGCAGCAGTCATCAATTTGGGTGCTGAAATCTGGGATCTGACTGAGGAGGTAGGGTGGTCAGTGGAGGCTACATGCCCTTGTTGGGAATGTCTTCAGAGAACCTGAAGAGCATGGATTTCATAGCACCATTTTGCACATTGTTCCTGGAGACCCAAGGGGGAGCTCTGCATAGCAGAGGGAAGGTTTTTCCTTTTTTCCAATAGATATAGTGGAAAAAGGATAGAAGGTCCTACATGGCTTTGGTAGGGGAGAGATTTAAGATTATCTGTAGCAAAAGAGTTACCTAATCTTAGCCCATTAAGGAAAAAAAAATCTTTATTAAAAAGAAGTCTTACAAATCCTTAAAAATTCCATGTAAGTCCTAAGCTATGAGTACCTCTGTCCATGCACAAGAGGAGAATCTTCAGTTCCGGAACTGCCTCCCTCAGTGATGCTGGGATAGAAGTGCTGGGTTAAATGTCTCCTGAGTCTCTGTGTGATTTTACTGCTTCTCTTTCTGGAAGCAGTGCACTGGGCCTGGGTTTGCTGGACAAGCTAGCAGTGCTGACTTCATGGATGGGATTTGCAGTGGTACAATTAATCTGCTCCCTGTAAAGCAGAGAAATGCAGCATTCTCTTTGGATTATAGGACAACAGGGACAAGTTAGTCTTATGAGCTGTTTACTACAGGATGAAAAGAAACATAACCTGTGAGTGTTTTTTTCTGTAAAGTTAGTCCTGGGTAGTTCCTGGAAAGGTACTATTTCTAGGTGTCTCCATTCAGCTGGATGGCTCTCACTCCATGTCTTTTTGACCATAGCAAGTTCTAGGCAGTGGTCTGCGTTTAAGTGAGATCTGCCATTTGTTATCTCTGGAATAAACCACATATCTGGAGGAGCAGGAGGAATCTGCCCAGAGAGTTACTATGCTGTGGTGGTCCTTGGCAGTAATGCTTTGAGCTAAAAAGTATAGATCATGGTGGCTCCAGGGCTGTCTGGGCAGAATTTGCACAAAACTGTTGCTATGACTAAGGAGCTATAGCAGATTTCTCTGGATTCCCTTAAACTCTTGAGTTTCTACTTTCTCCTGGGCATAGCATAAAGGAAAGAAATCATAAACTGGGGAAAAAAAATGTTTTTCCTCCATTGGTAAGCAACTGGTGCCAAGAGAAAACTTCCCTTTCCAGCATCAGCAAGTTCAAGAGAGTGACTGCTCCACTTCGAGCCTCCCTGGCACTTTCACCTCAGAAGTTGTTGTAGACAGCATTTGTTCCCTGTGATTCTCTCTTGCAACCTTATTTTCAGTTGCCTGTAGCACTACAGCATGGTGAAAGATGATTTGGGTTTCCTTTTCAGAAGATGGCTTCATCTGTGGTAACGCAGAAAGGGCCTTACTTCCTTGCAGATTCCTGAGAAATGTTTCTTGGTGAGATGTCAATACATCTACTTTCACACATTTGCCTAAGTGCTTCACTGTTGGACATTTCACAGTTCTGGGACCTGTAAACTCCTAAACAAAAACTAACCTATTCTGGTCTTTTTATAAGATTAAAGCAAAGGAGCAAACTGATATTTTACTGCCCTCTTTCCTTTCTGTGTTTGAATTGCCATTTGTCCTAATTAATCTTGTGTGTGGCTCCTCAGTTAGGTAATACAGTTTTTCAGTGTGTGTGTGCATGTATGTGTAAATTAAAAAGAGGCCAGATTATTTTCTGAGCAGATTTTTCCGTGGTCTTCTGTATCGCAGTTGCTGCCCAGGGTTCTGCAAAGATGCATGTGTGGTTCTCATGCAGAAAACAGAGCAAACATAACGTAACTAACCCATATTGACTAGCAGATGCCTCAAAGTGTTCAGGACTTGTAGTTAACTACTGTTTTCTTTGGTCTGTCTCCACTCTGCCTTCTGATGCATTTCCCCTTGATGCCCTGTGACCCCGCTGCAAATGCGATGCCTTCTGCTCAGTGCTCATGGACAGATGGACGATGGTGCCAACAAGAGATCTCAGGAGTCAGTCCACTAGGCTCTTGCTTGTCATTACTCAGAAGAACGATCACAGATTATTTAAAGCTAATGGTTTCTGACAAGTGGTTAACTAGACTTAAAGAAATACTCTCTGTGAAAGCAGAATCTTCTGATAGATATTTAAAACTCCACTTCCCTGCCAGACGCAAGTGTTAGTAACCGTACTTTGCCAGCTGATCACATCTCATAATTACAATTACTGTCCTAGCCCAGGGAAAAGCTCAGTTCATTTGTCCAAGTATTGATTAACTTGTGTAGTCAAGATTACTTTCCTTCACAGAGGAGGGATAACCATTAATAGTGTTATAATTATGGCCCAGAAAGTACAGTGATGAGGGGTTAGATTGGAACTTCAATAGGTAAGGAGAGAGGCATTGTTTATATAATCTTGAAAAACTGTGTTAAAGGAGGTAATTAGCCCTAGGGAACCCCTGATGACAGGGAGTGGTTCCTGTCCTCGTTCTGCATGGACGGCGCTGTCCTCGTGGGAATCCTCAGAGGTCAGTCACCATCTAGGTGGCAAAACTGGGAAAATCTTTGCCTGAGTGACATCTCAGGGCTGATGTATGTGTGGAAAGTGTGAGGAAACTGTATTTTGTTACTGTGAAACCATCAACTACAGCCATACCTGCACAAAGGATGGGTGGTGTTTTGGTTCCTGATCCCTGTCAGGTCTGGTCAGGTAGAAAGGGGAAGGAGAGGCCATAGCACAAAGTAGTATCAAGAGATTCTTCTCCTGTCCTCCTTCTCACGTGGATGCAAGAAATCTTAAATTTTCATTAAAACAAAGTTTTGGATGGACCAATGGGATTTTGCAGAAGAAAACAGCAACTTGGAGCTCATTAAGTTTATAGAGCTGGTGCTGGCTTGTTCCTGAGAGTGAGCTGCAGCTGTGGTTAAAGAGTCTAACAGCCCCTTCAGCTCATCAAAGAAATCTTATGAAGATTCTCCACCGTGGACAAAGATCAGAAGAATTTTCTTTGCACTTTGTGTGTCAAAGCCCAAAGTCCAAAGGCCAGGTCACTTTGTGCTGCTCTGAGGCTGTTGGAAATCTCTTGTGTTAGAGGAGCTTCCAGACAGCCATAGATGGAACCTCCTGAACTGCTGGAGGTGGTGAAGTAGGACATACAATAAGGATATTTTATTGATGGAAAAATTATTATCTGAAGTCAGTAAGTTCGTATCCTCAATGTCTTTGGCTTCTATCTTCAGCTAATTTCAAGGATCTGTTCCAAAGTTAGTGTTGAAATACAGCCATTGTTCATTGATCACATGGCACAAACGTGACCATTCCAACTGAATAACAATTGCCCATGGACAGTGTGTGTGTGCTTGTATTCCCTCATATAGCCCACTCTTCCACACAGGTCTGTATTGTTTAATGTAAATTCATGCTAATCTCAGTCCCTATACATGTGGGCATATTTCACTCATCTGAGAAGGATCAAGGGACTCACCCCTTGCTATATACTTTGTATTCAAACAACCTGGGGTTAATTTGATGCCAGGAGAACAGCTTTTAATTCTCCTTCTCAAGGCATTAAACTACCAACATTAACTTTCTGCGCTGAGCTCTTGAGGTCTACAAGGAAATGGTGTGAGCAAATTTGATAGCAGGTATATTGGCATGTGAATGTAAATCAGGTAGGGAGTTGTAGGCAAAATGAATAACAGGTTAAGATGTGTGGTGATTTTCAAAGGAAAAAATTGAACCAAATTAAGTTCAAGCTACATTTTTTTTTGTTCTCACTGTGTTGATAGTTTGGGTGTTTGATCTGTGCGCTGTGGGCGGATTGCTCGGAAATAGTAGGTCACGAGTTCTTTTGTTAATGAAAATGTGGAGGGCTCTCATGTCCCACTCTTAAATGTAAAATCTCTTTGCCTGTGCAAGTCTTACCATTAATTTATTTCTGTCAGTGCCCTGTTTTTCCTTTCTTCCTTTTTGTCCTTAAAGTTCTCCAAAAAGAGATTTGGATGCATAATCCAGTGCGGTCCTTTTGATGTACAGACTAAGTACTGAGTAGTGAAATGTAGATAAACAATAATCTGACCAACTCAAAAATACTGATTGCATGCCTCTTTTTTTTCTCACTGCTATCATCACTACAAGAGCTTTATTAGATTTTATGGGGTACTTGTAAAAGTCAGGAGATTTCAGGGAATTTTACCTTTCTGTTCAAGCT
This sequence comes from Anabacerthia variegaticeps, assembly GCA_035583185.1. Taxonomy (NCBI): domain Eukaryota; kingdom Metazoa; phylum Chordata; class Aves; order Passeriformes; family Furnariidae; genus Anabacerthia; species Anabacerthia variegaticeps. The sequence continues at coordinate 35,876,205 of JAWWEW010000041.1, forward strand.
AAGGAAGAGTATCTTAAAGCTTGGAGCCTTTTCAGCAAAATCATTGCAAGCAGGTCCTGCCCTTTCTTAAATTGGTAAGGTGACAGCTTGAGTGCGTTCGCTGAGTGCCACTGTGACAGTCTGATCACCTGGGGAGAGAAGTGTCTTGCAGACAGGCAGATCCCAAGCCATTTTCGTAATTATAGGTGAAAACTAACAGCTTGCCAGTGCAGATTCCTGAGTGCCCAAGGCGTTTGCTTACAGGAGGACCCTCCCCAGCACAACTGCTGCATTCAGTGGTTCTCTAGCAACTCCTCTAGGAGGCTCCCTGGGGAGAGCGTCTTGTAAATAGAATAATCAGAAGGTAATAAATGTAATGGGCAGTAGTTTTGCAAGCTTCTGACCACCTGGGGTTGAGAAACCCCATGCTAGCTAATGCAGGTACATGATTGTCAGGTGCGTGCTGGCTGAGCAGCTAACCAGGCCTTTTGGTTGCAAACCAAAGTAATGTTCCCTCTATTGAAAGGTTGTTTATAATGTTCCTTGATTGCTTTTCCCAATAAAATTTTCATCTTCCACCAGCCTAATCTTGCCTGTTCTCTAGCTTTCATGAGGCACTGAAGTACCAATCTCATTATGGAACGGAGAGGCACTTACTGTCAGCCTTAATGTCACCAGCATTGACATCAGGCTGTCAATTTTCTGTCCATGTAGGAGCTAATTAAAGTAGCAGAATAGCTGTTTCTTCAACAGGTCCTTTCCTGAACTTAGGCATCAGTGTCAAAACAGAGTGCGTGTAAAAGTGTAGTTTAGGCATAGTGTAGACACCTAAGTCAAAACACATGGAAAATGCTACCTCTTTTCCTGTTTACACCCTAAAGGTGTTTGAATTCCTTAAGGGCCACAAGGCTTGACTCTGGCATTTCCTGGTGCCTAAATCTTGGGAAAAACCCAGAAGTGGCATTATTAAGACTAGGAAACAGCTTAAATTCAAATGGGATTTCCAGTCAGGCATTTCCCATGGCAAGTCTCCTGAAAGTCATGAACAAGTTGATTGGAACTAGGACTAATTTCACAAAATTAGGAACGTGTGATCTTTTAAAACTCGGGCAGGGAAACTCTCCTCTCTCCTCCTCCAAAATAGAGTGACCGTCTGGAAACAGAACTGACTAAAGGCCTAAGAGGTTTTCTGCCTATAAGAAGAAAGCCGAGCGCTGCTCATCTGGGCTGGACATCCCAGCCACCAATGCATGGTCTGTCTCTGCCAAGAACCTGGGCTCTGTGCATTAAGAACTGAAGGGAGCGAGGTGAGGCCTGGTGTTAGGACATAGTTTCTGGAGTTTTACCTCTTCTCCTTTAGCTCAACTGGCACTGCTCAGAGTGAATATTCCATCCAGGGGTACAGTGAGAATTTGAATTAGAATATAAATTCTCCTTCTCTGATTAAAAAAATAAAGAATTCTGAATGTTGTTTTAACTGCAATGTATCCAAGACTCAACTATTTAATGACTTAACAAGACTGATATGACTGCATCAGAGTACCAAAGCTAAGCTTCTGTTAAAACAAGTGAATTTCTAACAGTTCTGTTTGCCAAGAGAATTTTCCACAGTCTAATGTTGTCTGTCTGAGTCTGCAGACAGCCTTATCAGAAAAGGGTGAACCTTTCCACCCCCTTCATCTCAGTGGAGTACCAGCCTCACAATCCTTGAGTTCACTTAATGTCAGTGCCACTTGTTATATTGTTGAGTGTTTTATTTGAAGGTTTGGAAGGGCATACTGGGGTATGCAGGGTAGGAAAAGCACAAGAAAAAAGAGCAGTGACACGGAAAGGAAGAAGGCATCAGCCATCCTCTGTGCACAGTTGTTGGATTGAGCCCCTTTGGTGACAGCAGAACAAACAGGAGCTGGAGCTCTGACCAGTTCACCCATCACAAACTCCCCTGAGGGCAGCCCCTTCACATCTTGCACTGCTGCCAAAGGTAGAACTCTCTCCCCAGCACCAGCTGCAAAATGGGCTGTTTGCCTCTGTTCTGCCCTGTCTCACTCTTTCTGCTGTTGTAATCTGAGTCATCACAGAGACCCGTGTGAGTGTGTATTGTAAACAACCCGAGTGCTGTTAACCACAGATATTGGTGTTAGTACTGATACCCCAGCAGCTTCATGGAGGTTCAAGTTTTCTGTCTTCCCTGTATCCAGAGAGCAGTCTGCATCTGGCCATGTCTCCAGCACAGTGTCTTGTTCCCTGATCAGGTGCTTCTAGAGAAAACCTTCCCTTCCTTGCTCTTCTCTGGGTTTTTTCTCTCACCTTTTCCCAGAGGGTTTTCAATATACTGCAGTCAGACACTCTTCTCCATGTCACTTGGATGGGACTCTTCGTTTTCAGTTTTAATTTTTTTCTAATCTGTTCTCATGGTCTATACACAGAATTAGAAAAGTGGACACTTTTGAGGGCGATGTCTTCTGAAATACCTCTAATTCTTCTGGTGTGAATACTGTAGCTTTGTGTACTCCAGCTTTGGTACCTTTGTTCTGGATGCATGACAGAGGAAAATTCAAGGCTATGCTGCAAAATGTTTACCTTTCTTCTTTAAAAGCCATCAACCAAACCCCCACATTTTTTTCTGCCTCTCTGCTTTCTCCACTTAAGAACCCCTTAAGAGGCACTAAAGGGAGTCCCTACTTCTTTGGAGAAGAGCTAGTTAAAAAGATACAGGACTGTGAGGGGAGGATGGGGATACAGGATCTGAGCGAGGCTGAGTCGAGACAGAGGAAAAGGCAGTATCAGCTGAAGTCAAGGAGAGGTAAGGGCCTGGAGGGATAGGCGAGAGGGAGGGCTGTTGGAGCCTGTCCTTCACTGACTGAATAAACAACCCACATGGCAATAACAATAAATAATTTTATGACGAGCTAGATAAGCTTTTAAGGGGAAAAATGGTAGGAGGTGTAACAGCAAATTGAGGAGGAAAGCAGCTGAGATGGGTTTCCCTGTTGCCGTCTGTCCTCTCTTTGGCAGTAGCTCATTTGTGAAAAAAGCAATCAAGAGTAGTTTATGATGCTAAGACATTTCAATGACTTGCACTCAGTGAAAATCACCAATGCTTTTCCTTTAGCTAGGTTTTGATGCTTGCAGTTGAAAGCATTTCTCTGCCTGAAATCCTATTTTGTTAAACCTGGCAATGAGTAAAATCATAAGTTCCTTAAGAAAATCATCTGGGCTTGAAAGGGGATGTGTTTATTATCCTTGTAATTAGCAGGAAAACTTCCCCTAGACAGGGCACTCTGTCCCCTCTGACTGCCCTCCTCACAGCTCCCTAATCACCAGGTGCCATTCAGATTGTAGATTGCCACAATTTAATACATATTGTAGAAAACTCTGATTATGTTTCAGTGTGAAACACTTTGAGAGCTGGGCCATAAATATTTCTATCAACTTGTGTCTATTCCACCCCCAGGACTCCACTTCCTGCAATACAGCCGATCTCTCAAAATGCAGTTTGGGTTCTGGTTTCTGTGGAGCTGATCTTTATGTGAAGGAAATGTTACCTTGGGAACAAGGTTAAATGGTAGGCTTATGGACCTACTCTCTTAACTCCCCTTTATTTTATGATGGAAATTTAAGATGTTGTGAATGGTTCATCATAACATATGCCAGCAGAAACATGCCAAAAATAGCAATCTGAAGCAGCACACGGTATGTAACGCTTGCATACTTCTCCGAGAGTTGGAGAGATTATTGAAACAACACATGTCAGATGCTATTACTGTCATATTGTTGGGGCCATCTGTTAGAGGCCAAGATCAAGACCTGCTGCTTTCCTGGGAACAGCAGCTCCACAAAGGAATGTGGCAAATTAAACTAGATCTGCTCGGCCCGGCAGAGTTCATCTAAGGGGGTTTCTTGTTTTGTTTCAGGATTTCATCAGGGATAAAACCAACAGTATATTTTGCATATTGCTTCAGGGAAAGTCCGAGGAAAAGCTTTTTATTCTTTTTGTCCATTTGTTTGTTTGCTTGTTTGCTTGCTGTGTTGTTTTTTATTTTTTTTTAGGGACTAAATAGCAGGACCAAGATAAGGGCTGAATTGTCAGGAAGGGATGCGTACATTTGCACTCACAGCTGTGCTTCTTGGGAAAACATGTTCATAAATAATGTTCATACAAATGTGCACAGGAAATTATTTGCAGCTAGTGAACAATAATTTGACAGCAACCTGGAGTTGTATATGGCTACTGATTAATGCAGTTGACTACATAGATACATATTTTCAACGCAAAGCAAAGACTTTTGAGCTTCCACATAGAATTTGGATGCCAGTTCCTCCTAGTGGTCTTCAAAATCTCAGCTAGAATACCTATAAATCTCTTTATTAGGTATGAGATGAAGTTCTATTTTGATCCACAGGGAATTTTGCTACTGGCAGCAGTGGGCTGAATTTCACACATACACTTATGTATCAATATAGCTACTCACACTTTCATATATCTAGTCATATGCATATAGATATATATGTTTTCAATAGTATTAACATAATGGCACAACTTTTAGTTCCACTGCATTCATAGAAGTATATGTAATGGGCATATGTTTTACTGACATGTTTCTTAATAGTTTTAAACAATGTCCTTGCTGACACTAGAACGTTAAAGAATTAAACGTATTGATGTGGAAGATGGGAAGTCTCTGTTATGAAGAGAGATGTGGTTCAAATGCCATAGAGTGGGAGTAGTTTTCAAATGTAGGAAAGTGACATCATAGATCTGGAATATTTTTGAGGAGGTTTTGTTTTGCTGCATGTTGGTGAAAGACTTGGATGCAGCTCCTCCCCATTCTGCACCCATTCTGCACTTTTCACTTAGTAGAGACACAAAAAACCTCCAAAGCTTTGCTTCAACTCTGCTGCAGAAAGAACTTCTGTTCTGAAATCTCAGGCTGTGCTACAGCGTATGGATACCTTTCCTAGAGACTTAGGACGCACATGTTCATAGTGAGAGCATCCTTGGGCTCCTGGAGGAGCCCAGCACAATGGGGTGCAGGAGACACCTTCTAGAGTGGAGGGGGCTCAAACCTAGTACTGAAATACAGAGGGAGCAGTGGGGAGATCCCTGTTACTCTGCAGGGCAGGAAGGAGATGCATGTGGAAGCGCAAAGACTGCTGGGGATTCACTGCTGGCAGCACCTTGTCATTCTGCTGACTACTTCCATGTTTTACTCAATGACTGTTTCATAGAAAATCTGTGGATGGTCCTGAGAATTAGGGTAGGATCTAAGTCGTTGTTTCCAGGAGAGCACTCTCCCTGGAAGGACAGAGACTTGAAGTTTATTAACAGTACCTTTGGGGAGGGTGCTTTTGCTTGTGGAGGTCATACTCTGGGGAGAGGGCAATAACTTTATGCTCACAGCAATTTTATAATCTACTGCTGTTCCGTCCTCTGGGTCTCTTGCAGAAAGATGCTGCTGCAGCTGTTGCCAACGAGGAGTAATGATCCCAACTGCAGCACCCTCTGTACACATATCACTGTCTGGGGACGTTAGCAGTAGAAACTGATTATGCAGTGCAAAAGTATCTAACAACCTTCTACTTATTTCCTTTGCAGGAGAAACTTCCCAAGTAGATCTCTGTCAGTCCTCCCAGCCATTTTTACTCATTACATTCTTTACTCAGAAGTGTTTAAAATACATTTTTGGAAGCCTTGTTTGTTGAAATTCATTGTGTTAAAATTAATTCTGGTGAGTTGGAAAACTCTTGGTTCCTTGGAGGAGGGAATCAAGGTGGAATTGAAAGATGGTGTGGCAGTTTTGAAGCCAAGCAAAGGGCATGTTTTCAAACCACAGATACTGGGGAGATATTTGTTACCCTTGAGAAGCACAGGCCTAAAAGAGAAGCTTCCATAATATGAAATAACCTCCCCTTCTGTCCCTCTCTGGGTTTGATCTTAATGTTATTTGGGATAGAAGCAATTTTCTGATTTTGAAATTTGTGCCAAGTAGCAAGCTCCCAGGACAGGGCATTTCAGCTCACTGAGACTGATGTTCTTGTCACTTTTACTGCCACCTCCAGCACAAATGGGCAGCAGTGCCGATTTCCCTGAGCAGCTGCCAGTGTCTGCCACCAAAAGGGACTCTGGGGGAGTCCATCAGCAGACTGGCTCCAGCTGAGGGACCACACAGCTTTCAGAATCTCCAGTCTGGGCAAGGTCTGCCAGTAGTCAGGATGACTGATCTCAGAGGACTGTCTTGGATTAAGCGAAGGCTTTAGGTGCATTGACTGGCACATTTTGGCCTGCAGAGAGTGGTATTTTTTGACACGTATTTGTTTTGACAACATGTTCAAACAATTCTGAAGCCCCTTTCAAGATTTTCCACAATCTGAGGACTCATATTCCCTCTTTACTGGCACTTTAGTATATTCTCCGATTTCATTTAATATCCAGCCTACACGTGACAAGAAAATCTTTCAAAAATTGGTCCACTTTTAAGGTCATGGAAAGAGAACAATCAATTCTTCAACAATCTGACCAGCACTGAGTCAATTTCTATATATTTCATAGTAAGTGGTAATAGAAAACTTTCATAAAGCAAACCCTAAAGCATCCCAAACTGTGTTTTCCCATGAATGAATTCCAACACAAAACCTGCCTGCCTGTGGTCTGCAGGAGTTCAAACACAAGATGTGTCAACATGAATGCCGTGTCCAATCTCAGTCACAATGACACAGAGAGAGACTATTGCTAGTCCCACTGCCGGACACTAAGTAGTTCTGTGCTGCAAGAGGTTTGTTAAGTGCCAGCAGAAAAAGAGGCAGCTCCACTGTAGAGGCTATCCAATTATGTGTAATTTTTCAGGAAACGCTGTAAAAATATTTTCCTTCATGAACCTGTGCTTGAGCTGTGTATCTCTAGTGATACACCATTTTTGTTGTGCATGGCTTTTTTGGTGTTTCATGATGTGACAGGTTTCAAATATTTGGTGAAAGATTAAAATGCGTAATGTAAAGGTGGCAGAAGGATGATGTGTTTGTTTGCTGTTTTCTTGCTTGATTTTCCTTAGGTTAGAAGAGGGTAGAAGAATTCAACTAAACCAAAGCAAAAATGTTTTTTTTTTCAATATTGAGGAAATACAGACTTACTTGTTTACACTGGAAATATTCTTTAATGAAGGCAACACTTGGAGTCATAGTATATATGAGGGAGGCTGAGGCTGAAGCTATTTCTCCTAAGGGAATTGTGAATTAATATATGTTCCTCTCTTTTCCTCTAATTTCTTTCTGCTCATAGGAAAAATTATATCCATACTGTAGCTTCAGTCCATGTCATTTAATATCCTAGACTGGTTCCCCCTTGGGACAGGGGAAGTGAGAAGAAAGAGTATATTTAGAAAAGGAGATAGTTTGTCAAGAACTTAAGAGCAGTTTAATCAAAACAAGACCCCCGAATGAGTGGATTCAATTGAAATTATTTTAAAACTATTTGCTTGCAATTCTGCACTGCTTTTGCTGCATCCTGTGGTTTCTGGATTTAGGGATGGAAAAATTACAGTTTGCCTTACCAAGCCATGGTGTTGTAAGAAATGAAGAGTGCCAAATAGCCTGGCTCTGCTGGTGGCTGTAAGTGCGTCCTCAGGGAGAGAGTAAGAGAAACTGAGCAAACTCCTAGGGAGTCTTGCCAGCACCCAGCACTGGTGGCCCAGCTCCTGGTGCTCTGCCTCCACGTCAGGGAGCACCTCTCCTCCCTGGGGAGCTGTTCTGGTGGTACACACTGGCCCTTTGGGTCTTCTGTTACTCACCAACCCCCCTTTCTTCTGCCAATGTGGTGACCCTCCCCAGGAGCTTTTTGTGCTTTCAGAAATGTGCTGCTGTGCCTCCCTCTTGGAGGGCAGCACCCAGGGAGGAGGCAGATACTGAGCCTCTTTTTATGGCCTGCATTTTCCCTAGTTTAGTTCAGACTAGGTTGTTGCCTTCTGCTGTGCCAACCACCTGTTCCTAGAAAGCATGCAGTCACAAACCTGTGTAACAGACTTCTCACGTCACTGGGAGGAAACCATTTATTCATTTTGCCTGCTTTTTCCACTGGGGTAAGTAGTCCAAAGCCTGAAGTGTCATCAGGAAAAGCTGGAAGAATACTGACACTTCTTGTTTTGCAAATTGCCAAATGAACCCATTTCCCACCATTGCTGGTAATGTCTTTCATTATGACTTTAATGAAATTGTATTGACATATTTATGGTCTAATAAAAGAAAAAAGATACCCTTTTCAGAAGCTTAAATGTTTTAATAATGGTTCCATAAATTATTTTGATTTTTTTGTAGTCATAAACTTTGGCAAAAAGAATGTCATATTATTCAAAACTGCTAATGAAATGGTCTATGCACTGTGCCATTTTAATCCTCTAAGATGTATTTTTTCCTACCTCTCTTTTCAATTCAATGCCCTTTATTTTAACATTAGTGGGGAGCTGCCTACAGTGCATTGTATCTTCTTCCTACAAAGTCCATTTGTCCACTACTATATTTTCCTACTCTCTTACCACGAGAAAAACAGCACTTTGACATACCATTTTGTGATTTATACTTTAAAATACCCACCTTATCCAGTTTTATTATGCCCTCAGTTGCTGAATTCAGCATGAGTTAAAGCAGGGACTTTAGCATCTGTTTTGAAATTGTTAGGGATTAGCCAGAAAATTTTGTAATGATTCTGATGAGCATCTGTCAGTTTTTTTGTAGGACAGTGGCAAGAGCTTCCAGATAGACTGTCATGTCTGGTGGATCTAGATCTGGACTCTTCCTAAACCTGAAATCCAATCTGTTAATTGTGCTCATTTGCATGTGTGCAGTTCTGGTTTCAGTAGTAGATGATGTAGAGTTTTTTTTAGTATTTTTTCTTTTGTAAACTCATAAAATGAATCTGACTGAGAGCTATGTATTTTCACTTCACTTATATGAGTCAGCCAATTGCTGTATTCAGCTCAATTAACATCTGAATTGGCTTTTATGGAAAAAAAAAAAAGACTATTGGTTCTATCCCAGAGGTCACAGCAGACTAAGAAAATAAAGGTCATGTTGTATCTTGAATTCAGGATGTACAGATGTTATAAAAAGATAAAATCTGAAACCCAGAAGGGAAAGGAAGATGTATTTGCAGCTATACTATGTATATGTAAATGGTAAGAGATGATTTACTGGTAGTATCTTTTTTTTTTTTTTTTTTTTTTTTTTTTTTTTTAACAAAGAAATGTCATAAAAATAGGCAAAGAAGAAAAAAACCAAAATGGACCAATGAATAACAATACATACTCAATCTCTGTTAAATATGCAACTGGGGGAATATATGCTACTTTCTTAGGATATGGCCAGTAAATATATAGAGCCTTAGTGGCAAATCTGGCTTCTTGGAACATTAGTTCCTATATCACAGATGAAAATAAGGACATAAACATCAAAAATAAAGAAGAGAAACGATATGTATACCCATGAGGTCTCTGTATAATCCAAATCAGTTGTCTGCAAGAGAGTTAGAAGATGCTTTATGCATTCAGGGAATACAGCTTTCTATCAGAGAAATAAAACAGATATATCTAGAATGTATCTCATATTTCCTTTCTTTGGGGTTTACTCTGATTTGATTTCATAGTAGCCATACTTCTCCCTTTGAAACTCAGCATCCTTAGCTCAGATGCAGGGACAAGGAACATTTCAGAGGCAGAACTCTTGGCATAATTTTTGCTCATGTATTTTCATCCTGTTTCAAGTTTCAGTCTCTTTCTCTGCCTGCTGTGACTTCTGGCTTTAGTGTGGGCTGAGCAACTCCAGAGTTCATTGTGTTCAAGACATGTCAAAGTGCTGAGCTAATATATAATTTCTTCCTCTATGGGCTGGTGGTGGGGGACATGTTGGCACAGAGTACAAGGCATTTGGCCTATTTTTTCAGCAAAGATGTTTGTGATAGCTTTCAAAGTTTTATGAAGAAGTTGTTATTTAAAGCTGTTTGTGTCTTACAGTTGTATTTGTCTATCTGCCTGTTTGTTCAGGCTCATTTGTTCTATCTGCCTGTTGTCTATCTGCCTATTTATTATTAGCTAACTTCAGGACTATGGCTGTGATGGCTTACATGCTTATCTAAGTGTTGTGCTTAGATAGGGCAACTTGTCACTTTGTTTGATCTTCTGAGAAGCTCTGTCCCTCTGTCCCTTTGGTGGGACTGCAGGCAGAGAGCTGTGTCACCTGTCACCTCTCCTGTGATATAGCTGCTGTAGACAGACAAGCAGGGCACACAGTTTCACCTGAGAATTTACCTGCACAAGCACATTTCTTGACAAAACCACAAAACCCGAAGTGCAAGAAAATCCTAAATTGAGACAACATTCAGGGCTCTAGCTAGAGGCATCACCAAACGTTAGCCAAGTGCAGCTGCAGCTCAGGTATGCCATCACATCAATGATTGTAATAATGCACTACTAGTCAAGAAATAGGAGATTTAAAACTTATGGTATTTGATTAGACACCAGTGCATTGAATCTAAAAACCATATATTTTGCCATAAAACAAAAACCACAATCAAGCTGGTCTATTTTGCATATCCTGCTTTACCTAAACTCACGCTTCTAATAGGTTTTATTAAAATTTGTCATGATTTTTAGACCAAGGGACAAGTCACTCTTAAATGAAACCACATAAAAACTCTACTGAAATCTACCTGTTTGTTGTTTACACTCATCATATACACAGCACTTAAGTGAGTGTAGTCTCAAGGTGTCAGTGTGGGATGTTTTGTTCAGTCTCACAAAAGAGAACCGTAGCTGAGATGGAGTAAATGAGTTCCCTAAGGTCATGTGTGATGCTTGCAATAGGAACAGGAGCTGCACTGAATTTCTTTGGTAGATCATTAGATGTGAGACTGTCATTGCCAGAATGGGCCAGCAGCCAACGAGGACAGAGTATGAGGATGCTTGCAGTTTGGCATGTCCTTGTGTTTGAAGACTAGTTACAACGTAACAATCTAATGCACTTATGAAAACCCTTACTAATTTTCAGAGGATCATAAGAGCATTGGAGCAGAGTTAAGTTCTGTGTCCTGCCTTCTGTGTCTCAAAAGCAGGTGAAGCAATTCTGCAGCAAACAGGTGTAGGACTTGGCTTCCACATGATGTCTCTTCTGAGCCTCAAATAGAGATTTGCAAGATCTTAAAGCAACACCTTACATACTCACAGAAGAATAAGTTTGTAACTGTGATACATGCTTGGTCTCAGTTATAGGTCGAGATGTGGAATTTCTCTTGTCTTTATTTTATAAAATGTCTTCTGTTTCTTGTGACACAGATATACCTAAAACATAAACCAGAACACAAATACAATTTATCAGAATGCATTAGAAGCCTATACAAACTAGGTAGGTCAGTTGTCACCTATAAAAGGCCTGGAATTGATTTGTTTGTCAGAATGGTGTAAATATTCCTAGAGGTATTCTAAGGATGATTTTAAATGATAGATTCATAAACTAACAGACTTCATAATATGTGCCCAAAAAGGTAGTCAGTATGTAGCATATGTCTTACTCACTTGCAGAGGCTGCTCTATGTCCTTGTCAGGAAACACAGAGGTTTGAACCTAGCTGTTAGCTAAAATTTTGGTGGAAATTTAGAACTGATCTATTCTAATGTCTACTAAATTCTATGTTGTTTATTACTTTGTCTAAATAATTAGTGACCTGATAGTACTTGTGGTCCATTTTAGTGATGAGATTAATGGTGCTTCTGTTATTGATGTCTTAAATGTGTCTCAGGCTATATCAAAGGACAGTACACTTTTCATTTAACGTGAAACTTCGATAGAAACACTTCCTGAGTTTTCACAGGATTGATCATTATGTTGGAGGAAAAAAAAAAGTTTCTTTTTCTTGCATGTTACTTAGTTTCAAGAGATGATAACACAAGAAAATGAAGATTTTCTTTTCTTGCATAGAAGTAAATAGCAACCTTTTGATTAATCAATGTCACAAGTGTAGCCATTAAATTTCACTCCTTAGTCTGTTTTGAATAAAAATCTTGCACAGTTCCTTAACAGTGTTTCCTGTATAGCTTTGGCTTTTGTAGGGAATACTGGAGACTTGGAAATGCAAACCTGTTCGTTCTCCTGATCCGTGAAAGAGGAATTGTACTGTGAGGCAGTTTGGAAAAGAAAGGTAACAGTGCCAGGAGGCCAAATTTGAACAGATGCCTGACTCTATAAATTTTTCCTTTATTCTTCATTATCCACTGCAAAAGGTGAAGTGTCTTTGTGTTGTTAAATTATTGGCCTTGGTCCTACAATTGCCATTCAGGGTCTGCAGCCATGACATTGCAGCTGTCTGTGAACCAGAATTCAAAACACCCTCACTCTGGCTCAGAATGCAAATGAAAGGCTTGGGTCAACTGATGGCAGCATTTGGAACAAGAATTTAACTGGTTGCCTGAGGATAAAGGGGTTTATATTTGCTTATTGATCCCCTGAGTCCCCCAGGCTGGGCCACATCTCATGGTGATGGCTAAACTTTGCTATGGATCTGAATTGATGTAGCTAATGGAGCTGGACCGAATACCTCTGAGCTTTCCTGGTCCTCCTTGTCAGATTAGACTAGGTTTTCTCCACACTACACTTGGGGCTGCCTTTGCTGAAACTCATGAGCCCCTGCTTATTGCATCAATCCTTTGTAAGTACCCCTGCTTTAGACCCCTCTGCTTACATTTACAGCCCTGACATTACAAGTGTGAATTCTCAAATAAGAAGCAATTTTCTTTCCCTGTAGACTTAGTATGCTGTGGCATCTGTAAATATCTGCTTTCCCCTATGAGTCCAGAGTAACACTGTACCATGTACAGGTCAGCACAGGGCAGGAATCACCAAAATTCCCTACACACATTAGGAGATCTCTCCTGTTTTTGTTTTAGTGGAACGTGTAGTTTTTCCTAAAGAAATGCCTGCTCCTCACAACTCCTCTAAAAATCTCTCTGAGATTTACTATATAATAAGTTGTCTCTAAAATAATTTCATGAGTAAAGTTGGTAGAGTATTTCAGATACGTTCCTGCAGAGAGAGTAGTTTCAGGAACAGGGTTACCTGGATCAGCTGTCTAATAACTCTTTATCTGTGACAGAACTTAGCATAGCTGCAACAGGATGAATAAATTGTTCTCAGTCACCTACCAGTGGAAATTTCTCTTCACAGCATCACTTTAAAAATGAAGCCGTTCCCCTAAAATGCTAAATTGATGTTCCAGCTGAGAAAAATAACAGTAAGAGAATTTGAGTTTTATACTCTTCTGGTTTACTAGCCGGCAGCCTTAGGTATCTGCAAGTATATCCTGAATACATAATCAGCCTAAGCTGAAACCAGAACAAGTTTCACGTCTCTCTTGTAAATACAATTCTTGTAAAGGGTACTTGCACTAAAGCAATACAGAGAATCACTGCACAAACTTACAAAGTGCTCTGAAACCCTTTAAAGGGTAGTGCTTTCAAGTAAACGACATTCTTCAGTTTTGTAAAGTCATGGATAAATGCCTCATTTACTAACTGTAAAAACTAACAAAGACCTGTTGTTGTAAAAGTTTGATTTTCCATTTCTTGGGACTGGAAAATAGAACAGACATTTGTCCTAGCCTTGTGGCAGAATTGACAAATCATTAATTCCATTGATTCTCACGGTAGTGAAATTTATCAAACTGAAGTCCATTTGCATTAGCAAAAAACGTTACATGCCATGGCATGGAAAGCCCTCTTCTGATGCTCTTGTTTTTATACTTTCACCTCTATTTATTTATTCTTTTTAAAGCACTGTTACATAATGTGGGCTTAGAAGCTTCAAACAAAGATTGTCAGGGAGACCCTCCTGGTCCTAGACTTGGTCAACGGCTTATGGATTATATAGGTGTAATTGAGCCTTTATATGACTTTGTCTTGCAGGATTAAGGATCACAAACCAAGTAATTATTTAAATTTATAATAATAATGGTTAGACTATAAGAGTTCAATCTGAATCTCTTACTACACAGTATAGATAGTTATAACTACAAGTACAGTGAACTATTTATTAAATCAATAATTTCAAAGTTAGCAAAATAATTATTAAGTAGAGGTTGGTGTTACTCTGTACCAATGACTGTGGGCAAATATCTTTCACTCAGCCTCGAGGTGTAACCTTGAGGCGTGTCTCTAGAAGGGGTATGCTAGAAATCCCTGCAATTAAAAAGTGTGAATGTGCTTTTTATAGTATAAAGTGATTGACTGTCAGTCTTATGTTTCTAGCCTAGCTGTGTCAGCTCAGCAGCCTTCAGCTCAGCAGCTTTAGATAAGTTATCAGTACTAACACTTGTTGGTTCTTTTATCAGAAACTTTTTCTACCACATCCTCACCAGTCACAGCTTCTGTCAGGAAATATTGTTTTTCCCATTCTCAGAGTGTATAGCTTTGTTTGCTGGGATTGTTAAGTCAGGCTGGTCTCAGCACTCTTCAACAAAAAAAGCCGTATGACCTTCCTTCTCCATCCATTGATGCAAATAGGGTAAAGTTTGAGCTGTTTTATGCCCACTTAGGCAGAGCAGCCTCCTACGCACACCTTGTAAAGAACTTAGAGTAGTAGATTATGAAGCCTTCTGCTTGTTCTTGTCCATTGAACTCAATGCACTTCATGTCAAAATTGCAAATGCATCAAGTGCTGAATGAACATGTTTGTCAGTGCTCAGATGGATTTGGGAGGAGCAAAGGACTGCATGCAGCAGGCAGACCCACTTAATTTCCAACCCCCAAGCCTGCAAACTTCAGTGATGAAAAGGCCTTTTGAAGGGTGTCTGATTAGGAACAAATTTCCTTTTTTCTTGATTTAAAGAAGAAAACACTCCATTTCCTGCTGGGGTGGGCTTTCTCCACCCCAGCAGGTTTTTGGCCCTGGCTGGTGTATGTCAACACAGCTGCAGATGGAGTGGTGGTGGTTTACATAACTGGTGATGCTGGCAGGGTGATGCTGCTGTGGGCATATGCTGTGCTTCCACTGGAGCTCGGCCTCTGGATGCCATGGAGGCACACAAGAAGAGGAGGGTTAAGGGAGATCCTGATTAAAGTTCCATTTACCCATGCTCCTCACCAATTTATATCCAAGTGCTACTTTGCTAATTAATGACTGCTCATGAAGTGCCATGTGTCAGCAATGAATCACTTATTTTTGTTGCACTGCAGTAGTATATGGCTAATGAGCAAGGACAACTCATATAATTAAAGCTTAAAATAGCCCTGTCAGTAGGACACAATCAAGTGTTTATATCTTGCTGCAGTGGGCAGACCAGAGTATATCACTTTCCTGTCTTTGACTTTGCTAGTTTTGCAAGAAAAAAGATGGACTGTTGAAAAAATTTGGGGTACTAAATAATTTTTCAACTGCAGTAGCATGAGGGATTGAATTTCATTTAAAAAGAGCTAAAATTTTGTCCATAACCTTAAAATAAGACTGTCTTAATTATTGCCTCTAATGGGCCTCATCAAGCTCAAAACTAATTAAAAAAATTATAAAAAGGAGAAACAGCCTGGATGAAATGGGGAAGGTTAGTGCAAAGTTACAGCAAAATCTGTAGTTTGTTTCTCCACAGCTGCGTGTAAGTAGAAAAACTGAGAAACAGGGACAAGCCTGCTGTGATTGTATGTAGGCAACTGTTCATACTTTAAGCAGGCAACTGTTCATACTTTAAGCAATACCTTGAAAAATCTGCCACTGAACCAGTAAACCAGCAAATACTATTTCTCCTGTTTGACTTGGTCAGTGCTAGCACAGCTGAGATCTTGCATTTTCATTCATGAGAGGTGAGATCAAGTCTCCGGAGAACATCTGGTCCATCCATGCACACTACATCCCTTTCCCTACAATGTTATACATCACAGTCTGAACCACTGATGTCATCCACTGGTTTTCCTCATAAGATGGAAAAAAAAAAATCATGTCTCAGAAAGAATAAGTAGAATCTATTAGCCAAAGCACCCCATGTTAGTAGTGACATGCACAAATGACAATAAGGCAAATGGTTTCCTAGATGCAGCAGTAGAAACACCGAATCCCATCTCCTCTGTCAAGGGATAAATCTGTCTCTTGTGGACTCACTTATTCTGATGAGCATCAGGAGTGGAGAGGAGGGATATATGTAGTCTACATTAAAAGATGATACAGAGACATTATGGAAGGCATGAGAAGAAGAATGGACCTTTTATTTTTGTGTTTTGGATACAAAATATTTCACTGTTTAGGATTTTAAGTTTGTAATGAAAAACAGTTTTGTGAAAATATTGACACATTCCTTCCCACAACAGCCCATACAAACTCTGTCCCACTTCTTTTCCCACACACCTGTATGGAAACTAAACTTTCTATGAAGGAACAAAAAGCCTGACTAACAGTTCTGACCACTACTGCTGTTAAAGAGCAATAAAAATGAACATCCATTTTCCCTGGAACAGGTTCTGAATATTTTCTCAGTGTGAGCAGACCTGATCTTGCTGCTCAGCAGTAAGAACAGCTACAGCTCTCCCATTACTGCTAGCCTGAGAGATCAATGTTTGTCCTTGGTGTTGTCTGTAGCAAGCACTGGGTAGACCCTTTGTATTGGCCTCATACAGTAGTTTTAAAAAAAGTCTCATGAAACGAGGTCCTTTCTATAATGACTTCTATGAATTCTCAGAAAGCTTTGTGAGTGCCTGACAAAAGATCCCGCTCTGGGTTATGAAGTGCAGTGGGATTGCCAGCTCTGTGTATTCACAGGCTTGTTTAAGAAAAACACTCAACTTGGGTTGAGTAGGGAAGACTTTAATCTCCTTATTCTTGAAAACACTGCAGTCCTCCTCACCCGAACTTGCTTGAGTGTTAAGATACAAAAGCAGATGTGCTGCCTGTATTTTATCCCCTTCACGGTCCCGCTGTGATCTCCAGTGACATCCCGACTCTGGACAGTTCCCCAGTGATAAATGGGGAACAATTCCTCTTTTCAACATCTGCTCTTCCACATTTGTTTAGCTCTTTGAACACTGTTTGCACTGACAAGACTGTGGATTACCACTCTCCATCTGAGCTGTGAGATTGTGAGAGAAGACCTTGGATGGAATTAATTGTGATATTTCTGGTCTCTTGAGTTCTCTTTTGGGTATGTCAAAGTTCTGTATAACTGCAGAGTGGAGGCAGGGATAAAAATATGAGACTGTCAGAGCATCTGCAAAATGGGCACTTCTTATTTTTAAAAAATGTGCACTGTTGTGGAACAGAAGTGTAATATATGGCAGTAACATTAGTGTCATTGAACAGCCTCTAAATTGCAGATTGTTGGGAAAAAATTGATATGAAAACAAGAGAAAATGAAAACTGTAATAAGCTCTCTGCATAAAAAGGGTAATCTGCAGTTAACTATAAAGGCTAAATTGAAAAAAATCTGAAGGATGAGACATATTTCCTATTTTAAGGCTAAGACTGATGCTCTGCCTCTAACCCCCAAAGCTGTGACAAAAACTTAATGGTGTGAAGCAGAGACACCATGTCAGACTTCACTCTGCATTCCTTGCTCTGGATGATTTATCACTTGCAGCCATTCTGCTTGCTATTAATTAAGTACAAAAGTTATTTTACTTTTGTAAAGTTGTTATATACAAAAGTTAGTAAGTTAGCTTGACTGTGCTCCATTCCCTGTTGAGCTTAGTTGAAAGCAAAAACAAAAGGCCTTTATTGCAGCTGCTGTAAATTCAGGTTCCAAATGTATTTCTTTGCTTTTGCGCACTCATAAAATGAGAACAGGCAGCTGCAATTCTCTGCTGTAGGTGCTCCAACACTTGTTTTAAATGTGGTTATAAAAACTGATTACTTCTTAACAAATAACCTGCATGCATTAAAACGTAGCCATGAAGATGGATGTGATCTGGATGGTATGAAAGAATTCTCTCTTTTTTTTTTTTTCCCCTGACAGCAGACATATGGGCTTCACTTTATGCTTTGGAGAACAATGAACTATTGACCACCAAATGATGGGAGAGTGATGTTTGATGTTGAGAAGGCCCTGCTGGAAGTGCCTTCTGCGACACAGTGCTCAGCACAAAGGTAGTTCTTGCAGCTGACTGCCAGCCAGACTCTGTCTTGTAGTTCTGACTGCTTTGGAAATGTCAGTAATGTCAGCCAAAATGGAAGGCTTCTGAGAGAGGAAGACAGAATCTCTTGCTGAGCAATGGCAAAAACAACTCTGTGGCTAAATGTGAGCTACTACTACCCAATAGCTTAGATTTCAGAGAATCCACCCCTTGACCTGACTTTCCTGGTGAAATGTCCCTGCTCTGCTGGATACTCAGATAGACACATGCCTATGGTAAGGAGTTTTTTTTCCCCTAGCTCTGTTGAGAATGATTTTCTCTTTCTCCTGTTGTGTTACTGGAGTCCTGGTTACCTTCTGTTTCATTCTCTTTTCCTTCTATGCAGAGAACAATAGAGTATTTCCCCATTTTTTGTTTTCTTAATGGCAAGTAGAAAGAATGAAAGATAAACCCCACTAAAGGCAGCCCTAGAATCTCTGGGCAAAAGGATGTCTTGCAGTTCAAAATATGATGAAATACAAAATACAAACCTGAAGACTGATGTGGCATTTTATTCTCCAGTCAGAGGATTATAAGGTAAAGGCTTCCTTCTTTCAGTCATATACTTCAGTTCAGTGATGATAAATTGAAGATGTGTTTGGGTGATGGTGGGGACCAACCACTATTCAAAGACAAGAAGGGGAGGATTCTGTCCGTTTGGATGTCTGAAAGTCCCTCCTGTTAGAGAGTTTCTGTGTGAGTGGAGATGCACCGTGTGGGTGAGCTGAGAAGGCATGTCAGGGGCATAAGAGATGGTGGGAGTTAGAAACCATGTGTGGCTGCCAGTCCTTTTGTCTGGGCTGCAAATACGCATCTTGTGTCTGTTCTTTCCTATGATAATCTCAAGGGTTCGGCTGCAGCCCCACTCCAGTGTAGTGATGCTGCACAAAGGAGAATTCTAATTTTTATTCAGGATAGAGATTTAAGAATTCCTGTCCAATTCTACACTGAATGGCTGTTTGGCAGTTTCTTGTGCTGAACTTCTGAAGAGCCAGTCCATACAAGGTGCTTTGACTAACCACTGAAATCATTCCTAAAATTTAAATAACCTGGTTAATCCTTCAACTCCCAGTTCAGCTCACTGAGAAGTGTGGGTCCCTGGGAACAGCAGACACAGCACGGGGTACCTTGTATGCAGTGCTATCTTTTGTATGCTGATTTTAACAGCAATCAGAAAAAGAGGTTCAATTACAGTTTGCCTTGGAAGAGGCTTTCTTCTGAGCTGCTGAACCCTCCCAAGCGCTGTTTACAGGCTGGTGCCTGCCAGCCTTTGATGTTTGCTGGAGGAGATCCAGCCCATGGGCAAGTCACCAGCTCCAGCTCCTACTGGAGGGGCCAAGCAGCAGACGTGCCATGAGTGCAAAGAAGAACCTGGGGATTTCAGAAAGACAGCACCCCACCCAGAGAGGTACTCTTAATGCCTGAGAGAGTTTCCCGGGACAGAATTGCTTGCTTTAATGAAAGTAAGAATTTCAGCTGGTTGAAATGAGGATACATGATGGAAGAAATTTAGTCTTGATGGAATATTCTTATAAACATTTTATTATTACTTTTTGCACTGAAGTGTTCATTGTGTCTCATGAGAACTATTGTTAGACATTTTGACATACTTTTTATTCAATTCAGAAATTAACAGCGTGGTTTTAATGAAGTTCAAATAAACCCAGTATGAATACTGGGATACAAAACAATTATTTTGTTCAAAAATCAAGAAGAAAATCAAGTAAAAGCATATCTGAAGATTACAAAGATAATTTCAAAGAAAATAAAAAGTAATGAATGAGCACAGCTATCATTCCCCTGAATATAATGAAATGTGGTTTATGACATTTGGCTGTAATCACAATGAGCAATACTCAGGGCTATTTGCTTGGCTGTGTGTGCTAATCTGAATGTGTGTGTATGAGAGAGTAATAGTGGCTGTACAAATTAATTTCTTGTGAAGAGCTGATTGCTCCACCTGTTATAGTCTGTCTACATCCTATATTCCCATCAAGTGTTGCCGACGAGTTCACAGAATGTAATTGAAGAGTGAAAATAGAGAGCAAAATGTCTGATTTATAGGCTGAAATGGTTATGCCCAGTGATTTTTTTTTTAATGCTGGTTTAAATATTCTGTTATTAAATTGATTAAATAATTAAATGCTGCTATAAACATGTCAGACAGTACTCACATCAATTTTCTATTGCTGAGTGGGACTCTCATTTACTTCCTAATATAGTGAATATTACTAAAGTTGGTGCTAATCTTGAATGAGACTGCTAAAGAACACTAAGGAAAGATGGAAGACATGAAAATACCCTCTGTAAACACTTGTCAGTGAAAAACATAGCATGGGCAGATCATGCTGTTTGTATGTGCTTTTTTTGTGTTAAATAAAAGAGTTTTCTTTGTTGGGTTGGGCTGAACTGAAAGAATCACTGGTTCTAAAGGGAAAAGATTATTTCAATGATTCCTTGTTTTCTTTAAAAATACAATCACCAGATCACAAGCTGCATTATTTGTATGTTTATTCAGTTGTAGGACTGAATCTATATTTGAGGAAGCATGAAAAGTTAAGACTTAAGAAATCCCTAGATTGAAACAAAGACACTTGCTGCAAATCACAATGTTAGTAAAGCAGATAAAGTAAAAACTGGTTTTGGGGAAAATATATAAGCTGATAAAATCCACGTGGACCTGTGGGAAATTAGCATAGCAAACTCTTATAAATATTGTCAGCTACAGCAAGAGAAAAGGAGATCCAGCTGTCTGGCTCCCCAGTCAGAGCTGAGGCACTGCAGGAGCTGTGCTCCCTTTGGAGCATTGTAGCTGAGCTCCCTTTCTTCATATCTGATGGCAGCTGAACTGTATTTGTATTCAATCCTTTATTCTTTGTTTACCCTGAACTTGCTTGGAGTCTATTTAAGCTGTGCTAATGGCTGTAGTCTGATTTAATGAATAATTTCCTGGAGATTCACAGTCATTGTCTGGGTTTACAAATTTTTGAAGGAAGAGAAAAAGCTGTACCTGCCTTTTTGATGGTGTTCTAACTTTGACATGTTATTTGGCCCACACACTATTCTCCACCCATGTGCAGAGAAGAGAGGGTAGCAGTTTGTATATTGTGCTGTGTTGTTTTTCGCTGGGGTAGAGTTAATTTTCTTCACAGTGGCTAGTATGGGGCAGCGTTTTGGATTTGTGCTGAACGCAGGGTTGATAATATAGAGATGTTTTTGTTATTGCTGAGCTGTGCTTACACTGGGCCAAAGCCTTTTCTGCTTCTCATACTGCCACACTGGCAAGGAAGTTGGTACATGGGATGTTGGGAGGAGACACAGTCAGGACACATGACCCCGGATAACCAAAGAGATATTCCATACCATACAGCATCATGCTCCGTATATAAACCTCAGGGGAAGAAGGAGGAAGGGAGGGGCATTTGGAGTGATGGTGTTTGTCTTCCCAAGTAACTGTTTTGTGTGATGGAGCCCTGCTGTCCTGGAGATGGCTGAACACCTACCTGCCCCTGGGAAGCAGTGAATTAATTCCTTGTTTTATTTTGCTTGCATGTGCAGTTTTTGCTTTCCCAGTGCCTAAGTATTAATCTGTGTGTAAAATGTTAAAAAAAGGTTCAGGAAGTTAAGTTCATTGATACACAAGAATAGAGCAATCTTGTTAAAAGAAGATGGTTTCTTTGCTGACATGACTCCCCTCGCAAGAGGATGTATTTCTTGGAAAGAGATGCCATGGTCAATAAAGTTTTCAAAATGAGTTGAGAATTTTTGTTGCTGTCCTTTGCTATGATTTTGGATTTTGTATATCTCAGTTTTTAAGGGCATTCTGGATGGAGTGTATGTATTTTGCCCCCAAGACTTCTTTTTCTCTTAATATATTCCATTAATTTAAAAGAAAATCAAGGAAGAGGCTGAAGATGTGTTCTCTGTATTTGGCAAACAGCAATTTCC
Source organism: Anabacerthia variegaticeps (assembly GCA_035583185.1). Lineage (NCBI taxonomy): Eukaryota > Metazoa > Chordata > Aves > Passeriformes > Furnariidae > Anabacerthia > Anabacerthia variegaticeps. The sequence goes on from JAWWEW010000041.1 coordinate 35,898,250, forward strand.
GTGGACAGGTTTGCCTTACAGCAAATGTAAGCCTCTCATTTTTAAACATTCACATGGACTCCACATTCCAAGAGTCCCAATCTACATCAATTCTCTGCCACAGTGCCTGCTTCCGTTTTCTAATCTTTTTTCTTGTTCACTGAGTATTTTTTGGGACTTAAGTGTTCAGTGACTTATAACTTGCCTGTGAAGGCAGGTATTCCTGATGCGTCGGTGATGGTCAGAAGCCTGGGCATCTTCCTGCTTGCTGTCATTTTGCAGATGCAAAGCAGGGGCCTTTTTGCAACTTGTCATTAATCATGAATTGTTGGACTCAGATATAAAGGTTGGAAACTGCTTAATGTGCTTCAGATTCCCTTTTCACAGCACTTTTGAGCTGAGTGAGTGCACACAGTCTCTATTCTCTGAATATGTATCAGAGTAGATTGTATTTTCTCAGTTGCTGGTGAAGAGATTCATTAAGAACTCATGTGCCATGAGGAACTTGGGAATTTGAGTCATTGGGTGTGAAAGCATGTACTCCAGCTGAAAAGATGATAAAGGAGATAAAACTGGCATTGTGATTTTGAGGGGAAAGTTCCTCCAGATTTACTTAGGAGGACAAGTTAAATAATGCTGCGAACAAAAGCAGAAAGCTTATAAAAGTAACAGGTTTAAATAATGAAAAATGAAATTATTTTTCAGCAGTAAAGAAGCTGAAGAAATCCATTAGATCTGAATGCCAAGTCAGTGATGATCACTACAGGAGATATACTTGGAATGGACATCCCCGCAATTCAAATGACTGGCTTTACTCCAAGTCTTAAAAATTATAATTTTCTTTATAGCTGCAATGGTTTTTTGGGTTTTTTTTTTTTTTTTTTTTTGGTAGAAATTCCTGTAACTAAGAATAGATATGGCTGGAATTTGGAAGGCAACATTTGTCATTACTAAACATGTTTGCTTATATTTACAGTTCTTGAAGAAGTAGCCAGCAAGGAAGGTTTCAACTTGAAGCAAATCTGCTGTGTTGTTTGAAGACATGAGAGTAGCTCCTCTGAGATGCTCTTTTTCTGTCTTGTAAATACACTTTGGCAATTTTATGTAGTGCATGGAGAGCCAGACGTAAGTGTCTGTACATCTCAGTTCACTCGGCACTATTCAATCTGAGAATTGTACTTTGGTGTACATTTTATTAAATGCAAAAATGGAAAACAGAGAAAGCTTGTAAGCCCTGTGTCAGTGAACCACAGTAAAAGTGCAATTATAAAACTATAATAAATATTTATGCACTTAGTACATATGAGATATTCTAATATTCTATATTGTAAACTGTACACATACATTGAATAAAAAGACTGAATACCGAGGCATTTTCTGCTTTGTAGATTACTCTAGGCTTCCACAGCCCACCTGCTTTGGAAGCAAGATTATTTTCTTTTGCTAAAAGGGAACATTTTAAGATTCTTATGTGCCTGAAGAAGTAAGCACTTACTTGTATCTGACAAGGATATATATATGTATATAACATGGTGTATCCAGAGTCAATTTATTCATATGGTGCATAATTGTCACTTTTTAGCAAGTGGAAACGCCTCTCTTTCTATGGACAAAAACCGGGGCCCTTTTGTACTGTTTACCAGGCTCACCCTGATTCTTATTCTGTCAAAATAAACTCTGAGATATAAACTGTATTCCTCTGCAGAAAATAAAAACCCCTACAACCATTTTTTGTTGTTGTTGTTGTGAATGGAAATAAAGAAGGTTGAGAGATAAGTCTGGGAGCTATAATCATAGAAATGTATTAATGAAACTGTCAAATAATTCCTTTGAAGACACTTTTTAGCATGTATTTCAGAAAAGGAGCAATTTGTGTGATGCCAACCATCATTAATTGAAATTTCTGTGCCTCTGCTTTAATAAATTTGCTTCAGTTACTTGATCCTTTAAACTCTTCCATTAAGTGGCTGCGCTTGTTAAGGGAATGGTGTGAAGCTTGTGGTCTCTGCTGAATTCTGTTTAAATGCTGGGTCCATTGATAAGAAGAGAAGAGGCGCCTGTCCACTTATGGCACAAATATGCGGCCTCCTTTCTGTAGAAAAATGGGTGGAGAAAGAAGGCTGGAAAGGGTGGCTTGACCATATATTTCTGCAGAGCTCCATCATGCTGTTCTCTTAGTAACCTGATCTCATTCACCTGAGCATGTGCATGATTCCAATATGGCTAAACAAGGATTTTAGGGTAAAAATGTTCTTTTGAGTTCAGAATCAAGTCAACGAAGACACGCTAAGTATGTGGTAAGCAGTGGCTTGGAAGCAGCTGGCAACAGCTTAAAAAAATACATCAGGATGTGCATCACTAGTAGGAATCTTTCAATTGGATAAGGTTGGATAGGGTATTCTGGGGAGATAACCTAGCCCCTTGTCATCACAGGCCAGAATATGTTTCTGTCATGTGGGCAGATTGGTGGTCATTCCCCATGTGACAGAGAGGTCCCCAAACCTCAACCATGCACTCTCCTTATATAAGTGTTGTGTTTCCAGCCAGATGAGAGGACACCACATAGTCCTGGCCACAGAGTGTAGCACATGGCTGGCCACCTGCCAGCCAGCCTTGGTGTTTCGGTTATGTGGTGAAGGTGCTTCCTTCTGGCCACATGAAGACATGGCATGGGGCTATAGGGAAAGACAGCAGCAGGGCCGGCAAATCAATTCAATATCCCAAGAGAAGGGATGACATCAAGTCTTGGGCCAGATTCAGTTGTAACAGTAGAACAGACCATTTGTAGGGACTGGAAATTGCTGCCTTCAGTGCACAGTGAGGTATCTGTTGGTGGCCTTTTCCTACAATAAATAGAGTATAAAAACTTCACATATCAAGAATCTTAGTTTGCATGTGTTCCAGAGTTCTAACAACATGGTAGTACACAGGGGCGGATAAGTTGGTGGAAGTGGACATAAGCACATCTGATCATGAATGACATCAAGAGTATTCTGCAGATCACACCTTCATGTAGGCACAGGCTACAGCCAAAAAACATTTTTTTGCGAAACAAGTTTCTAAATGTGGTGGTAAGCAAGGGCCATCCACCCCTGCACAAAACATCTCCCTGCTTAACTATACCTTTGCTTAGCTGGCCTGAGCCAGCCAGAGCATCCAGAGGAGCCTGTCTGACACCCAGGGGAGGCAGCAGTCTCCCAGGTGGCAGCTTCGTTCACCTTTTAGATGTCAGCCTACTTTCCCAGGCATGCTGTGTCTACAGAAACATCCAGCCTGTGTCCATCATCACAGCTTCTTCCTGTAGGTGTCAGTACAGTGAGGTCTTGGGGCATAATTGCTAACCAAAAAAACCCCACCAAAAACCAAAGAAAAACGGTAGCAGGGCTGTAGTGTAAGAGAACTGTCAAAACCGTGGGGCTTTAGAAGATGCCTCAGCCATAAATTGATAACTTAGGGAGTCAGCTCATGCTGGGTAGCAGGGCTTTGGATGTAGCTCATAGTTGAATACCTAGAGAATATGATCTCTTCTACAAACAAGTAATGCATGTACAGTTTTACTCTAGGTATAAATTCTATAATTACATGTCACTTTTTAAATGCTGCAACAGGTAAAAATGTTCCTGAGCATCATTTTTAATGCTATTTCTCTGAAAATCACAACTATATTTGCAATTCTGAGCCCACTTACGAAACTGGGGTACCTACTGTCCATAGTAATACATGTCAGAGGGAGGCAAGAGAAGGATTAGTGTTTCATGCCAACTCAATTCAGTAAGTAAACTCAAGCTACCTAAATCACATGAAATCCTAGGGCAGCTCATATGCTTTAAGCTGGGACATCCAAATACCTTGCTGGGCTGATAGGATTAAGCTTAGAGAATTCCTAAAGAAATTTGAAATAATTTCTCTTTCACATAGTGACTGCTGACGTTAATTAGTTATCTTTATCTTATACTGAGAAATAGAACAGTTTCAGCTTCAGATTTGTCATCTGCATGTTAGACAAGAAGATGACTTAAAATAGCAACAGGGGATGTCCCTGAGATAGGGACATATCTCAGGAACAACCACTGGTTGATGGAGGCTTCTGTTGTGCAGAAGAAATGCCAAATAGGCTCCCTGAAGAGAAAAAAAAATATAAATCTACAAAACCTACTAGCACCTTGTCAAAATTAGGTAGATTAAGAATTTATTTACTTCAGCTGGATTTTCACATTTAAACCCATTTGTTTTATTATCTACTAATTCATAAGCAAATATTTTCCTCCCCATAAGTACTTCTCCTTTCCACATTCTTCCTTTTTGGTTTCTCAGAAAAAAAAAAAAAATCAAAATCACAGCATTTGAACACTCCAGTGCCAAATTAGGATCCTTGTCTTTTAGGTACAGAATTCATTGGGAGTGTATAAATTACTTGCCAGTAGTGGACATGATTGGTAAAGAGCCAGGTGCCAAGCTGCAACCTTTTGAATGTTCTGTTACCAGCTCCTGAAGTGAGATGCTTGACTTTCCCATGCACTGTGCCTCATGGTGGTAAACAAAGACCTCTCCACTGAAGTGGAAAACCGAGCAGAGTTACTCAAAGGAACCAGTTCAGAATTACTCAAGAGGAACCCATTCAAAGCTGCTTTTTCAACATGTCTGGAGCTCTGGAGCTGAATTTAAGGTGATAGAAAGGCAGCACCATTCTCAGCTGAAATTTGTCTCTCTTGGGTAGTCTCTGCAGCTGTTTCATCAAAGACTGGGACTGACAGCAATCTCTTCCTTGAAGTTTGGAATTAAGAGGAGACATCTGTGTAAAAGAGAAAGTACCACGATCAGGAACTAAACTAATGGTGTTGTCTCCGTTCCGAAGGTCCCCAGAACGGGGCTACAGCCCAGGCAGAGCTGCACCATCACAAAGATCCCCGTGACTGCCATACCCTGCTGTTCATCCCAGTGGCTCTGAGACACACCTGCATGGGAAGTGCAGCAGAAAATCTGCTGATAGCAGCACTTATTCTCCTCCTTATTGAGCAAAAGTGTCCCAGTTTCACTACTTTTTGTCAACCTTCTTGAAAAACTGTTGTTTTGGACTCTTGCAGCAGATGTGGACTCAAGTCCCTTCTGGGCGAGGAGGTCCTAAGTTGGTAAGGATTTTGAAGAGGAGGATAACAACTGGCTTTTTATCTTTTTGTTCAAAGTGAATGGCAGAAGCCCCATTTGAAATTTTATTAAGCAGGTGGTGAAGGGTGCCCTCTGTACTTGCCTCCTTCTCTGTGCAGAAATAACTCCAGTGGGAATTTTGCAGTCACAGTGTTCAGGGATAGAGCCTTATTCACCTACCCTTGTACACCTCTGAACTTCAACACTTCCTTTTTTCCACCTTTTAGACAAATAGAGAACAGCATTTCAGAGATTTATTTCTGTCTGTATTTATCAACTGTACCTTTTGCATAATTTGAGGCTGTTTGTAGAAAACGTGCTTGCATTAATTTTGGGAATTGAAGCATGGAAGGAAAGAAAATTACATGTTTATCTTTATTTGATTTCTTAATTTGAGATGCATGGATAAGTTAATTAATTGACAAAGAGGTTTTAGATTTATCCCATTAGAAGTTAGGACTGGGACTGCTGAGCAGTTAACTATTTTTGACATGTCAAGAACGTGCGAAGATTGCTTTTTGTAATATATTGCTTTTTCTCACTTCAGGCTAAGGTACTTTTATATTTGTTTTAATGTTTTGCTAAGTAGTAGAAATGCTAATGGTAGCTAACAGGAAAGGATCTCTGCTTCCAATAGATTATACTGAATGATTATTTTGCTGAGAAAGTAAAAGATGATTTTATACTACAATTACATAGCTCTATTTCCATGCCTTCTCAATAGTCTGGAGATTCAGAGTTCTTGCTAGATTCTGGTAAAAGACAGCTAAAGATCAGCTGATAAGAATTAGTAGTAGTATCATAGAACGCTAATAATGCCAATAACTAATAATTAATTTTTTGGGGGGAGGTAATTATTCAGAAATCAAATCAAAAAGCACTGACTCTGTTGTGCTAAATTTTCAGTCTAAATATCCTGATGCCTTAGGATTTTATATATTTGTAGATTTTTATATAGCTGTATAAGTTTCTCACACTTGATGTGGCAGCTAACAGTTTTTAACTTTGTGCCACATTCCTGAATTTCTGTCTCAAGGGTGAGATGGCAGCCAGACATCATGTTTGGGACACATGTACCAGGACTAGAATAGCAAGACATATTGTAGTCAAAATAAGATAGAAGACCCAGGACCTTTGGAGATGTCCCAACAGGACAGTTCTGGGGGTGTCACGAGGGTGGCACCAGGGGTGAGGGGTTCTTGGGTTGGATATAACCACTAGTTATGGAAATTAAGTAGTGTTATACATTTGTAAGACCCCTCTACTGGGCATGCATCTCTATATACTTTGTACACTCAAAAGCTTTCAGTTAAGAATTGCTCTCTACTTTACCCAGACTAATATTGTCTCAAAAGTTTTACCTCGATTTTAGGCAACAATCCAAGTCAGCCAGATAAGACATTTATGGTTAATTCAATGTTCACTTTGCTCTGTATGTAGGGAGACATTTAGTCATAGACAGATCACTAAATGAAAGCATTTATAAGATGTTCTGAGTTCCCCCACAGCAAAACTCTTGCTCTGGCACAGTTCTCCTTGTGTCCTTCAATTCCTAATCCCTTTCAAAGCCAGCCATGCATTAGCTATGTGGTAGCAAAACTCATAAGTACTTTTGTATTCCATTCAGGTATCAAATTATTTAATCAAAACCCAAAAGAGTGACACCCAGACTTGGTTTGGATCTTTATATTTAGCATAACCTAATACTAAGGCTTTATTTCCTCCTAAACTATCTGATTGAATGCTGCTGCAAATTATTCTGTTTTTAGCAAAGCATTATTTCATCTTGGGCTCATGTTTCATATCTTTCAGAATAAAAAAAAAAAAAAAAGACAAAAATTTCAGCTTATTTCCAAGACTTGCTTAGGTAAGCTTTATGACATGCCTGCAAGATTTGAAACCATACATGTCTTGGGGGGTAGAAGGACATCAATGACATTTTATAATGCCCTAATCACAAAGGGAATATATTGCATAACTTAATTCCTCTCTGACACATATAGGATTACAGGGTAATTTAGGCTGGAAGAGCCCTCAGGAGGCTTTTAGCCCTACCTGGTTCTCAAAAGCTCAGAACAGATTGCTTTGGGCTGTACCCGGAGCATGCGCTTCAAAACCTGGGGCAGGGATAAAGCCTGCACATCTCTGGGCAACCTGGCTCCTCTGCTTGGTTGTCCTCATGGGAAACATTTCTTCTCTGTAGTTTTAACCTCTGTAGTTTCACTTAATGTCTTTTGTCTCTCAGCCTCCAGACACACACCACTGGGAGAAGCCTATCTCCATTTCCTTGACAAGCCTCGTGTAGGTGCTGGATTCCCCTCAGAGATATTTCCTCTCCAGGTGAACAAGCCCCATTTTCTCACAGCCTGTCTTCACAGGGTATAATGCTCCATCCCTGACCATTGTGTTGTCCCTCCACTGGACTCATTCCAATTTATCAATGCCTTTCCCATACTGCAGAGCCCCAAACTGGGTGCAGTGCTCTTGACGTGGTCTAACAGCTGCTGAGTACAGAAAATAATCAGTTTGCTTGGTCTGCTGACTGTGCTGCTGCTGACACAGCCCAAGGCACTGTTTGCCTTCGTTGCTGCCAAGGGTCACTGCTGCCCTGGGCTGAGCGACTGGCACATCCAGGACCTCCTCTGCAGAGCTGCACACCAGGCTGCTTTGTTGAAAGGCTTTCTTCCTCCCTGGAGAATCACATTGCATTTGTCCTTGTTGAATTTCACAATGTTCTTGTTGGCCCATTGTTTGAACTTGACCTCAGGCAGGGCTGGAAATATACTGGGAAACAATTGAAAGGATATGATTGAATTCAGAGGTTGCTCTTGAATCATTCAAGACAGAAATTTAAATGCATTAAAAGGAGAAAGAATGTGCAAACATATTCGAATGAATTTTTGAAATACCTTGAAATACAGTGACTGGGTCTTTCATCAAGCTGTGTATCATGTTAACATAGAGCAAAACCTGCTGCTGTATAAGCAGAGCTCACAATCCCTTGACCAGGAAAAAATTCATTAGTTGCCACAGCATGAAGCCCCATATCTAGCAGCAGTCAGGTACATAAAGTGAACACCAGGCATCTGAGGCAACAGGAGGTGCTGCGTATGTACTCACACATACATACATACATACATATACACAGCGTGCCAGAATAGGACTGACAAAATGTTGATGGGACAGGCCTGCACAGGGGTGGGAGCATATGCCGAGAAAGTCCCCTATTTGTAATAGCATTTCATTAAAATCAAGCAAAACAAATGGAGGCACTTACTTTAAGTCCTGAATATAAACCAAGTTACACAAGCATAACCTTTACTCAATCCCTAAATTAGGCCTTTTTGAGAGTTATTTAGACTTAAGGAAGGACATGAATTTAAAGAGAAATAGCTGTTCTAATTTTTCATGTAAACAAACCCTTATTTGATTTTTTTCAGTAATTATCCAGTAGCATGAAAATTAAAGACTATATTCCCTTTCAAAAAACTTTATTAAATATTCCACCCAAATGGCTTGATTGTATCATTTTAATGAATACAGAAAAAAATTAATCAGCACAAAAAGTCGTTAATTATAACATGGCAGAAAGCCACCAAAATAGACAACAGTGGTTCTTTAATATTTTAAAGAACTTTTTACTCAGACAGACTATTGCAAAGCTGTCTTGCAAATTTATCCATGTGGGCAACATATTTACCAGGAATTCATAAAGCCCTCTTAGTGCTTTACATATTCTCTGTATTTCAGTAGGAATCAACTCTGCTAAGGCTGGTTTATTGCACAGTAGCCTATATACCCAAAAGTCAGAGGTGTTTACTTAAAAAGTGGTTCCTGATTTTAGGAGTCATCTCTCTTTTCATAAACACAACTTGATCAAAACTGAGGACTTTGTGAAAGAAGGTATTGCTCACAGAAGTAAGTCAAAGTTATTCTGAAAATGGACGCAATTTAAAGCCACATCAATACTACCAGCTACTGCAGTCTTTACAACTGAGGCTTAAGTTATGTGCCTGTGTGGATGACACATTTTTAGTTCTGCAAAACCCTAGACACTGTGTTTTTTCCTTGAATATCCTTCCTTTCTTGGTCTATTTGTCCAATAAATGGACAGCAATCAACTTCCAAAAGAGAATCTCAAACAATAGGTAATATCAAGTGTCTGAAATCTCAAATGCTCCCAACTCCCTAGAGAAGAGAAATTCTGAAGAAGAAGATTGTGATACTGTCAGGAAAAACATCCTGAAGAATGAAGAGGTTCAAAGTGCATGTTGGTTTCTTGCAGAAAATGGGAAAGCAGTACAACTTTTTATCGGAATATTTTAACCAATCGAAACATAATAGCAGGACTGTGTCATGTCCGAAAAGTGAGAAGATGCAGTTTAGAAGTTAGGAGATGATATCTGTAGTTAAAAATTCCCAAATAGCAGTATAATTTTATTCACCTTTGGATTTCTGGAGGTGTTTGTTGATTTTTGAGTGTTTGTTTGGTTCGGTTTTTGAATTTTTGTTTGTGTTTTTTTTGGGTTTGGGTTTCTGTATCTTTTTTGTTTGGTTGGTTTTTTGGTTTGTTTTAGTTTGGTTTGATTTGTTGTTTTGTTTTGGTTTTGTTTGTTTGTTTTTCCCCCCCCAGATTTCTGACACCAAGCTTCTTCAAGCAGTTAGGCTATAAACAGAATATTTTATTTTCTACATGGATACTGGGATTGCCTGTCAGTGGTGGCACTGCCTGAGAGGTGTCAGATGAAGGGAGACATAGGTTAAATCTGAGAGAGCCTGGAATGCCGAGAATGCAGTGGACACCTCTGCACTTGTGTGTGACTGCAAGACCTACTGGTGATTTCCATGGACTATGTTTATAGATGGTCTAAAGTGGTTTAATTCTGAAGAAGTCAATGGAGCTGTGTTGTTTCACGCCAATGGGTATTTGGCTAAATCACTCCCTGGCAGAGTTACAGAGCTATAAAGGTGGCAGTGCTCTTCCACTATCACTCTTTGTGGGTTCATTCTGTATTTGCCAAAAGGAAACAATAATTGAGGGTTGATATTTACTTGAGAGATAATACTCATAGCAAAAATCTCTCAGGCATTTATTGTGTACACAGCTATTGAGAACACTGATAGTTTTCCTTCACTTGATGACATAATAAAATACTACAATTAGTACAAAATATACTCAGCATTCAAGATGTCATCATCCAGAGATATTGATTGTTCTTGGGACACTTGCATATATTTTTAGATCAATGCTGATTGATTGGAATGGCATTTTGATTTCCAGATTTTTGTTTTCTCACCAGGACCACTTACATTTGTTTTGAGGTTTTCCATTAATCCATTTAATTTATTGAGTAAATTGATATTTATTTCATCACGTATAGGTGCATTTCCTGTGATATTTCCTATGATAAACAAATGCTAGGTGTTTTGTTTCAGCAGTATGTCACTGAAAAGAAACAATGACTTGTCTCTGCATGCTTTGCTGGCTCTAGAATCACAAGAACAGGAAGTAAGGTCATTCTTCTTGCAGAAGGAGGCTGTACTAGCATGATGACATTCAGGGCAACAAGGTTGCTTTTCTAATTTTGTTATAGTCAAGTGCTGTTACAGTGCAGTGGTATCTAATGGAATCAATAGTTGGAAGATGATAATATTTTTGCTATGGAGACAGAAACAGTAAAAAGAACGCCCAAAACATCCGTTGGGGAGATAAGGTCACACAAGACTCTGGTAACTTTTCCTTGTTGCTGCCTTGCAGAATATTTGGTGAATTTTGATTGCTTCATTTACTATCAGACACGTGTCATAAAGCATTAATTACCACATAAGTCTGATAGATGGATAGATAGATAGATAGATAGATAGATAGATAGATAGATAGATAGATAGAAAGAAAGAGAGAGAGAAAGAGAGAGAGAGCGCTCTATAGAACAAATACATGCAAACCTCTATCAGCATGAAGTTAGGTATGCTTGCTGGGACACATCCTCAGACACTAAACCCAAGTGAGAACTCAGCTCTGAGGCTTGAAATTTGTATAAATTATTAAAGCTACCCACCATATGCAGCATCAGCCCTTGCTTCAGTGCCCTTGGAGGTTGAAAAGCAATAGGGTGGTTAGGTTCACGTCTGCACTGAAATAAGGTAAAGTCAGTAAGAAACTCCTGTCTATTGCAGCTAAATCACTTCTAATTCTGGAATTGAAGAATGGCAGAGTGAGGAAGGGACTTCTAGAGGTCATCTGGTCCAAGCTCTTGCTTGAAGCAGGACCATTGGAATCACACTGCTCAGGATCTTGTCCAGTCAAATTTTGAGTATCTCTATTGATGAAGATGCTATATTCTCTTTGTTCAGTCTTTGTAAAATGTTTGACTGCCCTCAGGGAGAATTTTTGTCTCCTAATTTCTAATTGAAGTTTCCTGTGTTGCAGCTTGTGTCCCTGTCTCTCATCCTGTCTTTTGGGAGAAGTCTGTTTCTGTCCCGTCAGTACGCTTTCGTTAGGTAGCTGAAAACAGTAGGAAGACTCACCTCTTCTTAAGACTGTATAAATCCCACCACTCCTTGTACACCACTGCTCCTGACCCCTGCTAAGGCCCAGGGAAAAAGAGGGGAAACACAAGGACACTTTCTTTCCTGCTCTTCCTTCCATCTTCTGTTCCTGGGTGCACAAAGCAGATATTGGTGCTGATGCTGGAGGTCAGGAGGAACCAGGAGAAAAGGAATTACTCATGCAGGTGTGATCTAAGCAGGCTGCTGGGACTCTTGACTGTGAATTCAAGAAATTGAATTGCAAGCCCAGGCTTAATGGGAAGCAACCAGTTAGGGAGAATTACATGCAAGTGTTATCCTCCTGTGGGCCAGAGTCTCAGCTCAGAGTCACACAAACATTTAGAGAGAAGAGCTGGTTCTTTCTGTGTAAGACTTCTCTGCAGCACAGCAGATATCAATAAAAATTTTGACCACGCAACACATCATGTGCAGATGCTGTTTATGTTCAGTACTGGTATTTTTAATTTAAAACGAATTTTAAAAGATGTTATCATGGGAGAATATGTGCTTGTATTCTTCCACCTGAATGTCAATACTGAGAGGTACAAAGTATGCACCGAGCAAAGAGGAATGATGTGCACTGATGGTACACAGACTCATTCAGTGCACCTCTGACAAGGTTGGATTCAGTGAGGCTGGCTATTTTCACAGATAAATTAGCTGTGCATGCCTATCCGGCACAGCAAGCCTTTTTTCCAGTCACTGCATGACTCTGTTGTTAAATACAGAATATCTGATGGTGTAAGATGAGCTTAGCTTTTGAGGGCAGATTTGATTCTACCAAACTCATTCCCACTCCTTAAACTACCATAATCTTGAATGGGGTGATGGGAATTGAGAGGAAATGAAGCAGTGGCTCAGTTCTTCCCTGCCTGTTCCCCTATCCTGCACAGCCAGGTTTGCAGGATGGAAACTGCGCACTCTGTTCCTTGAGATAGGTTGGAGAGGCTCCATTCCCTTGGAGCTCCCACAGCGCAGTATATGCAGATTTCTTGGTTAACACCTTTTCCTAGTACTCACAGTAACTGTTCCCATGCAGCAGTACCCAGCAGCTTTCTGGGGCTCATCTACTTGTCAAAATCCAATGAAATCTTAGGGGACATGGCAATTTCTTGCACCTGTCAAAATCTTATTCCATTGCCAATGCACAGCATGTCACAGAAGCGTTTTCAATAGTGGGAAGTAAAGTCTGGTTAATCTCTGTAAAGCCCAGAAATAGTGATTCTCATGCAAGGATAGCAATGTCTACAAATTTAAGGTAGCTGTGGATTCAACAGAATACTAACTGAGATACAGGGGCTTTCATGGCACAATCTAGTGAATCATGGAGATGTGCATGTACAAGCAGTTTTTAAATTTCAGTTTAAACCTCAAATTGCCATGCAACATCCACATAACTTTGTCACAATGTTTAGTGGGAAACACTTAGAGCAAAATATAACCCTCTCAGCCAAAAACGTGTCAAAGAGAAATATTCATGTCTTTCAGTATGGCTATAGAGTCAGACTGGAATTAAGAAAAAATGACAACATTTTTAATAGAAGTATTTATATTAAGTTGACTTTTCATGAAATATTTGACAGCCCTGAAGTACAAATATAATTATTTACTGCATGATTTAATTAAAATACACTTATTTTTGGAAAAAAAACCCCAAACAACCAAAACATCTATCCTGAAATACCAGTGCTACAGTATACAGGCGGAATAAATAAGGCAACACAATTTTGAAGTTAACGTTTATCGCATAAACGCTTTCAAGTCCTGTTTATGGGCCAAATTCAGGAATCAGTAGAGGAGATACCTGTGGATGAGAAGTTTGTACTTTGGGGTGAAAAAAGCAAGTATGATCCACATGTGACTTCTTTATCCTTCAATGCCACCTTCTTTTCTTTTTTGGGGGATGGCTGTTTGCTCCACATAGCAATAGAGTCTTATTTAAAAACCAGCAATTTTTTTTTGTTTGTTTTGGTAGTTTTTTTTTTTTTTTTAAAATTTAAAAACTAGTAACAAAACCTATTCTGCCTTATCCTACAACTGCATTTCACTGCTTCTGCATTAGTCATCCGTATGAAGAGATTGATAGAGTTTGGCCCAAAATAGTTGTTGCAATGACCTACTGATTTGTAAATAGGTAACTGTAACTTGGACTCATTTGTGGACAGATGACTTATTAGGGTTCAGAGAGCTTTGGGTTGGGATAGGAGGTTACCATGGGATTCTGGTAGTTGGAGCTGGACCTCCTGGTGGGTTTCTGTTGTGCAGGCAGGCAGAAGAAGGGAAAGCTGTACACATACTTTCAACACTGAATGTGCTAAACAATAAAATACATATTTCACTGATAAGATGGTGGAATTGGCTGGCCCTCTCAGTGAGCAAACCTGTTCCAGCAATAATCTGGAGAAGTTCTCCGCTGATGTCTTAAAAATGAACTGCTGGACAGAAAGGTTTGTTATACAGAAAAACCAGACATGATAGGAAAGGACATCTGCATGCCACAATTTCAAATCAATTTAATGTATCATATATGATATACATCTTCCCTTGAAAATTACCGTAGCGTCGTTTAGATTGGAAAAAGGCCTTTAAGATCGTCAAGTCCAACCATCAACCCAGTACTGCCAAGTCCACCAATAAACCATGTCCTGAAGTGCCATATCTATAGGTCTTTTAAATACCTCCAGGGTTGGTGATTCAACCGCTCCCCTGAGGAGCCTGTTCCAGTACCTGATAACCCTTTCTGTGATGACTTTTTCCTAATATCCACTCTAAACCTCACCTGATGCAACTTGAGGCAATTTCCTCTCATCCTGTCCCTTGTTAACAGGGAGAAGAGACTCATCCTGACCTCACTACAACCTCCTGTCAGATAGTTATAGAGAGTGAAGCTCCCCACTGAGCCTTCTTTTCTCCAGGCCAAAAAGCCACAGCTCCTTCAGCCACCTCTCATATGACTTGTCCTCCAGACCCTTCACCAGCTTCATTGCCCTTCTCTGGACATGCTGCAGCAACTCCATGTCCTTCTTGTACAGAGGGGCCCAAAACTGAACACAGGACTTGAGGTGTAGCCTCACCAGTGCCGAGTACAAGGGGGCACTGTCACTGCCCTGGTCCTGCTGGCCACACTATTACAATCCTAATACAATCTAGGATGCCATTGGCCTTCTTGATCACCTGGGCACACTGATGACTCATATTCAGCTGCTGTGAACCAGCAGTCCATGTCCTTTTCTGCTGGGCAGCTTTCCTGCCACTCTGCCCCAAGCCTGTGGCATTGCAAATGCTATGCTGCAGGTGTGCAAAAAGCCAATGTTTTCAAACTTTCCTGATCAAAGGACATAGTTGCAAGGGTAGGCTGTATGCACACATGTGGAAAATGTGCTCCCACTGGCTACAGGAGAGTCAGGGCTTCCCAGAACTCCTCTCTAAGTGATCTTAATGGATGAATACAACAAATTTCATCCTCTGCTTCTTCCAGGTGCTTTTTCAACAGCACTGATGGAGAGAATAGCTTTTGTTCACAGAAGTGGCCTCAGTTTCCAGTAAACATTGCCCATGCTGGCACCCTCAAGGGGAATCTGCAAAAAGAATCCATTTGTACTCAAGCCCAAGGTATTTTATCTGTCCTTGGCTTGCACATGTGTTGCTGTCTGAATCAGGTTAAGAGAGTACAAAAATGCTGTGACAACTACCCCTAGGGATTCCCTTAGGAATTCTTATCATGTGGAATAATTAACAGGGCTCTGGGGAAGCTGGAAGGGGGCTTCCTTTCCCCTTCAGGGACTCTGTTGAATAACTCAAGCTCCCTTGGTATTTGCACATCTCTCTCTGTATGATGGACCAGAATTTAAAGTAAACAAACAGGTAGCTATGAACAGACAAACCAAACAAAAACAAATCTAGCCATGTCCAAACACAGGATCCTGCAGCCAGACCTAGACAAGAAAATAAGTAGTGCTGTTACGGGTGTGTATTCCCAGAGCAGCTCCTGGTGTGTTCAGTGGGAATCGCTACCTCCTCTGCGATGAAAACCAGGTCATTTACTGAGTGCCTGAGCATGGATTTAATAGCCTCACTGGGGTGGATGTGGTTTTCCTCCGAGGAGCTCTTGGCCTTATGTTACATCTTTGGAAAAGGACACACTTCTCCCTGCAACATCCCTAAAAAGAAAAATAAAAAACCCCAGCTGCTGTAAATCAAGGAAAATTCATAACTTGCTTGAGGTGTAACAGCTGCTGATTTAAGACTCAACATCTTTGGAAGCACATTGCTGCTAGGAAGATAAAAATCTTTTTGACAAAGTTGTGACCATAATTGCAAGGCTTTAGTCAACAGTTAGAGAGGATTTGCATCTCCCTTATAATAAATAACAATAATAATAGCTCACATTTATATGGTGCTTCCCAGATTCAAAATGTTTTACAAACATCAGCTAATTAATCTTACTGAAATACTTTCTCTTGCCATACAGTGATATACAGTTCAAAATGTATCTCATAAAGGGGGCCGATGACTCATAAAATGCAGCATTTTCCTCACTGTGTGACTATCACTGGTTTTTAAAATGGCAAATATAAAAATCACACACCTTTATATTTATGCAGCCTATTCTTCAATTATTACATCTGTGCAGTGGCCGCTATGGTTAATTTGGGCTGGGAACATGACTGGAATTTGGATTTCCAGTCTGATTCTCTGGTCTCTTCATTCTGTTCTCTGGAATTTTTTCACCTTACAGGGGAATTGTGTCAGTCACTGTCAGCCTGCCAAATCTCCTGCTTAAGGTCTGTGGGCAAAATGGGCTGCTCCAGGGTGCAGGTCAGAGCAGACACCAGTCTGTGGGGCAAAATGGGGGTTACCTCCCCCTCTGCAAGGTCTGTAGAGACCATGGAGGGAAAAGAGCATTGGCAGCTCTTGCAAATACTCCCTGAAGTACTTTTTACTGTGTTTTGGGAATGTAAAGGAGACCTGGAAAGGATATGTCTCAAATTTTCACTCCTCTTGTATCCCTCTCCTTGTATAGCCCATTTCATACAATGTCCCTGAAAGATCATGAATCAAACCTATGGAGCAAAGGGGTTTTTGACAGCACAGTTTCCAGCACATATTTCTTCACTGACAGTGTATTTGGTTTGCATGGCAAGGTCTTGGTTGCCAGGGTCTGCAGAGGTGGCTTCTGTGAGAAGCTGCCAGAAGCTTCCCCCATGTCCAACAGAGCCAATACCGGTGGGCTCCAAGAGCAACCCGCTGCTGGCCAGGGCTGGGCACATCAGTCATGGTGGCAATGCCTCTGGGATAACAGATTTAAGAGGGATGAAACAGAGCCTGTGCAATAGCAGTCAGAGAGCAGAGTGAGAAAATGTGACAGTGACAACTCTGAAGATATCATAGTCAGTGGAGAGGGAGGGAGAGAAGGTGCTTCAGGTGCTAGGGCAGAGATTCCCCTGCAGTCCATGGTGAAAACCACGATGAGGCAGTCTGTGCCCCTGCAGCCCATGGAGGTCTCCACACTGGAACAGTCTGAAGCCTGAAGGAGGCTGTGACCCTGCTGGAAATCCATGCTGGAGCACAGTCATGGAAGGACCCATGGCCCTTGGAGAGAGGTGCCCCTGCGAAGCAGGTTTGCTGGCAGGATTTGTGACCCTGTGAGGGACTCATGCTGGAGCAGTCTGTTCCTAAGGGACTTCACTCTGTGAGAGGGATCCACAGTGGGGCAATATGTGACGAGCTGCAGCCTGTGGGGAGGACTCTGTGAAGTCAAGAGCTGAAGTCTGTGGAAAACTGTCTTCCATCGAGGCAGCTGACACTGGAGCAGGGGAAGAGTGTAAGGAGTTCTCCCCTGGGGAGGAAGGAGCAGTAGAGACAGTGTGTGATGGCCTGACCTCACATAGCCCCCATTCCCCATTCCCCTGCACCACTCGAGTGGAGGAAGTAGAGAAAATTGAAAATAAAGTTAAGCCCCTGGAGAAGAATGGAGGGGTTGGAGGAAGGTGCTTGAAGGTTTGTTTCTATTTTCTTATTATCCTACTCTGATTTGATTGGTAATAAATTCTGTTAATTTCCCCAAGTCAAGACTGTTTTGCCCATGATGGTAACTGGTGAGTGATCTCTCCATGTCCTTATCTAGACCTGTGAGCTAGTGGTTGTATTTTCTTTCCCCTGTCCAACTGAGGAGGGTGCAGGGACAGAGTAGCTTTAGTGGGCACCTGACATCCAGCCAGGGTCAGTCTACCACAGACAGTCAATATATTTGTAAGAATCCTACCAGTCAACAAAAGACCGTTGACTTACTGAGAATCATGAGAGCTTTTCCTGCAGTTTCCTAGCAAAAAAAAAGAAAAAATCCCTGTGCCCCCAGTGCAAAGAAGATGGCCTCAAAAGTTGGAAGCACAAAATAGGGTTGTAACTAGGGATTTTCTTCTCCCATCATATGCAGTACCTTTATTCAAAAAGATTGGGTAAGTTTACAGCTTTCACCATTGTTTACTGCTCCTGACTTGCAGATGATTGTAGACAAAAATCCCGTGATTTTTAAATTGACTAAAGATGAAACCAAACTCAAACCAACCTTTGCACCAGATACATATACTAGTGACTTTTCATGCTAATATATTTTAGTTTTTCTTTGACTTACTAATTACTGCCACAACTATGTTAGCAATTTTTGATAGTAAACTGTAAAGTAATTGCATAGCTGTGGGATTATCTTGTTCTATGAGATCATTGCTATGCACTTTTGCTTTTTCTCCATAGAAATTCTGAAAGACTGCATTTTAGGTCTTGACTCTTATTTATATGAATGCTACTTTATACATTATAAGTAATATCAGAAGCATTATGGGGAATGCAAAAGTAGTTTTACTAAGTCTGTGAGGCCCTTTTAAGCTGACAGAGTGGTACAAAGTGTCATTAAACATTTATGAGAATCAGACTGTTGGGGCTTTTGTTTAGCTCAGAACCATGCTTGGTTTAAATCAGTTTGTTGATTGAAACGGTGTGACAGCAGAGGAAACCAAAACCTGTGGAGTTTGCTCTCCTCTCACAGGCAGGTCTTTTTGCACGACGACAACTGAGATGATGGCATCCTAAAAAATTTCCAGCAGATACCAGTATGTGTCTTTCAGGGCACTAGCTGTGCCATTCAGTCCTGCCAGACCCAGCACATCACAAATCCTGAGGCAGGTCTGGATTCAAAACCTTGGCAGCCCTAAGTCACTTGCTGAGACTTCAGGAGAGGAGCAGCCACCTGCAGCAAGAAAGCCTCTGTAAGTCAGTGCTGGGGGAGGAAGGACCTGGAGGCATCCAGCCATGACTGTCAGCTGCTGGCTGGCATACAGCCCTCGCCTGCCCCTTTCCACTTTTCTCCACAGTCCTGCTCCTATGGCATAGCTCTAGGCTTTCTAGCAGAAACCCTTACCTGAATAAGTCGGCTTAGAGGTATTTGAATGCTTTAGTGAGTCTTGAAATGCTTTTCCTCAACTGTGAAAGGCCACTTTGAACAAAGGGGATAATTGGCCTCCCCTTGCGTATTCAGTTATAAATTGTGACTTCTGACTACAGTATCTGCTTGCTGCTTTTTCCTTCTGTTACCACTGATGAGCCACCATTACCATGGAAGCACGAGCCAGATGATCTCTGGTTTGTTCTTTGTCAGCAGTAAAACTGCCTCGGTTCAGGCTGCAGAAACCTTGCTGCTGATGGTGCGTGACATCAGATGCATGGAGCCAGTTTGCAGGACTGCCCAATAGCAAAACATAACTTTTCTTTGAAACCTTGTCAGAAGCTGACATTTGTCAACATGTAAGATGTGTATATGAAGCCTTTAAGGTAGAAGGTATAAAAAGTTTCTTTTTAGGCTAGAAACCATACTTTAAGCAGTAACACATGATACTTCAGTGAAAGGTATGTTTTTCAGAATATACCTTGCTTCTAGGAAAGTATTTTTTGTATATTATCACATCACATGAATGAAGTTTATATCATCACTGAAAGAGTATTGTCATGACCTCATACTTACAGAGTAAACCCTATGCTTTATTTACCTATTTGAGAATGATTGTGTTAGTTATAATTTACATTTAAGCCTGAAAATAAATGTCTGAGTTATCTGAGCATGGGTTTTTTGTTCAGACTATTCTTTACATTCAGTACTGACCCTGGAGCCTTCTTCACATTTTTAAATTGAACAACATTGTTGGCTGGGTGAGGGGAAGACTGATGAAAACTTTGCTGGTAAACAGGGATCATCACTGTTCACCAGCTTTTAATTCATGTAATTGCTAAGGAATTGACAACCACTTAGTGATAAGTAGAAAACAAGTAAGGATAAAGGTATCATATGTCTTGAAATTGCCATGAAACTAATACATAAAAGTACTCCCTCTTTGCAAATATCTCTGTACTCAAATGTTTGGGCTACTATAAAAAGGATAAATTCTCAGAACCTACAGAAGACCTCATGAGAAACAGGTCAGAATGTGGAGCTAGCTAGTGAGCAACTGTACAAGAGGGGGAAGTCCAAATGGCATGTCTTACATCACATGGTTCTTTCAATGTTTATTTTTCTTAAAACCAGGACTCCTGCATTTTAGAGTGAAATGGATAGAGCCTCCAGCCAGGGTGTATGAAACAAGGCCAACCCTCCTCTCTCTGGAGGTATTGAAAGCCACATCTTCACATGTAGGGAGAGAATATTACATTATGATTTATTTTGGGTGATATGGATCTGAATCCTTTTTGGGAAAACACCTGCTTCAGGATAGAGTTTAGTATCAAAGTTTTGAGTATAAGCATGTAGGCTGCACTTAAGTTAGCTTTCGGGTACCCAGGCCAGAGTCCCATGAGCACAGAGATGACAACATTGCTAAGCTGACAGTAGCAGTACTGCAGCAAATCTATGGTTTTGACTATAGTATAGTTGTCTTACCTCCAGTGACACCTCTTCTGGAAGATCTGTTCAAGAGAAGTAACTTTTGGTGTTGTCATATGAGAAGAAAAACATAACTGTCTGCGCAGGAAGAGTTTTTGACAAGAAATTTTCATGTCCCTCCTCAGCCTCCTCACAACCTCTTCTGTCAATCCATATATTATTAATAGAGTTGTTTTAATACATCTTATACATTTTTCCCTTCAAGACTTTTAGATCATTTTGATTGACATTAAGGCAATTACAGAAAAAAACCTAAACCATTTCTTAAACATAAAAGAAACAGTTTAGCTCCTTTTAATCATGCCTACATATTTGAAGAAAGAAGAGCAACCTTTCCATAATCCTGGAAGCCCTGCAAAATATCCCTTTCACTGCATCCTTGCAGATCCCTAAGGAATAGTAAGGATAACCCTGTGTAGATTTAAGCCTTTGGCAAGAGTTTATTCTCCCCAGACATTATTGTTATTTATTTTTATATTTTTAAATTTCAAAGCCAAAGGACTTGTTACAGTCAAGTATAGTTCTTCCAAGCCAAACCAGAAGAATATTTTACAACCATTGTAGCACAGTGTGGGAAGAACAGAAAAATAAATCAGCTGGTGAGCCATTATCATTCACTTTACATAGTAAAAAACAAATACAGCTGTCATTTCCTAACTTTCACTGAAAATAAATTGAAGAAGTATATCACTCTTTAACCTAGCAAAGAAACAGAGAATTGCCTAATATTCCGCAGTGCACATTACCTGTGTAATATATATTACAAAGGGGTAAAAAGAAAAAGAATGAAGGTGTGAGATAAAGTTGTAGAAGTGGATTATTATATAGCAGAATCATAAAAGACTAATTTGAAAGAGAGAGAGAATAAAGAAGAAGGAAGAAATCAACTAAGAATAATCAAAATAAAAAGCAGTTGTTTCTACCTTCCTACACTGCTTTGCAGCTACTGTATCAAGCAGATAAAAGGGTAGGGGAGTGTGGGTGTTGTAAAAGTCCAACATTGGAATTGGCTCAAACCCTCAGATTTCTGAAATAGTTTTTAAAACTGAAGCATTATTTTTCAAGGATGCCAACATAATTACTCAGACTTTTCATCTGGAAAGTAAAAGAAACTTACTTTCTATTTTCTTCCAGCTTGGTGAATTGAAGTCACAAAAATAAAGCAAAGATGAAGGCCCATGCTATTTGTCAGTGTGTTCAGGCACATATGAAGCTTTGATAGACCCAGTGAATGAGCAGGATTGTGCTACATAGGACATCATCTTTTTTCCAAACACCTGACCTGGGAGTCAGTCATGCTGAGGACAGTTTCGATCTTCACTCCTCATTGACCAGACTAAGCACTAAGCCCAGTAGTTTGATGAGTAGAGTTACATGATTCATGCTTGCCTTCCTGCAATCTGATCATGCCAAGAAAACTAATTCCACAGGCAAAGAGACAATGATCAGTTTTCAATGTCTCCTCCGATCCATGAAGTTTTGGACCAAGCATCTATGCAGAAAGACTTCTTAATTATTGTTACTTGTCCCTTCTACCACTCAGGGATGGTTCATCCCAGATTCTGTCACTTTGTGACTCATTACTACTGAAATCTGTAAGAATTGTATAATCACTATTTTGGATTTCAAAAACAGCTCAGTCGAGAAGTTATCCATCTTATGGGTTTCAGATAGCCCATGCCAGGGGATGATCGATGGCCAGCTGACACGTCCAGGGTGCTGACAGCTAGTGAAATGTGCACTGATGAGAAACCTGATCACAATGATAAAGGGTACTTCATGCAATTTGCTCATACATTAAAACTACTGTCCAGTTTTCCTTGGAGCAGCTGCTGGTCACACATGAATTACCCTTTAGAAAAGACCATTACCAAAGGCTAATAATGCTGTTGAGGAGAAAATACTTGTCCTGTGAAATATTTCTTGATAATCAATATATAATAACTTCCTTCAGAAACAAAAAAAAAAGGCAGATTCTCTGTTTAGGGGAAAGTAAAGAGGTGCATACTGTTCAGCTTCTTCAGTGGACCTCAGGAGACACAGGACACAAATTATATTCTACGTTGTAGTATCCTAATTGTGTCAGATTAAATAGAGAAATAAACAAACCCTCTTTTGTATAATTTACCTGACAAGCATCTATTATAGCATCCTCCAGAAGCAATTTCCAGTGAGCTGTGTGTTCATGCATAGTCCTACTAAAAAGTAAAGGAAATTGGAAAGTATATTTGACAGATAAAATTAGAAAATTAATGGACATGGATAATCGCCTCAGATATTCAGAAAATGTGTATGAAGAACCAAATACAAAGGTGCAGAAGAGGAAATACTTCAATTTATGAAGAGAAAAATGAATGGTACTACTGGCGTGCTTTCATGGTGTACTACTGGTGTGCATTATTAAATTACATACATGTATACAGTAGCTCCAAGAAATCTTAACCAAGAGTGGAACAATTTTATGTCAAATTCTTTGTATATACTAAATCTGACACAGTCTGATTCTCCCTCCTCCCCCAAAATATCCATTTATACATTGTACTCAGAATAAAAAGCACACAAATTTTAGTTGAATGCTAAATACAATTATCATTACAATAATATTGCTTTGTCCATTGAGATCTTTATGGTAACATAATGTGAATAATTTCCTTGTTTGTGAAGAAAGACATGTAATAATTTTGTTTTCTGTTTAAACTGCCTGCTATTTCTTACAGCAGTCTTGGGAAAATGTATGAAATATTTCATACTTTTATTCAATTCTTTTAAAATACATACTTTTACTCAATTCTTTTTAAATACAAGATTTAAAGTGCATGTGAGATGGGTGTATCTGTGCACACTTTAAATGTCATCATATGAAGTTCTGTGCATGTCTGTTCATTTTAGAGCCACTGGCATAGCTTAAATTGATTTTGAACTTTACATCCGCCATAGGAATGTATTTTAACAGATGATGGACAAATTTAGTTTAGTGGCTACTGTGTAAGTGACAGGTCTTATATCTGCTGGAAATGGTGGTGTTCAGGATTATTGTCAATAGCATCTTTCCAAAAAGATGCTTTGTTTTCTTTGTATTGAGCATATTCTACTGAAAAAAAAATCTTTTACTTAATTTCCTTAACTAATTTTTGTTGAGCAAGAAGCCATTTGCAAGAAATTATTTTCAGTATTTGGTACTGGGTAAAATACTCTTTTAGATGATGATTATTAAACTTATCTTCAGTTTGGGGAGGTAGTACAGGAAGATAGCAATAAAATAAACCGCAGTCTGTGGTGTGCCTTAGATGTGGCATTGATTATGCGGCTGTGACTTTTCCATTGTACCCCTGTTCCTGCCACCAGTCAAGCTCCTGACAATAATGATTCAGGTTCTCATTCTTATTGAGCATCCCTTTCTATTTCTGTAAAAAGCCTTTTGGCTCAGCTGGCTTCCAAACAGGTGTAACCCTTTTTTCTGTACCTCATTAGGCACCTTGCCAAGGAGAGAAAGGCTGATTCAACTTTCCTGTCAAACCATCTCTTTGAAAGTGGCACCTTTGAAAGTGAGATCCGATATTTTGTTCATGTGTTTGGACTCAAGTTTGGGAGGCAACAGAGCGTTCCTGGTTATCCCAGAAATAAAACTCTTAAGCTTTAGTGCTGACATTGGAACATTGGGGTTTTGTTCCTGGATATCTCACTGAAAAACATATATTGTGTCTCAGATATTTCCAGTAAATTTGACCACAGAGAAATAGACCTGTCATGGTTTTCTTAAGGTGGAATTATTCATACAACAAAAGCTTTTCCAGAGATCAGTTCTGAGGTTTTTATTTGGGAAACATTTGATTTGAAGTAAAAGGGGCTTCAGTCCATGCAGAAACTGAAAAAAACCAGACTCTTCATGTTAATATGGTTGTATCTGGTGTGTTTATCTTCTATGTATTTGGGCTGCAGCCCTCCCCAAACCCTGTTTGGAAGTTCCTGCTCTGGGGGGTTACCTCAGTGTCAGTGCCTTTCTGTGTACACCCCAGTAAGGACATCCTGCAGTGCCATTGCCCACAGCCTGCAGAGCTCCTTTTCTGGAGGAACAATGTCTTGTGTGTCCTCTGCTTTGATTCTCTCAAGGTGGCTTCCCAAGACATTTAAGATCTCTTTTGATTCAATGACTTAGTGATGGGAAAAAGGCCATCTCATTCTATTTTGATCCTTTCCATAATATTTTTGATAGCAGAAGACCTAGAGACAAATGTTCTGCATTGGAAGTTCTGGCCTCTGAACTTGTTGCAAGTAGGTGTGTGAGCATTTTTATGCCTGCATAGACCTCAGTGAAAGACGATGAATATTAAGGCTGAGGCTTATGGAGCCAGCTACAAGGCTTAGCTGGACCACTCCATGTGGAATGAACAGTAGTTACATGAAAAATTCTCTAACTGGTTTTAATTACCCATTGTGTTGCAAGTATGGATGTGCTGAATGGATAAATAAAAATAATTAAAACAAAATCACCAGTTTATTCTTGCTTCTTTTAGTTTGTTAAATCTCTACTGTAGCTGTCATGGGCCAAAGCTGTGTATTCAGTACACCATACAGGATTTCAGTAATCACTTCCTAAGCTAAAGCTAAGCCTATTTGGCACATTTGATCATAGTCTCAACCTACATTTGTGCTCTTGTTTGCTTATTTTCCACTCAGACAGCATCTACACTTTGCTCCCTTCACCTTGGACTCAATCCAGCTTAGTAAACAAGATCTCCAGTGCTTTTGCTGTGGGACTTGCACACTATATGAACAGTGATTGGCTGCCTCCAGCTAAGCCATGGGGGCCTGACTTGCTACCCTGTGCTCCAACCATTAGGTGATCAACCCCATGGTTGTGACCAACTGCTCAGGGGTGCCGTATTGGGAAGCATCCTGCAGGCCAATGGGGTTCTTAACTAGCAGGCAGGAGCTGCCAGTGGTTGCTCCCTGGCAGTGGGGCCACGGTTGGCTGGCCTCAGCTGCGGGGCCTTCCTGTGTCCAAATCTTAGCTCAGCACCATGAACCAGCTTCCTCAGTTTCCAGCCTCAGCCTGGGCAAACAGGCTGTTTGGGTACAGCCCACTCGGCCGAGAGCACACATGGTTGTGCTACCATAACACCTGTGCCACTACAGCCTCCCCGTGACTTCTATGATATAGGCTTAAAAATTAATAAGTTAAAGACAACAAAGAAAAAAATTAATTTAAGGAGCTCTTGATGATGCCAGCTAATGTGTCCAACTATCCAGAAAGAGAAGATTATATATACAAGCTACAAAGAATGTTTGCAAACATTATCGCTAATGTGCACACCTTATCAACATACATTGATTTTATATGCATCCTTTAATTTAAATAGCTTTGATTTTCTGTCTGGAAGACAAAAGAGAACATTAATAGCCATCGCTTACTGAATTTACAGAGCTGTGCATTAGTTCCTCTAAAATGATCTTGTGTTTGTTATCCTTTAACTATTAATATTTAAAAGAATATTACAAATGCTAGAAACCTGAGCCATGTAGACATTATAGAAATAAATTGCATATTTGATATTAATTCACCCTGTTACTTCCTATCATCCTCCATAAAATTGTATACTTCTTGCAAAGCTACCAATAGCAATCTCTGTGTGCCAGTTTATTACCTGTATAGATATCATTATTCCCCTGTGACAGCAAAGTCAAATTCAAGGCATTTTTCATAAACTAGGAAAAATTACCTTTCCAGTGACATATGACACAACCTTCAACTACTAAATGAATCCAAGAAAAATTCTCCTTTGGGAAAAGACCTTGCACACGATTTGTCAGCCTTAAAGATATTTCTTGAGAAAGTTAATTCTGAGAGACTTTACAACTGAGCAGTGTTTTCTGCTTATATTTAAACTGCACTCTGCTACGATGCATTTCAGAATCAAAACTACAAAAAAGAAATTTGCTTTGCTATCTGTTAGCTATACAAAGACTGTTAGGCCCTCACTATGAAATCTGAGACCTTATTGGAAATCTCACATTAAAATTTTATTTGTAAATGTCATGTCATGATTTTCAACACAGGTGTTCCAAGAGATTGATGCTGTGATGAGGAACCTGAGGAACAGAGACTAAACCTGAGATGAGATGTCTGGAGACTGACAGGGGAGTTAAAATAGGATGAAGCGGTTCAAACAAAAAGCATCAGGTTTGGGGAGGAGGGGAAGACAAAAGGATATTCCTGAAAAGAACACACTCTTTCCAAAACCTCACCCAGATTTAACCTTCTTTCTGCTGTTGGTAAAGATGTGTCTGTAAAGCCCATTGGCACCTGGGCTCCTTAGTGCTGGCCCATATGTGGGATGATAACCTACAGATGCTTCTACACCCCTCAGTTACTGAGATGGAGCGAGTACACTGTGCCTGCTCACACCTCAAGGAAGGGTTAATGAATGGCTTAATTACCTCCTCTAGCTGAGCTCAAGCTGTGGATCTAAACCAGCTGCTGTGAGAGACAGCTGCCTGGGCATCATGGAGCAGTAAATGGTGAGGCTGCAGGCTGCCCTGGAGAAGCTTCAGAGATACAGGCTGACAGAAGTGGTGGAAAAAGGTATGTGGAGAGGAAAACTGCCAAGCAGAGAGCTAGGAAGCTGCAACGGAAGTAGGAGAGGTAGGGAAGGATGATCTGCTATTGCTTTCTCTAAAGCTAGCAGGAAAGAACATCTCCAGACATTCCTGCTCCCACCTGAATGGGCTAGGGCTAGGCTGGAGTGTCTGAAGTTAGAGTAAGGGCTCATAACTGAGTTTGCAACCCCTTGCATCTACAGGGTGTGGCTTTGAGCTGTTTGGTATCTGTGGGGGATGGTGCTCCTATGGTTGGCTAGGGTGGCATGGAATGGGGATGCTTGTCTTCACTGCAAGCGTGTACGGCAGGCTTCTACTGCTCCAAGTAGGCTTATGCTGCCTTAGTGAGATTCAGCTGTGTAGTACAGCTCAGTGCTGTGTAGAGACCCTGAGGCTACCTCTGATGACAGCACTGTGTGACAACTGTGTGGTGCTTGCTCTTGCACAGGTAATCTTGCTGAAAAACATGTTGGAGCAGTCTGAACAGCATGGTGTTTGAAGCATCTAAACCTTTTTACCCCAGCTGGATCACAGCTCTTCCAGGTGACGCTGTGCTATATAGACATACTAAAAGTACTGCAAAAGGCAAGGCTCTGGCATTTGCTGAAGCAGACTGCTAGTCTGCTCTATCCTGCAGTCTTGGAAAATTAAGTTTTTCCTCTGCATATCCATAAGGGGCTAAAATTGGAATTTCCTGGGGTCTGGAAAACTTGCATTTCAAATAAAACTGTATGAAATTATTTATGTATGAAACTTCTCAAAAGCAAATGGGGCAGTTGCTTCTGGAAGGGAGGTACATGAAAAAATGTTTATTTGAGGAGTGCAGCAGGGAAGACGGATACATCCTTGCAAAACTGGGGTCTGGATACTGTCACTGTGTGACTCATGAGACCTGGCTTGTCGTAAGCATAGCTGGTGAGATGGTGGGACTGCACCCAGTTGGGGCTGAGGGGCATCACGCTTGGTGTGTCTGGTAGGAGACTGGCCTGGCAGAAGCATAGCTCGTAGTGCATGTATGTTGTTTCTGATGCAGCAGAGGCTAAAAACCCCTCATAGGAAATGGAATTTGGTTCTATTAAGTACTTCCCAAAATAGCACAAGGACCTTCTGTGTGAACAATGGTTGCAGTCCTGGATATCCCATTGCTTTTTTCTTTAGAGTATTTGGTTTATGCCATTACAATCATTCTCACCATTTAAACTTCATTGATGCTTTTTCAGAATTTCAGGATTTTCACGGATGTTCAAATCCCATTTTTAAGATTGTGGCCATTTCTTAGTCCAATCAGTGCAACTTTCAGAGAGACACATTTCCAGCGTATGTCTTCTGGTTCTGGTAACTATGTAGAAGCACCTGGTAACTGATCATAGTCTGGTCTATGTGAAGGTTTGGGAAGGAAAAGAGTGATAAGAGTAACTGATGCATGGTGGAGTCATGCAGAGACAGCTGTCTCTGTAGCTGTATCCTCAGCAATTGCTGAGATGTGAGCACAGGGTGAAACCTCTCTCACTTGTCATGTGTCATTCTTCACTCAGCCTTATTGCAACTCCTTTCCTCCCTTCTGTCTTCTCAGTAGAGAAGCATTTGCCCATCAGTGTTTTGCAGTGGGTGGCTGCTCCGCTCACAGCAAATTTTGGAACATGATAGGCTAGCTCAGACATTGCTATCGCAGTGTTTTCATGGGATGTAGCATTCAGACACCACACAGTCATTAATAGCTCTTTTCCTCAAAGGCTTTTCCACTGTTTGGAGGAATGACATTAGTAGAGGGGTTCAGGAATACAGGGATTATTGCTGTGGCTGTACTGCGAAGTCAGTTTCTGAGTTTTCTACGGTCTGGACTAGTGAGCTGAGTATTGGACCACCCTTCCTACTGCTTGAGCTGAATGTACTGTGTTTGAACTTATTTAATGCTCAGAGAAATTTCTGGACACCTACCTACTTGTTGGTAGGAGAGGTTACCGGGCTTTTTATCCTTGGGAAATTTAATGGAACCTTAATACCTGCTGTGGCATTTGCTTCTGTGCAGCTCCTTAGTCTCTTTCCATTTAAATAATAGCTATATATGATAACGGGAAACTGCATTTTTGGGGATGACTTATTCTCCTTTATAAGTCTGTATGTAGCAAGAGAGAATGCAGAGGAGCTGGCTAGCTAAAAACCAGTGCTTTTATATGTGTATGCAGAATAAAATGATGTTTTATCTGGGGACTTATGACATGCAAAGACTTCTTTCTTGTAGCTTGAAAAGTTGTCAGCATTAAGAAAAACAAAAAAAAAAAGGTTAATAAAAATATCAAAAAAGGCTCTTTAAAAATTAGAAACATCAGAAACATTCTCTCCGCTTCTTTTAAGAAGAAAAACTGACCACAGTTCCACTGTCCATAGTTCCTTCAAGTAATGAATGAGGACGTGTTTGTGCCATTCTGTAAGATGAGGGGATTGCTGAGTTATTAGTGCTGTATTAGAGAAAACTTATTGTCACCACAGCCAAATCTTGATCTGAATATCCTTTGCCATACATGTCCCCCAACACTTTTAATTTTTAGGTATGTTTTTGAATTTCTGTGTTTTATCAGAAGAATCTGAAGCTGGTGTGTACAAATCCACCCTGAATTTCAAAAGCAAGCATGTTATGATGCTGTATCTGATCATTCATCTTTTCTGAAAGTGGCTTAATGGGAGTTTACAATTATCTAGCTTTACTTCTCTTGAAAAGGTGTCGCAAAACAGTAAGATACAAAAGCATTTTTCTTGTTGCAAAAATCACACAAGTCAGAGCTTGCCACTTATATTTTCCAAGGTAAGTTTGATGATTATCCCGTAAATGAACATTGATTTTTTTTTCTGTAGATCCCATTACTTTCAATCCCAGAGAGATTGTCCTGTCTTCTTGCATACCTATTATAAATGAATAGAAACCATTTTCTTCATACATTATTGCTTTTTTTTCTTAAAAAAAGAGATGCCCCACACCACAACTCCCTCCTTTTTCCATGATGCTCTGAATGCCAGATCCAATTATTTTTAGTGCAGGAGAGATTTTTGTGCTTTTATAACTGGCTGACCCACAAGGTGGCACTAAAGAGAAAAGTGACAACTTGGCTAATAAAAAGTGAAAACCAAAGGCAAAATACCATATGCTGAATCAATATTATTTTAATTAGGAGCACACTTCCTTTACTGTCAGTTAAATTTTATTTTGTGAAAAGCCTTAAAGCTATGTAGCAGCAAAGTTGCTTCATTGCCCCTGTCCCACATCAAAAGTTAAGTATTTAAGAGAATAAACGAGACACAGGTCATCTCCTTATCACAGCTTCAGAATCATAAGGAGGATAATTGTGATCAAAATGTAGTTAATTAATTTTCTTCTCTGAGGAATAAAGGAATTCAAATGAACTAAAACCTGAAAACTTCTTTTCGCACATTACTCACGTTCGTAAGAGATATGACACAAGAATTATTCATTGTCTGCAATGTGAATGAATTTTCTACTGGAATGTTTTGATTGTTTAATTTTCCTACCTTTGCTGTTGAGTGCTCTGGTCCTATTTCACAAACAAATTATTTGAAACAATAGGGTTCTGTGATCATGTACTTTATACCAACAGGTTAAATCTTGCCACTTTGATAATGGCTATGAATTCTCACCAAAAACATCTTAATTGTGAAACACCTTTTGAGATCCAAGTTCCACATGAGCACTCACATTAACATTTTTCTAACAAGAAAGAAGCAGCCATGACTGTTCTGTAGACTGCTGACCTGAAGCTTAAAACAGAAAAAAATTGCATCTGAGTAATCTCTAGATCTTTACAGCCAGAATAGCTATAATATTTTTAATCCTTCTGAGATGTGTGCCTATGGCATCAGCACTGTGAAGGACAATAGAGGGCAGGAGTTTACTTGCAGAGACAAACTCAAAATAGTACCAATGCATTAGGAAATAAAACCCTTAAAACTATTATGAAATATTTTCCATGAGTTGAGTGGTGTTACAGAATATCTGATAGTGTGCTCGGAGGCTCATCAAATAATCAGATATATAGGTAATGTATTTTGATGCTTAATGAAATTGCAAATTTACAACCACCCTAGAAATCAAGAGTGACCCTTGGGTAGCTTGAAAGACTGGAATATAGGATTATTACTGAGTAGGATATTTTCCTGTATTTTAAACTTAGGTTAAAGTTTAAGTGCTGCTGATGCATTTAGATCAATCACTGCAAACAGCTACTTGTTTTGGTTTTGTTATTTAATCAATAACTGGTATTCTACGTTCAAAGACCTTGTTTAATTGGTTCACATTATTCCCTGTGTGAGGAAATAGAAGTAGCTAATCCTTGGGATCCCAGTAAAATCAGACCTAGACAAATTTTGGCCAAGAGCACTGAGGTAAATGATTTTCCCCCAGTCAACTGAACTCCTCTTCCCTTTCATAATTTGTCCACCTCCCCCCTGCCCCCTCCATTTATGACTCCCCCTTGGCTCCTGCTCCATTTTAAAGGCTAGCCCAAAGAAAGCCAAGTTTCAGCATGTACCAAGGTGCTTTGTTGGAATCAATTATAAAGTCACAGCAACCATAAACACATGTTAACCTTTTCCTTGCAGTCCTTATTCACAGAAAGTTTGGGATCAATCAGCATTTGGACTGAGGAATGTCAGAGTGATTCTGTTTGTACATGCTTGTGATTGTTTTTACAGATCATTCTTGAAGGATTGTTGTGGGCTGTATTCCCACAGCCATTAAATTTTGGCCACATTTCTGCAAAATTTGCCTATTTTATGCTTATCCAGGACATTTGGTAAATCACAAATTGATAAGGTATTTTGATTGTGAAGATTAGTGAAGGTGATCAGTGAAGGGTGAAGGTGAAGATCAGTGTGCATATCCCTCCAATTACTCAGGGAGTCCCTCGAGGGGTACAAATGGTTATGGTGGAGCTGACAAAATACATTCATATACTCATGTAATGTCTACTGGATGCAAATATGGGCCTGAGGAAAAGCACAAGTATTCTTGCATAAGTTGGAATACTCTAGTTTAGCTGAATTGGGAATCTTGCAAGGAAACACCCATATTTTTGCCTGTAAAATGGAAATGGGATACTGAAAGAAACAAAAGGGTACAGAATGTTTATAATGCTTTACAAAATACACTAAACTCTGTGCTGAAATCCTGTATTGAAATCCAGCACCAGGAGGCTGAATATGTATTATAAATGGATGAAGAGATTATCTGCAGATGTTTTAAAAAGATGTGGTTTAATCTAAATTTTAATGGAAGTAAACACTTTCCTTGCTCACTTCCATGTTCCTTGTAATTTTTTAATGAAAAAGTCCAGCACATAAGACACAATCTAGGTGTGGAAATGTTGGTTCCTTACATAATCTGGAGTTTCCACAAATAATTCTTCTTCTCCCCCTGAGACTAACTTCTTACTACTAATTGATTCCAATTAGCCACTTTTAAGTGTAATTATTCAGTGAAAGAAACAAACAGTATTATAACTATGCTCTGCATTCCACAACTAACAACATGGCATTATTGAACTGGTGGAACTGAAATGGTTCATGCATGGAAAAAAGAGATCTTCAAGAAGCTTTATTTAAAAGCATTGGAAAAAAAACCCCCTGCATTGTAAAGAAATTGAAATATACTTTAACTAAGACTTGCTAGTGGAGAATGAGGATACTTGTTTTCCTTCTTAAATTACTCCTGAAATGAAGAGAAAGAAATAAAATGAAGAAAAATCAGTTGCTGAGTAAATATGGATAAATATGAAAACAGAACATCTGGGGAAAAGAACACAGCCACCTAAATTGGAAATTTGAAATATTTAGTTCTCACATGAAAGTAGATGTTTTTATCCTAAAACTTGAGAAAGAAAATGCTGAGTTTTAAGGGGGGGGGGGAGGGGGGGGAAAAGTATTATGATTTTGTAGGATAGTACTGAGTAGTTTAAAAGGATTGAAATAAAAAGGAAGAAAATTTCACAACAAAGGGTGGTGATGGTATGATTTCAAAGCACAAGGTGAATGGGAAGCAGCAGGTGGCCACTGGAGCCTGGTGCTGTACAGGCAATGCTCTATTGATGCCTTCTCTGATGTTCCTTCAAACTCAAGAGGTGACAGAAAAGCAAGATGTGATGATAAAAGAGAAAGGAAGGAGGGGAAGAGAAGGATCCAGATTACTGGGGAACCTCTCTGTCCTGTGGCAAACTTTCAGCTTCTCATTAGACAAGACTTTACCCACAGCACAGACCAGCACCAAACCCCTTCCTCATATATCTGTTCCTTTAAAAAAGGAAAACCAAACTTGTCCAAAATAAACAAGTCATCTAAACACCTCCAATTATATTATAAACTATTATATATATATAATTATAAACTTAAATTGTGCTTAATTCCAATGAACTCAAGTAAGAAAGAAGGTCATTTATACAGGTGACCTGAGGGTGAAGGAGCAGAAAACGATGGAATGTTCCTTTTCTTTGTATGTTTAAGCCAGCACAAATCACTGTGTGTCAGCTTGTTTTACAATCCAGTGTTTTCACTTTTAATTAGAAAGTCTTTCCCTTAGCATTTTTCTTAGCAGTGATTTTTAAACTAAACAGAAGGTGTATTCCCCAGTGCCATATGTTAAACCTGACATGTTACTGAAAATGTCTTCTGGAAAAAAAAAACCCAAACCCAAACCAACCCAACCCCCAAACCACTAAAGGTAGGACAAATGTCCCAATCCACTCCCTTTGGCCTACTTGTAAGCCCCAAGAGGACTGAACAGTCCCCTGTAAGGCAGAATTACTTCTTTGGAGAATTAATAACTGAAAAGCCAGTGATGATGAACTGGCAGTGTCCTCTTTGCTTCACTGGCAACCTGTGTGGCTTGGAAACAGTCAACCCCCACTTGGTCTTGTAAGTAACAGCCACATGGATCTGTGTCTGTGAGAAGTGAATAGTTCATAATACAATAAGATATCACCTCATTGATGTTTTTTGACCAATATATTAGTAGGCTATGAAATGTATCCCATTTTAGGACAATAATGGGAGGGGTTAAGACCCATGGATATCCTTGACTTTGAAGTATGCAAGGAGAATCCAACTATGACCAAGGAAATGCTTGACTGAGGCTGAAAGGATCAGTGGAGCACTGACTGATGTGGGCTGATGCAGTCTTTTCCCCCTGCAATTCTTCCCAATATAAATTCCAGTTGATTTTTAACCTTGCATAGAAGGATGTTTTTGAGCCCCTTACCGTGTTTTGTTTGGGGTTTTTGTGAGTGGAATCAGTATGATAAAGTCTGCCTGTAAACTTCTGCTATACCCAGATGAAAGAAGGATAGATCAATAGGGTTAAAAAGCAGCAATAGTTGGGCAGACTCAGAAAGCTTTAACGTGCTGGTCCCCAGTTTGGATGAACTGTACCCAGTTGTGTGATACACAATGAGGTTGCTCATTTACAGAGCTTTTCTTCCAAGACTGTAAAGCACCAGTGTGAATACTGAAAGGCATTGTGTGCAATATTAACGTAACATAAACTACAGCTTTATGGGGGTCCCTCATCAGCTGTTTGCTAGCCATGCTACAAGCTGGTATAGAATTGGAAACTGTGCTGTCTGAAGTGTATCCGAGTTTCTTCTGATACTTGTCTAGGGAGGGCCATCTCCATAGCAATTCAGTGAAGGTGAGACACACTCTTATTTTGTAGGAGTATGTGAAACCCTAAGCTGTAAACTCATACAATGAGACTGCATACAACATGTTGATAGCCTAGGGGAAATTTTGAACAACATGGAGTCATTATCAGGATTTTGCTGAAAAAATGATCGATGATCTGATGTATTTTCCAACAGTCTTTGCGGAAAGACCAAAGGAATTGCAATCTACATCTATGTTTGTAACTGTGGACAAATGAAAATAAAATAATTTTCCCCAGATGTACACACATTGCTTTTCGGGAGCCCCATGCCTTTGTATTCTCTCAGCAAAATGGCTATATATCAGTATGTACATGGAACTAATTGCAGAGAGTAGCATTTGAGAACAAATTAGTAAGTTAATAACTTCCTTGGCCTGTAACTGGTCAAGCTTCATTTTAGAAACCTGTCATTTCTAATATAAAGAAGAGGTTAATCTAATAAAGTGAAGTTTTAGAATGATGGATGAGTTGAGGCACATGAGCTATTTAACACAGTACCTAGCTGCACCTTCTTACTGCAAGTCTCCAGGCTGGCAAGAAGCCCAAAGAGGCAGAGAGGGGTTGCAAACTCTCAGTGGTCTCTTTGAGCAATGACAAAAGTTGGAGGTGAATATAAACAGTCTTAACTCCCATCACTCATGCCTTGTGCCAGGATTTTGAGTGCTATTTCAACTTGACTTAAAAGGAATTGGCCTCATAGCTTCTTAACAGCATGCACCTCAAACCTTTTACATACCCTCTCCCAATACCTTCAATTTATAGAACAATATTGTCAAAGTTAAATTGTGTGGCTGACTCCCTTGGCTGGGGTTCGAAGATCTCAGCTGGGAGAGTTATGTATTTGCTAGGTGTACATCAAGAAGGCCAGAATGACACTCCTGTGCTGTCCCAGTTGTACACCTCTCTTTAAAAAAGTGGCAGAGCTGGTTAGCCCAATTGCCTGCCACTCACTGCTTTTCTAAGAAGGCTTTGCAAAAAAACTTAACCTGTGAAAGCTGTAACTATTCAACTGTACTTAATTAAAAATGTGATAAAACATTAAAAATATTTATAAACATTGATAATTGTTCCACTGTATTCCAGGCTACTTCTACTCTTGAATCACATCTTTGCCTGAATGTCTCCAGGCACTGCTGATGAGAACAAACATAACTTAAAAAATCAAATGCAGAGAGCGATAGAGGGAAACACTGCCTATTTTACTCATGCCTGATACTGACAGCCTGCGTACAAAATCTTAAAAGCACTCAGACACTTCCTTTTGTGCCCACTTTTAAAGGCTTTAATGAAACATATAGAAACTGACATTTTAAACCTGTAGCTTTGGATGTTAGTTTGCCGTGTCAGTTTGTTTTTTTTC
Organism: Anabacerthia variegaticeps; assembly: GCA_035583185.1. Lineage (NCBI taxonomy): Eukaryota > Metazoa > Chordata > Aves > Passeriformes > Furnariidae > Anabacerthia > Anabacerthia variegaticeps. The sequence goes on from JAWWEW010000041.1 coordinate 35,934,514, forward strand.
CCCTCCAAATCACATAGCAATCGTTTTCTACCTTTCTGCCACAAACTTCAGTCAACAAATAATGAAGGCTATTTTCGGATAATAAAATGTTTCTGTTCTTTGGCCTGCTATGACAAGAGGGTGGTCAAATATCACCAGAGGAAATATGTGGGAATGGTAGGTATGGAGCAAAATCTTAGCCCTTCTAGGACATACAAACACAATTAGCAAGTGTATCATCACACTTAAGAATAGTTAAGATTACAAACCTTTCTTAGACTGTGTTCATTTCCTTCCAGGGGCAGTAGAGCTAAATACAATCCTTCTATAGGAATATATAAGGAAACATAAGGAGTGTATAAGGAAGCTCGTAAATTCCTTAAACTGGTAATCCTTTGACTTAAAACTGGTTTTAGTGTCAGTAAATCATCATTCGTATTCTATAACAGGATGCAAAGTGATGTAACATTTCTAGAATGTTGTAGATTCGGGGGAAACAGATCAAGCATTTCCTCTTGAAGTAAAATGGCTAATATATCACATTTCATGAAACTCTGCAGGTTTGCTTTCCTTATGAACGAAGTGTAGGACTTATTCCCCCCGCCCCCCCTCCTTTTCTTCACTATGGAAAATAAGGCCTTTATCTTGCAAATTGTTATGTATGCATTTAACTTGACATACAGCATATATTCCTGTAGATTCCACAGGACTGAATGCCGTGGATAGACACATCTGTAACTGCTTACAAGACTGGAGCTAAAGAGCTTCAAAAAGAAAATGAACAGAAAGAGTTTTTGAAGTATGCAAGCAAAATAAGGGGAACAGAGATGCTTTCAGACATTGATCTAGATCCTCACTGCATATATTAATTCTGTGTTTCTGCAGTCCCTATGTGTAAAAGTTTGGGGGCAGGTAGAAGACTAGGGCTAATTCAGTTTTTCAAACCGTAGTTCACTCCAAGGGCTACTCAAGCCAAGTGTTGCCGTATAATTACCCAGGCAGCATTTAATACATCCTTAAATCCCTCCAGCCTCGGAGCGGGGTTCAGCACCGGCAGGAAGGACAGCAGGAGCGAGAGTCCCGGGTGCGCGCAGGAACGGCAGGGGGATTTCCGAGAGTCCCTGCCAGCGTTTAGGGAGCGATTTTTTTCTCGGCATAATCCTATCGATTTAAGTAGGAGTATTTATCCTTTTCTGAGCTCCATCCCCACGTTAGTATGACAGCACTATTGTCGTCCAAACACGTAGTCGGCGGCTCTTTATTAAGTCTCTATAAATACGACACAGTAAGGGCGTTCAATATTTATGTGGCGAGCACACGCATTTGCGTGTAACCCCGGGCAGTCCTGCGGCTCGGAGGCTTTGCAGCCGCCCCGTCCCCGTCCGCAGCCCGGCCCCCGCTCCCCGCCCGCCCCGGCCGGGGCTCCCGCCGCCGCCTCAGCGACCTCCCCCGGAGCCGCCGCGTGTGACACACCGGAGAGAAGCCTCCCTCATCCCCGCGTCGCCCCCGCCTCCCGCCCCCGCCCGCTCCCCCGGGGCGCCGCCGTCACCGCCGGCAGCCGGAGCAGCCGCTGAAGCCGAGGGGCGGCGGGGCTTGCCCGCCTCTCCCCCCTTCCCATCCCTTCCCTTGCCTCTCCCCGGTGCCTATATATAGCCGCCTCTGCTCGAGCCAGCCGGGAGATTGCTCTGTACCTGCAGGAGACAGGAAAGAGAAAATAAGAGGAGCCGCGAGGAGCGCCTCTCCGGAGCTCGACCCGCTCGCAGGAGGAGGAGGGGCCCGACCCGCGCCGCTGTCCGGTGCCACCGCTCCGGTGCCGGGCGAGCCCCGCGGGACGGCCCGACCTGCGCGGCGGCGCCCCGGGGGCGCGCATGGCTCGGCTGCTGCCGGGGCCGGGCGAGGAGCCCGACCCCGGCCCCGGCGGCTCGGGACGCGGGGGAAAGAGAGCTCCCTGCGGGCGGCGGTGCTAGCGGGGGGGCCGGAGCGGCAGAGCCCTCCCCCTCGGCGCCGAGGTGTGCTCGGCGGCATGTGCTGAAGTGCCCCGCAGAAGCCGCACAAGTTGCCTGCGCGGCGCGGCCGGACGGCGGGGAGCGCCCGCCGCCTCCTGCCCGACCTGACCCGACCTCGTCCCGTCCCCCACCCGGGAGCCGCTCCCCGGCGCAGCTCCCGGCCGCCAGGGTGATGCGGCTCGTCGGGAAGTGAGAGGCGGTGCGTTCCAGCCGGGCCGAGGGGCCCCCTGCCTCGGAGCCTCCCATGCTTTCGGGGCCCCCTCGGGTGGCGGCGGCCCCGCGGGAGGAGGGGGCGGCGCTGCCGTGATGGCCCTGGAGGAGAAGCGCCCGCCCGTCACCCCCATGATGATCGAGGAGGAGGCCGCCCTGCGAAACGGCAACCGGGGGCTGCCGCCGGGACCCTGGGCCGAGGCGGCGGGGCCAAGACCCCGCACCACGGAGCGGCACATCGCCGTGCACAAGCGCCTGGTGCTGGGCTTCGCCGTCTCCATCCTGGCGCTGCTGGCGGTGACCATGATCGCCGTGCTGCTCAGCGTCCGCTTCGAGGAGTGCGGCACGGCCGCCGACGGCCCGCCGAAACCCAGCGCCAACGGGAGCCTCTCGGGGGCCGCCCGGCAGCCGCCCGGAGCAGGGCAGCCCCCCGGCCGGCCAGAGGAGGAGGCGCGGGGCGGGGAAGCGGCGGAGGAAGAGGAGGAGGAGGAGGAGGAGGAGGAGTGGCAGCGGCGGCAGGAGTTGCCGCCGTGGGCCCGGCCGCGGCTGCCGCGGCACCTGCGGCCGCTGCACTACAACCTGATGCTGAGCGTCTTCATGGAGAACTTCACCTTCAGCGGGGAGGTGAACGTGCAGCTGGAGGTGCGGAACGCCAGCCGCTACATCGTGCTTCACGCACACCGCATGCACATCGAGGCGGTCCGCGTGGCCGAGGACAAGCTGGCGGGCGGCGTGCGGGTGGCCCGCACCTTCTTCTACCCCCAGACCCAGGTGTTCGTCGTGGTCCTCAACCGCAGCCTGGAGGTGCAGAGAAGTTACAACCTCAAGATAATCTACAACGCCCTCATCGAGAACGAACTGCTGGGCTTCTTCCGCAGCTCCTACGTCCTGCACGGCGAGCGAAGGTAGCGGAGCGGAGCGGCCCCGAACGCAACTCGGTCCGAAGTTGGCGGCCCCCGCGCCCAGCCCGGGGCGGGGCGGGGCGGCGCCAGCACCGGCGGGCGGTGGCGAGGGCTGTGCCGGCCCCGCCTCGGGCCGCGGGCCGTGCCGGGCTGTGCCGGGGGCAGCGGCCGCAGGGACCCGCCGGTCCGTGAGCGCAGGCCGGGCCTCGCCCCCGCCGCCGCTCGCTGGGGTCCCCCTACGGCTGGCGCTGGCAGGGCGGAGCTGCCGGGGCTCTCGGGGGCCCCGAGTGCTTGCCCGCTCCGCTCCGGCGAGCCGTGCCGTGCCGTGCCGTGCCGTGCCGGGAGGGCGGTGGAGGCTGCGGGGCGGGGCGGGCCGGGCCGGCCGGGAGAGCCGGGTGAGCCGGCAGGGGAGCGGAGCGGAGCGCTCCGCAGGGGCGGGGAGGGCTGCGGTCAGGACGTGCCCCAGCGCGGCTTGGGGGCGGGCGGGGGAAGCGAGCAAACTTCCGAGGGTGGCCGGAGAGAAGCAGACCGTCTGCTCGGTCCCTCCTGGGGACCCTGTTTAATAAATAAACCCTTCCTCTGTGTCCGGCTGCCGAGTGCCCTTATGTGACAGAACCTTGCCAGCAGCCAGTAGGGAAGAGGGACTGCCCTGCCTGTTTGATTTTATTCAACTATCTGAAGCAAAAGCGCGGTGGGATGTGATTTAACTTAAGGTGAACACGTTTATACCTCTGCAGCTGACTCGCTGCAGATTTACATCCTGTGGCCGGGCAAACCTAATTAGTTTTCATGCAGAACAAGAGTTAGTCTTGATCTGTTTTTACTCATGTTGTTATAGCCCCTTGGGTCCCTGTCGAGGCCCTTGTTATGGTAGGCAAGGTCACTGTGGAGGCCCCCGTTTAGGCACTTAACAGCGGCTTTCTTTTTTAAAGTAGTTTTCGAACCACAGTCAAGCTTTTTAATAGAAAAGAAACGTGGGATGGGCTTCATGATAGTTCTGGCATAGTTTATCATTTTAGAATTAGTTTATTTTTAAGCCATCCTTTCTTGGAACATCTGTGCAGGGACAGGCTTTCTTTTCCTGAATCTTAAGTGTTTCATACTGCAAAGTGAAACAGAGTTTATAGTTGAAAGAACTGGGCAAAAATATTTAGTCAGACATTAAAAACGTCCTCACCAACCCAATTAAGTCAAAAGCTCTTTTATTAAAGCATACTTTCATTAATATGATTAATGAAAATTTTAAATAGCCCGGTGTTAGAACTGCAAACAGGATTGAAATTAAGTTTTTGCAATTTGTCGTCAAAGCAAAATAAAATGGAAATTTGTAAAAGCATGGTTGTAGGAAAAGATGCAGATAAAATGCCTTTTATCACAGATGATTGAATGTCTGGGGCAATCGGGAGTTCTTACAGACCAGTATGGAAAAGGGCAAATCAGAAAACAAAATACTGCTAACAGCAGGGGATATAATTCACTTTACAAATCTGAGAAGTTATTTAAGCAGTTATTATTCTTGTGTACTTAGACTTTGTATAGGAGTAATTGAACTGTCAAATAGGTGTGGCAGTGACATTTTTCCACAGTTACTGTATTACACTTCAATACAGATTCCCTAGTTAAGATTTAGAAACCACCAGCAACAAAAAAAATAGGCATGTTCACTTTTTCAGTCATCAGAATAGTTTAAGACACGGCGTGGAAGGTGATTGTAAAATATGTTTCCCAGTACTCTGTGTGTGTAACTTTTCAGATATAAATTGCTTTGTTTTTAATACACTAAGTATAGGCATAGAAAAACCTTACCTTATGTAAGGTAGCATTGCTATATTGAAATCAATAGCATGTTTTTTCTTTGCACCAGCTCACTTATATTTCTTTCCATAAAATCTTTTTAAAACTATAATCATGATGTGGTTATAGTTTCAGGAGTTAAATGGAAGTAGTGTTTTTCAACTGGCACAGGCTTAATGACTCACTATAGTATAAAGTGAATAATACATATTCTAAAGCAGGAAACTTCTTTGATCAGAGCGTGCTCTTACAATGTAGCAATTTGCATTTTGATTAATAACCCATCTTTTACTGTAATACATATAACCATTTGTACTCCTTAAATGTGGACAGCTTCTGTTGTGATAGACAGACAGGCTTCTTGCGTGCTCTGGGAGACTTTGATGTTCCAGCAGGGCTTTAGCTTTTTGTCATCCTTATATGTGATTAAAATACAACTGCCTCATTGGAGTAAAGTTGCTATAAAGGGTTCCAAACCATCGTTTTTCGCTTTTGTTGTACACAAGGAGCTAATAACTGGCTAACTGTGAGGCATCACAAACATAGTAATGCCTTCAATTTATGTTTTTTTTCTCTAGAGTTAGTTTCTGTGGTCTTCACAGGTGAAATTCATAAATCAGTCTGAAACGTTGACAGCTTCATAAAAGCAGCTTCTGACTGAAGTCTTTGCTACTGTACTTGAAATGTAAAATGCAAGTAATATGTTACAAATTTACTTTGCATTATGCGCCAGCATTTACTGGTAGTAATCAACAGACATATAATACAGAGCTACTGTAGAGTACTGTAATGATATGCAGGCATAATTTAAGTGAACATCAAACTGTGGCATAAATGAAAAGTAAAAACAATTCTTACATCACACAGACAAAACAAACAGACATATTCTTTCGTCTTGTAACAACTAAGATGTCAAAATAGATAGGTTGTTGAGGAAACACGTCTTCCTTTAATAGATGAGATGGAATTAAAACACCTGTGAAGTACTGCTGTGGGTATGCTGAGAAGAAAGGCTGGGAACTTGTCATTCCCTGAAGTACAACTTTTTATGGTGATACTCTGGGGAATTGGAGATAAAAGTGTTGATGCCCAGAGAGGTGTGTAAAGAGATGGATGAAATACTCAGCCTGTTCTTCACTTTTGGTAGGGTATAGAAGTTTGCTTGTTTTACTTGAACACAGAGACAAATAGATAGACAATGTTTTGGGTTCAGTTTGTTTGGATTTTTTAAGTGTAGATGTTTAGTTTTTGGGCAGCAGTTTTAACTTTTCATTTGTTTTGCTTTATGGCACAACAAGCAAGTCGATGATTTGATAGTAATGCTCGTGTTATAAATATCACTGTTATTGGTAGTTGATGTATTTTTAGTATGAAATATTGACCACCCAGTGTTTGCCCAGTTACATCTATGTGGTTATATCTATCAGTCTGTGAGAATACAGATGATGAAGAGGTTACCAGGGTTTATCACCTAGTGAAGGGATTGTATCAATAAGTACTAAAAGTCTACTCATAAGATCTCTGAGAAGTACAGGGGAGACCGGGGAGAGGGGACAAGGGAAAGCTTCCTTATTTAGAGAGTGTCACAGTATAAACAGTATTCCCTAAGTATGCATTTACATGTATGTTGGAGCTCATTAAAATTGTTAATTGCAGAGGAAAGTTAATCATTCTTGCTTTATTAGTAACAGGCCAGTACAGTTTTCCATGCTCACTTGAAGCTTCTGATGATGTCTGCGGCTGCCTTGAGTGTGCCTAGAATGCAGGATCAGGTCCACTTGAAGTACTTTACATATAAATTAAGTTGTTTTACTTCATTTAATTGTCTGATTTGGCTTTGTTGCGCTAGTGCAAATCCACTGATAATATGGAATACTTTGGATTAACACTGGAATATCTGACACAAACTTTTTGCCTTAAATTTAGCAGCCTTATGCAGAATTGTGGTTTTAGTGATCCATGTTTTGTTATGAGACAAGAAAAATGTGGTACGATGAATTCCTTCAATAATTATAGACAAAAAAGACTTTTTACTTTAGATTAAAGAATGATGGTAACTGCTTCAGTGATGGAAAAAATTTTCAAATTTTAAAAAAATTATCCTTATTTGAAAGAGATGATAATTCACTGGAAAACCTGTATCTGATTCTGTCAGGTGCAGATGCGCTATAGCAAGAGAAAAGCATAACATTTCAATAATTTTATTTCATCATTGTCTTCAAAATATATGTAAAACCGAAGAATTTTTAGAAAAAGTTAATTAGATACTTTATTTTCCATATGGGCTACCTATTTCCTTCCTCAGTGTTAGAGAGTATCATATTGCAGAATAATGGTTATAGACTGATTAATAATAGGTGCCACCAGTTTCATTATATCAAAACTGTCCACCCATCCTCTTCCCTCAGAGCAGTAACAGATGATTAGTCAGCCTCTAAAATTTTGATAAATGTTTGCCTGGTATCTAAAACTGCGTGGTTATTTCCACTGATGGAACCTTGGAAAGTGAGACACGAATCAATACCACTCAAAAAGCCTACGTATGTGCTACCTTTACAGTTACATAGTTAATGCATGGTAATTTTCTCATTCTGCATGCCTCCAGTAAAACCCCATAATTCAACCTTTTAGGTGTAGCTGCTTGTTTCTGCAAAAAGGTCATTGCATGTGGGTTTTCTCCATATGTGTCAATACAAGTCTCTACCCAGAAAGTTTCCAAAGGAAACAGTTGCCGGTTTTATTGTCAAGCTGAAGCCTTCCCATTCTCTACAGAGGCATAATAAAGACCTTTTTGTCCTTCAGAGATATTTTCGTAATTTGAACCATTAACTGAAAACATCGATTTGTTCTCTATAAAATACCCCAGAAAACAAAAACAGAGGGAGAAGAACAGTGACATATTCTGTGCTTGATAATTTACTTACATTTGTAATTCTGCAAAGTTCACAGAATTTGTTTTCGTACGTGCACAGACACAGCAGTGCTGTATGGTACTGTGTCCAGACCTGCATGCAGCCGCTACAGAAGTAATCAGGAGTGGAAAACAATGACCCTCTTGAGTGCACTGTGTTACCGTAAGTTCTCATGCCCAAAGAAAGGCAAAGAGCCCTGTCAGTGTCTCAGGGCAGAGTGAACTCCCCGAAGGCTGTTAAATCCTGGTTTGAACTGAG
>JAWWEW010000041.1:35942629-35990576 GCA_035583185.1 Anabacerthia variegaticeps
CACTTCCCCCCCCCCCCCCCCCCCCCCGTATTGATGAACAATACCACAAGGGGTTATTTATTTAATGTCAGAATGGTGCCTGCAAATTTGTAGACCATTACTTTGTATCAATAATGTTACAGTATAGGTAGTAAGACAGGGATAAAGCAGTGTTTAAACACTATATACTTTATACAGTTCTATTTCCCCCCCGCCCTTAAGCCGCACTAGTCAAGCAATGTCTTATTTGGTATGTTTATGAATCAAATACTGGGCACAGTTAGTAATCACTTTTTATTTTTGTTTGCTGCTTTCTAGGTTTCTTGCTGTTACGCAGTTTTCTCCTACTCATGCCAGAAAAGCCTTTCCTTGCTTTGACGAGCCCATCTACAAGGCCACTTTCAAAATCAGCATCAGACATCAAGCAACTTACTTATCTTTGTCCAACATGCCAGTTGAAACATCTGTTTTTGAAGAAGATGGATGGGTTACAGATCACTTTTCCCAGACCCCTCTCATGTCCACATATTACCTAGCTTGGGCAGTGTGCAATTTTACATACCGGGAAACTGTCACCAAGAGTGGAGTAGTTGTAAGTATTTCTAATGTGTCAAATATATTTCATTACTTTGAAAACCCTCACTTTTTGTAGGGGATCATACCATCAAGTACATTAAATATTTTCTTGATTAGCATTTCTTAAATTTGCTAGTCTATTTAATGATAGTGTGCATTGTTTTGGACCTTTTCTGAAGGTTTATCTAAAGTTTTTTGTTTGTCTTTGGCTTTTTGTAACTGGTTAACTTAGTAGGAGTAGTTGTCTGATGAAATTTTAAACTTTTAAATATGCCATTTCACTTCACTTTAGTTTTCTTGGAAGTTTTTTCTTGTTTTTCATGTAACTTTTTTCAGTACCAGTGCTCATGAGACTATATATTAAAAGAAAGCAGTAATACTGGTAGGGTTTTCAGTCTTCTTCCTTTAGTACTGATGTGTCCTATGGTGTGCTGGGTGCTAGCTTAGGAAGCTGATACAGTAATTTCTATTTTAGATCTCTTGCTGCAGGAGCAGGTCTTTGCAACCTATCTGCTTCCTGAGGTTGGTGGAAGCACTAATTTTCTGAAGCTGTTGTTTCCAAATATTGGTGTGGTTCCAGGAATTAAAGCATGAAAGAAAAGAGAGAAAATCCTTTATTTATATCAGTTTTGGTTTTGTGTACAAATATCAAGCTCACAACTGTATAACAAGCCAAAACATATATGAGAAATGCTGTCAGCTTAATAGAATATTTCACAGCACTCTCATCTTGATTTTTCAGGTGAACATACAAAGAAACCCTTCCTTCTCAGTTACTGCGAATAACAAAACAGAGCTAGTTCTGGAAGCAGAGGACTAGACAGCAGTTTGAGCTGCGTACTTGAGCAAAGGGGTGTTTACCTTATACTTTGCAAATGCTCTATGACTTTGTGCTGTAGCCTGGGGGCATGAGGAAGAACTGCAGGCTGATCAGATTAGTAAACATCACCTTAAACACTTGGAGCCAGCCTAAGCATTGTGCTGCTGTGGAGGGAGCTGATCCCATCTTCTCTGAATCAAAGGTATTCTTTACCTTGTGCCAGCCTGTACAGCCTTATGATCTGGCTGAAAACTGACCTTAAAAATAAATGAAAATGTGGTAAATTTTCAACCGAAACACATCAGTTGCTTTTTGTGCAACTGCCAGAGCCCTAACATGGATTTAAGGCTGCCCTGATGGAAAAAGGACAGCCCTTTGCATTGGAATCTCTCATTTAGGCCACACTGAAGGGATCAGCAAATAAGTCTTGTTTTTATCACTGGAACAGCTGGATAGGACATTAGAGGCTTTTCACTCCTCTTCAGCCCTTTTATACCATGGCCAGCAGACTATGACACTATTCTCTGGCCCCACAAAAGGAGGAAGCATGACTTGGAAGTGGTTCTTTGAGTTGCTTTAACCTATGAGTAAAAGGATATGGAAGCTGCTGAGGCCGTGCTTGCATTCCTCGTGTTACTTGTGATGGCTGAAAGGCTTTGAGTTTGTGTTTTGGATTTGTGGTGGGTTTTTAATGTATCTATTTACTTTTCTATATTGTTTCTATTGTCAATTCAGTGAGTTAATTTAGAAAAGGAACTCAAAAGTGCCAAGGTAAAGAAGTAAGGAGGGAGAAGTGGATGCCTGGTTCTTAGTGTTGCTTCCAACAGATTAATTATCTGTACAAGAGGGATTGCTCATGGAATGGGAAACTGGTTGCCTCTGACTTTGTAATAGTCATAGAATCATAGAATGGTTTGGGTTGGAAGGGACCATAAACATCATCTAGTTCCAGCCCCCTTTCCATGGTCGGGGACAATTTCCACTAGATCAGGTTGCCCAAAAGCCCCATCCAACCTGTCCTTGAACACATCCAGGGATGGGATATCCACAGCTTTTTTGAGCAACCTGTTTCGGTGTCTCACCACCCTCACAGTAAAGAATTTCCTTGTAATATATAGTCATACCCTCTTTCAGTCTGAAACTGTTACTCCTTGTCCTGTCACTACGCTGGCCTAGTAGAACAGGGTAAGGTATCAGGCTGTTTCTTACTTGTTAGCAACCATTATTGGAACAGACTTCAATTCAGGTAGGATTTGATGATTTTCATTGTAATGTACTCCACCTGCTGAAGGATTTAGCCTGAAGCTAAGAATGGCCTGTATTTTTCAACTTCAGAAAACGCTGATGGCTCTAATAAGAAGGAAGTTGTTTGGTGTATACCCTGGTAGGTGGTTCTCATGTTCCTTGTGCTCTGGTGCAGAGTAATGCTGGCAAGTTTGTGCAACATAGTACTACCTTGTTATCTCCCTCTGAAGTGTCCTGAGCTCATCTGAGAAACAGCTGCAAGCAGTTCAGCTTCCAACACTGGTGTCAGCAATTATATGAAACATGAGGGATGGGCCTCAGTACCCTCATCAATTTGAAACATACAACCTACTTTCTCTTCAGCTCATTTTCTTGTAGTGTTCAGAGCTCGTATCCTGCAGACTTTTGCTGCTTGAGTATGTTTGATAACCTGAAGACAAAGGCACGCTCATGTCTTGTAGGTAACAGTTGATAACTTCCTGCTGTTTTTGTGTTTGGCAAAACTGTTCTCAAGACTTGAGGTTTAACAAAAATCTGAGGAGAAAATCCAGTTATTTATTTGTTAGGAATTTGTGGCTACTAGAGCTTGATAGTTATGCTTGGATATCTTGATTCAGTGCATGTAGGACGTTTGTATACTCCACCAGTTTGACAGTATCACTGTATGGAATTATGCCAAAAATTATTGAAGACCCAAAGCCTACATAGACTGAGGTAGTCTCTTATCCCATAAAATTGTTTGGTTAGTCTAGAGTTTTAACACTTGTTTTTTATAATACACCTCTATGATAGGGGCATTAATGCCCAGGAATACCAGAATAGTTTATGCTGGGTTATTGGTTAAATGTATCTTGCTATTTTTCAGTCTGTTTGGGATCTTATCATCTTTAATCATAGTTCAGTTTTGTTGAAAGAGTGTTTTTTAAGGTACGAACTCTTGACAAGCTCTTCAGTTCAGAGCGGTGTTCTTTCAGATGAATTGCTGAGGTAATCCATCTTTCTGAGTCTCTTGAATTGCAATACCACGAGTTCATGGACACTATTGGCTAAATCTGGAATTATCTGAATCCTTACACATGCAATTTCAAACTTTTTGGTTTCCTTCAAAGCCACGTTTTCACTAAAATATAGTTATTCCCATATCCATAGCGATTAACATACATGTATAGTAAAAGTAAGTTTGCTTCTAAAAATGAATAGATTTTCAGGAAAATTAACCAAACCTTCAATTGAAGCATCTTGATATGCCATTTCTTACACTGCAATTCACTTAATGCGGTGTATATTATAATTATTTTGTAGACATATTGTAGACACCTAAAAGCCTTCCCACTGCATATACTTTTCTTTTGGCACTTCCCTGAACCAGGTTTTGATTCACAAAACATTTTTGGGGATAGGGACTGTCATTTCAAATTTTAACAGCATCTGATGATTAAAATCTCGCCTCTTTTCCAGCTGACCAGTATTATTAAAATGCTGTGGTCAAGAGTAGATAAACTGAGAGAAACAGAAGTAACTGTGAGATGAAACACAGATTTGTTCCTCAAAACTGCTTAAGTGTTAGCTGCTCAGTTTTTCTTAAAGAATGACATTGACCTCAGAATTAGTTTAAACATAAGAGTGACATTCAATACAAGTCAAGTTAAAAATAGAACCTACTTTTGGAAAGCTTAGGTAGCCAATCAAAACAGTAATTTTGCTATATCCTATATTATTCTTGGAGACGTGAAGATGTTCTATATTGCATACAATAAAATTAATTTGGAATTAAGCAGTTCTCTTCTAGGAGCACAGCTCAGTGGATGTAAATCATTAGCATAACTCTTTAGTCCATATGGGTCTGATCAGAATCCCTTGCAGAGTAGGTAATTTAAAAGCAGAGCTCACTTTTTTATATGCATTACAGATATATTGTTCAGATTCATCTGGGATTACAGGAAATCACTGCAACTGCCATTGTCTTTGGGCAGGAGCTTTATTCCTGTGGAAAGGATTATGGTGCAGTCATCTATGCTGCTGTGGAGTAGGGAGCAGTGTAGTTTTAGCAGGGTGGTGCCTGAGGTAATGCTGTGTTGAGGGAGGAGGGATGCCTTTACAAGCAGGCTGAGCTGATCATTGTATGGCTCTAGCAGGTGTGCCAGCTGTAGTTGGTGAAAATCATGGAATCTGTTTACTGTCATCTTTGCACAGTATGATAATCCAGAAGACTCCACTTACCTCCACATGCTTGCTTGCTTCTACTCTTACATTGCATTTCCTAATAATATCTCTTATGTGTATTCTTTGTCAGTAATTCTTAAATGCAAAATATTGCTGGCTGGATGTATTATCTGTCACGTCATCTCTCTGTCTCTTTCCTTCACTGTTGTCTTTGTCTGTGCTTTCAATTCACCAGACTTTTTTCTACTATTGTTGGTCTGTTTTTTTCCCATTTGGGTTAATTTTTATGGTACTTCAGGTTTAGGTGTGCTTCTGTTCTTCAAACCCTCTGTTTCTCATTCCTTTGTCAGGTGAACATGGAAACTCACTATAACCCTGCATGGCTTTTCACTGTCTCGTAAGTTAATTCTTTTCTTTTTCCTGCTAATTCTTTCTCTTTTCAGTTGGTGGAAGGAGTGGGCACTCAGGGACAAAGCACAGTGTATCAATTGAGATGAACATATTGCTGGAAAGAGATGTTTTGGGGTGATTCATCTTCTGCCGTTCTTTTTTGCTGTGGATAGGATGTGGAGACAGATATGGAAATAAAGTACCAACTGGCAGCTCTAAAGTGTGTCTCTTGTCAGGGGGAGTATCTGCGAAAAAGAAGTGTGTGGAAAGGAGTGGAATCAGGAGGAATTCTGGGTGCAGGGGTTAAAAGAGACAAGTGCAGACAGTGCCAGAGCAGATGGGAATGAGCATCTGTGAAAGAAAGTGGCTATCTGGCTGGGTGGTGGTGAGTGGGAGGAGGAATGCTGATAGAAGGCAGTGCCTTAAGAAGAATTTTGCGTGGTTTCACTTTTCCTACTCCTGCTTCTATTTCAAAATGGTTGCAGCATGTGTTGCAGGGCTGGGGGTGTGTGCCTGAGAGCAGCCGGGTCAGCTGCTCAGGGCAGGACCTCCTGTGTCTGTGACAGAACCCATGCGTGTTCCATTTTGAAGAGACTGGGTACGTCTTGGTGTCAGCTGTATTCAACATTACTGTAGAGTTATCAGTGCTGAGTAATTTGCCATGATTCAGAAAAAGACCTTGAGGCTAAGAAAGATCTTATGATAAGAGTCATACCACAATAAGGCCAAGTTTTATTGCACTGCTTTTATTTTGTTATTACTTTATCTAAGATGTAATTAGCGATCACAAGCTCCTGGTTAAAGATCTTAATTCAATACTTTACAGTAAGTGTAAGTCTTATCTTGACCAATGAGGAGGAGCTCTAGTAATTTGGCTAAAGGAAAATACAGTAATTACTGTTTTCATAGTGCTCTCTGGCTTACAGAGAGCCTGCATAAATGTCCTGGCACTGAATTCTCTCAGCCATGTGCTTGAGGGGCTCACTCAGTTTGGCTCAGTATTGCACAAAAAGATACAGTGGTCTCAAAAATGAGATCCATGAAGTAGTAGTAGCTTTTGTCCAGGAAGGACTAGTGAAAAGAGTCACATAAGCAGACTTAGGTTAGAGTTGGTGTGTGTCCAACAACTCATGTTGGTTTAGTTCTACCACCATGGGACCATGGTTTTATCCATGTCCTTAAGACAAGATGACTGGGGGTAGTATAGTGTTGCTAGCAATCCATAAGATGCTAGACATTCCCTTATCTGCAGTGTGGTGGTCAGTCTGAGGAGACTAAAGCACTGACTTTCATTAATAGTCTAAAAAAAAGAAAAAAAACCTCAGGTTAAACTGCTCCACGAGTTTTATCATTTGTTAGTTGCTAGAAAAAACTGAAAATATCACTCCCTGGCTAAAATAGCTATCCACTTACTGTGCTGTTCAGCCTGTAGATTTTAGAAAATTATTCTGTATTTGAAAAATGAATTAATATTTTTATCTAATAGCAGGAGTGACCTCAAGACAAGGCAATTTCTGTCAGCTAATGACTACCTGGATTAAAGGCCTGAGGCTCTTCCTTAGGCCCGCTCTTCAGCTGATGGTTAGTAAGTGCCAGCAAAGTCTCTTCATCAGTTATTGTTTATTAATCAGTATTGAAGCAATTTTGCATGAGATAATTCTTTCTGGGTGAGCATATTGGTTGCAGCAGAATGATTTTGCTATCAAAAGTAGAATTAGTCCTCAATTAAAATTGTTTTCTTCCTCTGTAACCTGAATTTAGTCCAGCTCTAGAGTTGTGCTCTACTTTTGAAGCCCTGCAAAGTAACTTTTGTTAGCCCATCACTTACCACTGGGAGGCTACACACGTAGATACATCTGATAGACAGGTAACAGCTAACACAGGAGACACCAGACAGATTTCTGAAGCCTGGTCCGATGCAGACTTGTAATGTTTAATCTTTGTATGCCCTTGAATCTCATGCCCATTTATTTTTGGTCTTTATTACAAACGTCCCAGTCTTGCCTTCCCCAGAATAGTCTTCATCAAACAGTTAAAGATAAAATGCAAGTTACAAAGAATGCATTGGCAAGTATGTGGTCATGTTGAGCTAGAAAAGCACACACGCGTGTATAGGTGCATTTGTGCTTTCTTTTGTTTGTATGACATTTTCTGTGTAGTAACAACAAAGGCTAGTTCTACAAGTATCTCTTACTCAGTTCAGTGCTTGTTATTGTGAATTATTTTAGTTAAGTCAGAAACTAATGTAATACAATAGTAATCCAAAGAAATCATAGCCTTTTCAGATTCACTGCATCCATTCTGTTTCAGGTTTGTATATTGAAAATAACTTCTAGTTTATTAATTTTTAAATACTGTAGCTACAAAATATGCTATAAACAAACAAAAACCTATGTGATCAGCATCCATGCTAAACTGAATATGCCAGGGAATCTGTTAAAAACATAAATTGCAAACTTGCAATCCATTTTTATTGATTTCTGGTTGAATTTGCAAGTCAAATGCACTAGAAAAACACTGTACATGCGTTGTGCTTACTACTTTAAAAAAAATGCTCTCCATCAGCGCTTGTAGTACATGCTGTATTTAAATGTGATATTTGTTATATTAACATAAGTGTCCAGCTGCGCTCTGCAAATAATACTATTGAATTGAAAGACTTGAGTTTGGGAACATTGTTTTGTTTTGTTTTGGCTAGGAAGATCACCTGTAAGTATCTGGGGGCAGTGGTGTACTTCGAATGTAGTAGCAAGAAGATTGTCAAAGAGCACAAATCAGTTTCTTCATTTGTGGCTATTTTGTAGGTTTATGGCTTGCCTGCAGTATCAGTGAGGAGAAAAAGAGAGCCAAACATGTGATGCTTGGCCTGATAGTTGTCAGAACAGTATCCTAATTGTCCTTCTGTGCATTCAGGAGCCTTTCAGCCTGTGCTGCTTTGTCTGGGGTCTCTTCTGGCTAATGAAAAGAAAGAAAGGTCTGAGACTCTTCGTACTTTCACTCCTTCCCTGCTGTTTTCCCGGAGTAGAGTAGTGTGAAGTCTCTGCAGTTCCTCCTATTTCCAGCATTACAAACGGGAAGGAAGGATACGTACAGGAAGAGATTGTTTCCTTTTCCTTTCATGTGCTAATGAACAGATGCTTAGTAGTATGTTCTGTGACAATACAACTCATAGTAAAGGCTGAATACCCAAGCTGTGCTTTCCTTTTTGTACTATGTTGTTTCATGTTTCCTTATGCCTCTTATATTCTGCTGTCATATTTGACTTCATTAACTTCTTTGTTAAGGTCTCTGTCCTTGGCGTCAATATGAATACTGCTTTCTGACGTCCAGGGAAGTAGCAGGAGTCTATTAACGTTTCCCTAAGAGCCATGCTCTTGCTATAAAAGCAAAAATGAGTGCCAAATAATCTGTAGGAGGTATCTCACTCCAGAACAATGTAAAGGTGAACACATTGCTGCACCAGCCTGAACATCTGTCAGTCAAAGCAGTGTTACCCTGTATACCTGTTGTAGTAACTGCACTCTGTGCAGTGAAAATGGATTACTGAGGCAGGTGACTTAGTTGACATCTAGCTGAGTGACAGGTAACAGTATTCTTGAGGGAGGAGAGTGATGTGTGCTTTTATTTATTTATAGACCAGTGTCTCCTCCAGGGTTTAGCTAAGTTTTAATCACATTTTTTTTGCACAGGAACGAGAAACTTAGCCTGTTTGTTCCCAGTTTTTATAGCCAGTGGTGGGAAAATAACCACTTATTTCAGAGGTTCATATCTGTTGCCAGTCCAACCCCTTCTTTTCAGACAGTGAGGTGTCTTTAATGATAACCTTTTAGATTTACCTTTGCCTGTTGTTTTAGTGTTGGAAAAGCTGTACAAATGTAATTTGGTTTTTGCTTTTCTCCCACTATTTTTTGCTACCTGGAGGTTTATGGTGTTCACCCCCATTTTTACTAGAAGAGGACCTAGTCAATTTGATTTTCTACTAAGGTATCTGTAGGGTTGACAAAATTTTTGATCTTCCAGTGGGGCTCTTTCAGACTTCAGGTACCTCTTCTGAAGATTTTTTTTTATCACATACCAGAATGGAATAAGAGGCTCAAGAGCAGTGCTGTGTAAAGGGCCCTGGGAATCCTGGTCGATGGCCAGTTGAATGTGAGTCAGCAGTGCCCTGGCAGCCAGGAGGGCCAGCCGTGCCCTGGGGGGCATCAGGCAAAGCATCGCCAGCCGGTCAAGGGAGGGGATTGTCCCTCTCTGCTCTGCGCTGGGGCAGCCTCACCTGGAATATTGTGTGCAGGTTTGGGGACTGCAGTATAAGAAAGATACTAAGCTATTAGAGAGTGTGAAAAGGGGGCCAAGAGAATGGTGAAGTGCCTTGAGGGGAAGCCTTAGGAGGAGTGATTGAGGTCACTTGGCTTGTGTAGTCTGGAGAAGGGTAGACTGAAGGGGAGACCTCATTGTGGCCTTCAACATCCTCATGAGGGGAAGTGGAGGGGCAAGGACTGATCTCTGCACTCTGAGTTCTGGGCGGGGTTTAGGTTGGATATCAGGAAAAAGTTTTTCACTGAGTGTGCTTTAGCACTTGAACAGGTTCCTCGGAGGAGTGGTCACAGCACCAAGCCTTTCTGAGTTCAAGAAGCATTTGGACAGTGCTCTCAGGGAGATGGTGGGTTTGTTGGGCTGTCCTGTGCAGGACCGGGAGTTGAACTTGGATGATCCTTCCGTGTCCCTCCCAATTCAGCACATTCTATGGTTCTATAATAGTGCCTTTCCAGGGTCAAGCTGGGCTTCACATGTTCTTCCCTGCTACTCTGCAAGGGTGCAATTTTGCAGCTATGGAAATAGCCAGGGTGACTGACCACCTTGCAGGCAATGCTCTCATCCTTGAGTTTGTCTCATAGCAGTTGCTGTGACTGTCCAACTGCTCAAGCTCAGCACGTGGCCTGATCCCCTGGCACCCCTCTGATGCAGTGAGGTGGGGGAAGGTGGCAGAGAACCAGCTTTATTGGCCTGGTTCCACTGAATGGTACCCCTAGGAGATCCTCTGCTGCTCTCGCTTGGCAGCTTTCTGGCTTCTGCGTGCTGTTGAGACATAGCAGGAGCAGACAGAAATGAGAACTGAGCATGTTATCTTTGTATTTGAAATAGCATAATTTGAAAGCAGATTATGTTTCTCTTTGATGGGTAAATGACCTAAAGTGTATTAAAAAAAGTTATCCCACAGTGGATTATCATGAAAAATATTTAGCCATGCAGGTTTTTTTTAACAGCATGCAGCTGTGCTGTGTGGCAACATGGGACAGAATGGGAAGACTAATATTTTATTTATTTGAAATTACTACAGGGAGAGGGGATAAGAAGTGAAAGGTGTTATTACCATTTATCTCTGGGAGTGCCCACACTTTTTCACCTCTCACCCTCCTTTTCCTGAGAGTGGTGATGGTTTGGTAGTCACAGCAGCTTGGAACCTCAGTTAAGAGTTCGTATCCTCAGGACAGCAAGTAGTGCTTTAGTTAATAAGGAGAAAAGGTGAAAGGAATAAAAGGTGGAGAAGGAAGAAGGGAAGTGGCTTCCTATGCCATAATTTCAAAGAAAGTATACATACTGAATCATTTGCATATTACATGTTTCTTGTAGGTCTCCAGTCCCCAGGCTAAATAAATCACAGTCCATGGTTGAAGAACAGTATATCATGCTGTGTTTCGTTTTGCTGAAAAGTGTTCCTGTATGTTTAAAATTTGATAATGTTACTCTAAGTTTATTATTGGCCTTTAAATACCATGGGGAAAAAAGGGAAACTGATTTATACCTGGTGGAAAAGTTTGATAGTTTTTTGTCTGGTAGGTAATGTCTGTTTCTTAGATAGAAGCCCAGATGGGAGTGCCAGTGAGTGGTAATGTGTACTGCTTCATTTAAAGTCATATGTATGAATGCATATGCATTCATAAGTATTTATTTATACATATAAATAAATATTATATTATTTTTCGATTACTGCTGTGTCAGAGAAGACATCTTTTGGCTTTTTTTAGTCCTTTCAGACTAAAGGAATAATTCTCTGCATGTTACTGAAGTTCTGCTAACTGGATTTGAAGAATGGAAGAGGAGTGATGCCCAAACTTAGTTTTCTTCTTCTCATTAACCTTTTTTTTTGATTCCTTAGCAATTCTGTATGTTTAAAATGTTAAATATGCAGTTCTGGGGTAAGAGAAGAGAGGGATCACAGGGAATATCTGATTTATGTCATTCTGCAGTACTTTTGCTATGTCACCTCTCTGCGATAAGCACCAGCGAAGGTAGTGGCATACTATACCCTTTTTGGAAACTTGCTATCATCCTGTGCTCAGGTTGTATTTGATCTTTGTAGTTATCTGCTGTTTTACTTGTGAATTGTGGAGTGGTGGTTCATACTTGTGTTCTTCTTTACTTTCTTTGAAGCTGTTTAATGTTTATTCTTTAGTCAAGACCATTGAGTCTGAACTGGAAATTTAGACAGTATGACCAGTTCTAAAATTACATTGCAGTCACCTGCTGACCCTGGTGATCACTTAAGTTTTAGGAGCAGAGGATTAAGAAATAGGCTATATTAAATTTTCTGTTAAAAAATATTACATCTGTTGTGGACAGTATAGCAATGAGTATATTAATAGGCCCCAAGAGAGCAGAAACATGAATTCCTGGGGTATATGATACCTTGATGTGGAAAAAGGGTATTTGAAACTTTTCCTGGTAGTGCTTGGCTTGTGATGATCCACAAAGGACCTGTCATTCAGAGCTGCTTTGAGAAGTATCATAAGGTTTGTCTGCCAGGTGAGCTTACATTAACTTCTGGCCACAGGAAACATGTGAGGCATACAGAGGAGATAGGTGGTGGCTTAGAGTTAAGAACCTGGTGCAAACTTTTTAAAAACAGTGATGTGTAAAGCATGAAGAAGCTTGAGAATGTGAAAGGGAGTGAAGAAAACTTGTGACTCCTTGCTGTGAAACAACTTTGAAATGCCTAACTAGCTTGGTATGTGAGAGCTGCTTGAGCAGCAGAAAAAGTTCAGGGAAAGCATAATTTAGGTATGGAAATGAAGATATGTGATTTGCATGGTTACAATAGGGCATATTATAACATTTGTCTTTTCTACAAAATACTTTGATGAATCACACATGACTAGGAATGATTATACTACCATGAAGTATTGTGAGGATAAAAAGGATCCGTGAATCATAGTGCAGCTGGTAGTGTAGAGTCGCCTGGTTTCACAGTTCTGTTATTCAGGGGTTGATGGCTAAGAAGAAATATTCTGAGTACTGTTTTTCTTATGTACATTTGTGCTTTAGCAGCATTTAAAGTATTTAAATACCTATAATTATACAGTCTGTTCCCTAACTGAACTCACCAGTACAATGATACCTTGCAGTACCTACATGAGGAAGTCCGGAAAAGAACAAAACTGATTTCTGTTGCAGAATCTGTCTGCTCTGAAAGATGCTTCCTCTCAACTGCAGATGAAATTTACTGATGCTGGGATGCTTTCATTAAGCTGAATTGTTGTAGTAATTACAATTAACATTTACAAGTTGAAGTGCTTTTGCATATTTATTGAGTTCTGTCACCTGAATTCGGACAAGCTCCCCTCTAACTAACAACCTTTAACCACAGATTTTCATGTCCTTTCCTCTTTGGTGACTTCTTTGTGGCATCAAGTACAAGGACTTGTGTGTTTTTCATTCAGCAGACAGAGTTCAAATAGTGCTACTGAACCATAGGTTGCATTTTAGCATTGTGGGTAAAGCAGCGTAGCTGAAACCTGCTACTGAACAGATTTGTCATCCCTCCCCTTCCCCTGCCTGCACACTTTTCCTGTACTGTTTCTGTTAAATCTAGTGACCTGTGGCTGGACAGTCAGCCTGTTCACTGCAATAATCCAAAGGGAAACTAACAAAAAGAAATTAATAACCTTTTGACCGAACAATGTTGTCCAGTGTGTGGATGGTCCATGGATCTGACTTGGAGGAAGAGGAAATTCGTGACTGTCCTTTTTAGTGATATACTGTCATAACTGTGGAGTAAGCACAATATAAAACTCTCTATGAAGGTATTTTGCCTCCCTTGATGACTTGTGGAGGTGTCACTCTTTCGTGTCCAAGCTCCTGTCATTATTACGTGGGTGAAGAAGTACTTGGTATGTGTGAATTACAAGTGAGATCCTTCAGAGGAGTGAGATGTTGTTAGTGTTTCTCTATCTGAACCTCTCCTTCCTGATTATTAAAAATCCATTATCAGTTATTTTCTTGAGTCTAACTGTGTTGGTCGCCATAGCTAGAGGAAAAAGTCATGTGCTATCCACAAAGAAGAGGCACAGTTCAGGGGACCTACAGCGAGAGCTGGCCTTTGAGTCATCTTGCTTTACACTGAGGTATTTTGTTTCCCAGTATTTAGAAAAAGTGCAACATGCCTAACATGGGAACAGCCACAGAGGAAAACATTTTACTGTGTCCTGTATGGAGACCAGTTTAGAGATGATAACCAGTGGAGTGTTACTCCTGGACTCCAGTTGTCAGTGACCCTGACCTGGACTTACACATGGACCACTGGTTTAATAGCTGCTAAAGGACCTGCTCTCTGTGAGTGTACATTATCCGTGTTGGAAGCTGTTGCACTTTGTGCTCTCTGACAATTGGTGGCAACAAGATCTGTATTTTACTTACGTGTCTTGTTTACTTAAATGCATTTATTCCAGATTTTCGTTGGTTACTCTCTTCTTTTTCTGTGATGATCAGTGACTGGTGGTTCATCTGCCTTTTTTTTTGTACCAGTCCTGATTCTATAGATGGTTTAGCTGTCCTTTTTCAGAACTCAAAAGTACTTAATCTCTCTTTGTAGGGGATTCACTTCCCATCTCTTCTTATTCTTATCACCTTTCTTTATGCCTTTTAAGTTCTACAGTGCCTGTTTGAAACACTGAGCAAAGGAGAGGGGTGGTGCCACAGCTGCCTAGAATGCTTAAAGTTTATATGCTTGAGTTTGTTCTGTGGCATAATAATGTTTTGGGTTTTATTCTTTCCTTAATCAGTTGTAACTTTGCGTTTGCCTGTTGAATATCTGCTGATCACTGAGCTCATGTTTTCATAGGTCTGTCCATAGTGACTCCAAGAATTCTTCCCTGAGCTGTAGCTAATTTAGACTACTACTATGTAGTTAAGTATGCATAGTTAAGGTTATTTTTTCCTCTTTACATTTATTTGCACTTACTGATGTTGACTTTCTTCTGCCGTTTTACCAACTGGCTACTCGGTGACAGGAGTTTCATCAACAGGATTTTGTACATATGACTATTCAAATAATTCAGTACAGTCTGCACTTTTTTGCTTATTTGTCTGTATTGGTTCTGGATGTATATTCCTTATTTCTTGTCTCTGCTAGTGTGGCAGAAGAGTTCATGATTACCAAGAAAATGGCAGTTGCATGTGCTGTGTTGTGGCAGGGAACTTTGATGGATTTTTACCAGAATGTCTTGCTGAAAAAGATTCTGATAGTGTTATAATGTGTACGCCTAAACAGGTGAATAGAGAATATGAAGGTTGTTGCTAGAAGTCATGGGTGTAATTATGGTTCAGGACATGATGTGCGAGAAATCTAGTAATAATAGCAATCGCTATACTGAGATTGGCCAGCATCTTTAACTTTTTTGAGTGCATTTTAGTCAGTGTATCTGTTCTGGAATACTCTGAATCCCTCTTCAGGTTCCATTAACTATATTAAACAGACTGCCATTGCCTTATAGTGGAGGTGCAGATACCCTCTTATATACAGACATGCACAACACAGAGACCTTTAGGACCTGAAATGCAACTAAAACATCTACTTTGTGAAACATCACTCTAACCATAAGCTGTAGTGTTTTGACTGTCATTCTGTTACATTTTTTTTTTTTTAATAAATCTTTGGATTTATTCCACTTTATTTCAAGAGGAACGTGTTGTTTCTAATGACATTAAATACTTCAGGTTTTTTTTGGTGTGGAACAGGGTTAAGGCAGTCTTGAGTCAATACTAACAAACTAAGATTGGCAAGTTCAGATGGTGAATTGATAGAGTCAGTTGTATGCTAACACACTTAAAGGCTAAGTACCGTAACACTGGGAAGATTTTTTTTCTCTTTTATATTTCAAATTTTCCTGATTTTTGTGGAATGCTAGTAATCTAAAAATATAACAGGCTGAATAAAAAAAAGTTGTAAAAATTATGGATATGATATGTGGAAAACTGCTTTTCTGTTGTTTGCCTTATTTGTTATTTAAACATCCAAGGCTACAGTGACAGGAAGATAATTTCTCTCCTTAACGGGAAGCATATTAGAACCGTGAATGAAACATCATATCATTGTTTGAAAGTCTGTCTGTTCTAGAGTAGGACAACTGATGATGTATTTGATCAATCTTTATATACCTGAACAATGCCAAATAAAGTTTCTTTGGGAACTCCAAAAGGGAAAAAAGTTGAACCTTCTGTACCTGAACTTTTAATCTGAAAGAAGCTCTCTGTGGTTTTGTACCATTTTCTGCTCATCAGCATTCAACAACACTGCAGGATAGAGGGAAAATACAGAAGCATAAGAAAAAGATAAAAGGAGACTTGGAGCAGAAAAGATAAATGACTTTGCTGTCAGTGCACTATAATGAAAATCAACTCAGTGCTCGGCAATGCGCAATTGCCCGGTATGGCTAACCCCAGACAGTATTTTAAGTAAAACACGTTCCTTTTGTATTTTATTCTTTTATTTATATAAAGATAAATTACTTTGTTATTAGTTGATTGCAGGGGAAATAGATGTCCTGATTCTGTAAAACATGAGTGTGACTTCCATGTTTAGTCCCTCTTCAGTCATTGGCTTTGCCAATAATGGAATTTTGTTGGTGCCACCGTAAGGTCCATTACAACCCCTCTTAGGCTCTTTGGGCTGGATATTGAAAGGATTCTGCATCTAGGATACATTCACCTTAAAAGTGTAAAGCAATTATTTGTTTGATAATGCACATGAAAGATACGTAGGAGTTAATGAGCTGCTAGGCTCAGTGTTAGTGTGCTCACCTTTGCTCACAATCTTTGCTGGCTTGGCAGGCATTGGCTGGGGGGGGATTGTCCTGTGTGGCTTCTTTCAGTAGACACTCAGTGTGGCTGAGCTGCTGTCTTCCACCAGCTCTGACAATACTGTCGATGGTGATGACTGGAGGTGGTGATTCCCAGTGGGACCAGCTAACCGCTCTCTATGGTTTTATACTTTTGTGTTGGTGTTTTCTTCCTGAATCCCTGAGCTAGTGATGATGTCTAGATAATCTTAAACTATGTAATTTTCATACTTTTATCTGCCTTCAGACTTTCTTGTAGCTCTTTTTCAGTAATTATACAGCTAGGTAATACCAGAGCTGGACCTTGGCATGCAGGCTGCTGAACCTTGGGGTGGTGAAAGCAGAGTTATTATTGATGGTTTTATACTGTAGTGGTGTATCTATATGACCAACTTACACTGTAGTAGTAGTAGTAGTAGTAGTAGTGAAAAAAGTAATTTTGGCAAACTTAGCAATTTCATTTTCTCAAAAGAAATAATAAAAGTATCTTTTCTGTTTTATTTTCAAATAATATTAGTGTTTCAAGAATTTTCTAAAACAGAATTAGTTTTAGAATATGTCTATACTGGAATCAAAACACAACAACACTGGAATCCACAACAGCTTTGAAAGACTTTTGCAAACTTGCATTTTGTTCCCGATTGGATCTGACAATGTATTTTTAATGAAATCTTGAACATCTGCAAACTGTTTGCAAGCTGGAATTTTCATTTTGAATAGCTGACTGTGGAATCAGACTCTGTAATCATGAATGCTGTGTCTCCACAGTACCTAATTGCAGTATAGTAATATAATAATCATAATAATAGCAATAATGAATTCCCTTGTCTCCCAGTTAAAACTCAACATTCTGGATAGCATTTCATACTAGTATAGTGGGCTATTGGCTGTTTATCATGACTCAAAAAGAATGCAAATGGCCTCCAAATACCTTGCAGAGCTAAAAATACACTTGTTTTCTGGGTTGTTCCTCTGCAGCTTCTTCATTTCAATAAATGAATCTTGGAATACACAAGTGTGCAAGATACTTGAGAACCAGAGCTCTTTTTTCTCTTCAGATTAGGTTATAATATACAAACCTACTGGGAGCTCTGGTTTTGGGTCCACAGAATGACCTTGATTTGCTGCTAACTCTTATCACAATGAGACAGAAGTGTTCACAGGATGTTATAGTTTCATCCATTCCTGTACTTTCTAAATATTTGTGTGGATATTGAGTGTTGTAGCTTTTAAGTCCTTGAATACATTCCTATGAATGCAGTGAAATGTACGGCTAGGAAAGGTGCTGGTATATAAACTAGCAGGGATAGTTAACATGCCCACTAAGATCAGGTGTAGAGATACCACTGATTTAAATGGAGATACTATCACTATACATGGTGATCATGCTGTGGAATGTGGGACTAAATGCATTGCAGATCAACTCTTCAAACGTTGCAGCATTCAGTGTAGACAAACCTTTGAACTTGTATTTACTTTCTTGTCTTGATTTTCTTCTTAAGCCGTGGGGCCAAAATGGCATGAAATGCTATCACATCTTTTCCTTACTGTGCTTATTGACTTATGTGAGCAGCCTTGTAACCTGATCTATTTCCATAATTCCTGAGCCCTCAGTGACCTAGGATTTGGGGTTTTTTTCCAAAATATCTGCACTTTCTTGAGTGTGATGAAGGTGCTTTGGTTTTTATGAACTGAAAGGCCACCATCAATTAAACAGATTTTTTTGACATTCATAGAGCTTTCAGAATGCCTATTGCTTGAGAGCCTGAAAAGCCCTTAGCCGTCTTAGCAGAAATGACAGTAAAAGTCAACATTCAGACAAGAGTCCTTTCTCAGGGTCTTAAGTGGGTGTGCTTTGAAGAGTGTACAAGTGCATCAGTGAAACTTGGGTCAGAGAAGATCATTGGAGTGGTCATTTCTGCTTCTTAAGGGTCTGTGTTACGGTGTCCAGATATAGAAAATAATGGAGAGGAATGTGGAGAACAATGGCTGTTCTGCTGATTTACAGCTACTACACAGCTTATATTTGACCGCATTCCTGTGTTAGCGTAAAATGAATGAAGCACATCTGTTCTTTTTAGGGAGAGATGAGTAATTCTCAGTGGAGTACAGTGCAAGTACAGCATGAGGATCCCTTAATGGGATCTGGAATGGCAAGTGGGATAGCAGTGTCAGCAGAGTATTGTGTCCCAGGTCACGTGCTGTGTTGTAAGTCAAGGTTTATTAGGTCAGACAAAGCTCTGCCTCTGCCATACGTGTGTCTCGAGCAATGCTGGGTTGTGAAGTGCAGTGATGCTGGGCACCTGCTAGTTCCTCTATGCCGTGCTCTGCTGCTAAGAGGAGCTCTCCTCACAACCATGATTCAGACTGCTGATGAAGTGGCTCACATCTCCACGTGTCTTCTCCTTCAAAAGCTTACCATTTTCTGAGCTCACCACCTACAGGCCTGCAATGATCTTGTGGTTAGTTTGGGTTTCTTATTTTGAGAATAATGAGGCCCTTTTATTTTGTGAGGAAAAAAAATCCAGAGATGAAGTTCTCTAATGATTGTTTAACATATCTGTCTACTGACTTTTTTTTTCCTTTTTTTTTTTTTTCATGAGCAAGCTGGGCAGTGGTCAAATGCAGCTGTAAAAGTCAGAAAACCTGTTTGAATTTGTAAGTGTAATGCATGGAGGTGCTTGGAAACAGCAGCTGGCTGGGTAGCATTTGGGAGTCTCTGAAGTACAGCAGCTGAAGGTTCGCTGTCTTGTAGCCTTAATCCCTTGGGGTGCTGTCAATGAGACTGACTGGTTCTTGAAGCAGGGAACATTTTAATCTTTGGCCTTCCATTTAAAAATGAGTAAGTCAGCACTGTGAGCGTGCAACATTGCTCCTCCCTAGGATTTCTTTCTTCTTTCCTCATCTTTTTTTATCCCTTTTCTCTGCCAAATAGGAAATGGCATCTTTGAAGACCCTCATGGGAAAAGTGAGTAGGTATTTTAGGGGCAGCAGCCTCTACTTGAGAGCTTTAGGTGAAACTGGCAGCAGAAGATTAGTCAGTGATATTTCAACGAATTTTTTTCTCAGAAACTTCTGGTAGTGGTTTCCTTCACAGACTGATCTGAAGAGTCTCAATTTCTTTATAGTTTAATTTTCTCAGCCTGGCTCCTTCAGTCCCCTTCTGTTTTTAATAGTCTTTCCACATCCCTTTGACATTAGTGACAGTTTGCCTCTTAAAGAAATGAAGTTTTCAAGCTTAGTGATTCCAGTCTTCACTGATACTTTGTTGCACATAATTAAGAGTACACACATTGCAGGACAGAATCTTCTCTTCCATTGTTCTGCCAACAGCACTCAAGTACCAGAAGCCTTGGGATAAAGGATATTTGAGATCCTGTTCTGATATGCTAAATCTAGAGAAATCTTCCTTACAAAGTTCTCTTTTATCCTTTCCAGTGTGTGTATCCTGTGGAAGCTTCCAGAAGATTTTGCATTTTCTTGTGTCAGTACTTGCTGAAGTGCACAAATGCTCTTACTGCCCTTGCACTGTTGATATTGCTGTAATAATTGTTCTTAATGCTTGTTAATCTGCAGATCCTCCAGTTCTAGACACAGTTTATGCTGTGGGTAGAGATATGACTAGAGCAAATAAAGGCTTCCATTTTATAGGTTTACCTTGCACTGTGCAGTCAGGGTATGTCTCCAGAGAGGGAATGCTATCTTACACTCTAAGAAGTGTTAAAAGAGAGAGTCTAATGAAGCTGTTATATTGATGTGAGTGTCAGCTGGAAGCTAAGCAGGGGAATAGCTTTCTTCATCAGCTAGGAAAAGAGAAGGAACGACTATTGAAACAACAATGATCTGCTCCACTGTCAGCGAAGGAACGTATCTGTGCAGTCTGTTTTATTATACTAGGAGCTGAAGTAATGATTCTGGTAAAAATGCTTTTGTCTTCCTATTTCCATAATTGACATGCTATTTAAGACTTAAACCTTTAGCGTGAGTTCACTTTTGCCTGCAGTGTGACCATCATGCTTGGTACCCAGGTTTCAGAAAATTTTGTCTGCTTTCCGTCCTTCCATAATCCATTGGACCCTGTTGTTGCTTTATGCTAGTTAGCTTACTGGGGAAGAAATTGCACTGACTTTTTTTGTAAGAAAGAGTTTTAATCCTGTTTCTTAGAAATGATACTGTCCAAAACACACTATTTTAATCTCTAATGCTAACCAGCACATTGATATGAATGGTCAGCTCTTATCAAATTGTTTTGCTTTAGGAAACTTGTGTGATAGTCATCCAGACCTAGTTTAACTTCAGCTCGTTAGCTGACTGGCTGGCTGTTAAGATGTAGACCAGATGCTCTGTTTGAGCTGTGACTGATGAGAAAGCGTTGTTAGTAAATGGACCTTTTCTGTAGGCAGGCAGAGGACATCACTGATTAACTCACATGTTCCTAATAGGAACTATGTCCTAAGTAGTGAAGGTTTTAAGATGAGGAAAGTAATTTGAACAACAAAATGTGCAAAGATATCTTTTCATAATTATAAACATTTGAGGATGTCATATATTGGAAGGAGTTTGATTATTAACCCTGCAGTTAAAAATTTTATCGTATTTTATTTTAATTTAGCAATACACATAGTAATGTGTGTTCAGTAGATTAAAACCACTCATCCCATTTGTATATGTCAGAGTACTTGAATCTTGCAGCTTCTTCTGTCTTAAGGTACAAAAACCTCTGCTTGCCTGTTCAGATTTTTTGTGTATGTATAATCTGCCACTTTTTATCTGTATCTCTGCTGACTTGTGCTTAGGTGGTTAATCACTGGTTCCTTGTTGTGGCCTTGATCTTTCTCAGATGGGAGTACTGAAATAGAAATAATACTCTAATTGATTCAGTTCTTCTATTTTGCTTTCTCTGTTTATAATTGTAATTTGTCTTTGAAAATTTCTTCTTCTCTTTTAGTTCTCATGTTTTATGCTGAGATTGGTGTTCTCAGAAGGGGGCTGGAATCCTTCCAGTTGAAGACATTGATGACAGATAGCTGCCTCTTTTCTAATTTATCTTCTTTGGCTGAAGTGCTCATTCTGTCCCTGCTTTTGTCAAAGGCTAGATGTGCAAAAGTGTTTGAGTATTATTACCGCATTTAGCTTTTTCTTTCCTTTTTATAGTGTTCTGTCAGTTTGGAGGTTTTTTAAAAAACATTTGAAATACTGGTTAAGAGTCCAAAGCACAGCTTTTAATGAAGCTTTGTAGTGGATTTTAGTGTGTGTCCATAAAAAAATTTTGATTTCTTGTTTCCCTATTTAATGGTTTATGGTTTTTGTTTTCACTGGCCTAATTGTTTCTCTATTTGCTCTGACAAGTTTTTAGCCTGAATAAGTTCTCACTGTTAATATGGTTGCTGCTTTTATTGGTGTAACCTGGTTTTGGTTGTGTTATGAATTTTATACCAGTCAGAGCACAAAATTTCCTATGGGTGTATTTTTCTCCCTCCTAAGGGCCAAGTACAGTTTTTCACAAAGTATTGTGGGCTTAATCCAGCACAGTGCAGACTTGTCTACAAAGTGCTGGCTTTCCTCAATGCCAACAAGTTTTAAAGAGTACTTTAAAACTCAGCACCATAGAGCACTGGTCTGTTTACCTTGTAAGCAGTTTTGCTATTACATGTAGCTCACAAGATACTTTGCTGTGTTCCTCTTGCTGATCACTGCTGTTATAAGCTATGCATTGAGTAAATGCCTTTGAGCTCACAGTTGAGCTGTGCTTCTGCTTCACTTTTCTTGCTTCTCTTTTTTTATCACAGATGTATTTTTTTTCCTGATCCTGATGAAGATCACTGTAAACATATGATGAGTATGATGCAACATATACGTCCTGGTTTTCACTAGTATACCATATACTGTGGTTTTCACTGTGGTTGTGCTGAATTTGTATGAACCATAGAAGTTCTGACGTGCCCTTGTGATCATCTTTGGATGGTCACGTACAGTCTGTCTCTATCTCTTCCCAGCTTTTTTTGTTATGTTCTGGACAAGCGCATCACTTTACTTAGTAGCTATTACTTGCCTTCAACCAAAACTAAATAGTCTCAGCCTGGTAGCCACTTGACAAAAGGTGTTATTGTAGGAATGGGGTGGTTACTCTTACATGAGTCAATGTGGGGAACTTCAGTTTTCAGAAGGCCTGAGTTAAGCAGTTTCAGGGGTACAGGTCTACAGTGTGGAATGAAGTTTAGGTCTGGTTTTTGACAAACGTCACTGAGGAACCTGAAAACAGGATTTTTCAGTTTTTTTAAAAAATTTGTTATAGAAAAGGTGCTGTTTTCCAGAAAATGTGTTTTAGAAATAGTAATTTGATGATTTATGATGAAAAGGTGATTTATCAGTTTGGGGCAATGAGGATGTTCAAGTTGTATTTCTGGCTCTTTTTCAGATTTCCTTCCTGATATTAAGCCCATCTTTTTGCATCTGTCACTTATAAAATGAAGATGATAACAGTTCATTTTCCTCATGTTTTGCCTTTTACTCTTTAGACAGGAAGATTGAGAATAACAAACATCTCTTGCTCCTATTTGTGTAGTCAACTAAGCACAGGGGAACTTTGTTGTCATATTGACAGTCTCTAGACGCTGCCGAAATACAAATCAGCAGTTACAATGTTTTCATATTATCATTTCAAATAGAATCACTGGAAGGTAACATCTGTGTGCTTGTGACAGAGCAGTCTCTAGTCAGGTAAAAGCAGGCATGCTGTAGGGCTGCTGAACATAGTAGGGCACTTGTTAGCACTTTATTTAAACTTCTGTACTTCTGTAACTTTTTTAAAATCCAAAACCAGGTGAAATATCATTTTTGAATGATGTGAATGCTTTAACTATAAAATAGTCAATAAATAGTACTTGGAATAAGAGAACTCAATCCAATCCCAGTCCAACCAAAGGAAATCAAAATCTACTGCAGATTTTTTTTCTGGAGGCAAAAGCCATTCTTAGATCATCTTACCACTGGGGTTGTGACGCAGAGCTTTTATGTGTAATAGGTAAATAACGAAAGTCTTTGTGCTTTGTTTCTTAAAGGTATGCTGATTTTTCAGCTTTTACAAAGAACTGGCAGAAGCTTTGACCACTGGGAATCTCAACTACTTAGACACTGAATTCCTCACAATAGCACTTCAGAAGAACTTGAACCTTCCTCCTAGGTTGAAGTTCTGCAATAACTCAAATTCTTCTGTAACCAGTCTGTCATGGTTCTCTCTTGCCTCCACAAATGTTTTCTCATACTGACTCTAGCACTGAACTGATGGGTGGCGAGGTAAGGAAGCTGGGTTACCTGGACACTACCCACCTGGTTGGCATAGTTAGCTGACTTACCTGGCTGACAGGTTGCTGTGAGAGGAGATGAACTCTAGTGTTGGTGTAATAGAAGAGTCAAGGCAGAATGACTGAGTATGTGGTGATGAGATTGTGGCACTCTTAGCTGGCTGAAATGGTGTCTGTAATTACATTTGCTCTACATTAGTTGTTAACATGTTCACTTTCTGTCCCTGAGCCATTTCAACAAGATGATACAGATTCTAAGTGCTCTAAATTAATCTTAATGGCAATGTGGTCAGTGACATAGCCAGTATTTTATTGTATGTCAACTGAGCACCGGTTGGATTTATATGTGAGTGCAGCTCATTAACTTACAAAAGTATTTTATGATCCAAGTTAGAAATTGTAGCATGTCTGAATGACAGTTTTGCCTCCTGGTAGAATATATTGCTGCACCTTTGGCTGGAGCAATCACATTTGTTTTGGTTCAGATGAGAAATTGATGAGGCAACTAGATGCTTGTCCTGTGTGGTTGTGTTTATTTAGAAAGGGGGTGCACGAAACTATTCCCCCATTCTCACAACTCTGAAAATACCTGAAAAATCTCTTTGCTTAATATTCCTCATTTGTCCACTGTCACCTGGAACCCCCTAAGTTTCTCTCACTTCTTTTTCCTTGAGGGTCATGCTGCAAGCTTTTATGCAGAACCATCTACTATGTCTGTATAAAGCCCCTTTCCCTCTGCCCTGCAGCAGCGTTTGGTCAACCCAGTGCTTGCATTTAGTTTCCTGAGGCATCTCTCTACTAGTATTACTCCCTCAGTGACCATTTCTTCCATATAAACTTTATTCTTATCGATGGCTTCTCTTATTTTATCTGGTTTGTTAAACCAGTCTTGAATGCACAGTCAAAGACGGTGTTTGTTGACTTTAAAAAAGTTCCATCCAGTCTCTAGCAAAACCATATTCTTGGAAAGTATCAGGTCATTGAATGCTCACTGGTTTCAGCTACCTTTAAAAAAATTCCTAAATTTATTAAAAAATTCCTAAATTTATTAAAATATTTAAGGCTCAGTGCAGTGCCATATGTGACTTCTCAGTTTGGAGTGATCTCCTTAAAAAGGTGAGCTGTCCCTTTGCTATTCAGTAAGCACATTTCAGTACCATGCAGTCTTTTTGAGTATTATCCATGATGAATAATGAATAGGAGATTGAAACAAGCCATTCTTCTGTCATTTCTTCCCATTATCACATTTAACTATGTTCACCACAGCAGATTTGATATTTCGCTACAGCTACCTGTCTTTTTCTCTCCTTCACTCATCAATGCTGTAAAATTTATTGAACATAGACAAAATTTATGGAGTTATGTGCGCATGTGAGACAGTCCAAACACATTCTTAGTGGAACCTGACCTGTAGCTTGTGTATATCGTGAAGTGTTATTTATTTTGAATTTATCACATTTAAAACCCCATTTGAGATGCAATGCCTTGTTTGCAGAAGTGACCCAGCCAAGACTGTTGGATCCAGGCATTTGTCTGCTATATTGAATGCATGATGTGACCATATCTTTATCTCTGTAACAATAATAAAAGCAATACCTGTGCCTAAAATAGTCATTGAGCAAAATAATAAGAGATCTCAGATTATCAAGTACATTGAAGCTTTTAGGTACAGAGGCAATGCATGTGTTTTTCAGCTGAGGGTGTCTCTTGCTGCTGAAGTATTACAGATCTTGAAAGAAGAGTATAAGACTATTTTATCCCCCTTTATAAAATTTGTAAGTGGCTGCTCTGTTGAAATGTTAGGGCCTTCTGTAACTATTAACATGTAAAGGCCTTCTGTAGCTATAATATGAGGTTAACTATGTGTTTAAAATTAAATTTGTGCATAAGCCCTTTCTGAACTGAGATTTTAAAATCATTGTGAGATGCCAGACATACCAGTGCTGGGCTGAGCCCATGGGTATGTCACACAGAGGACTGGAGTTAATTTGGAGAGGCCTCCCAAGAGCAGTGCTTTATGTGGAGTCTGCTGGCTTTGAGAAGGGGATTAAAGAACATATATTATTCCCAGAATGGCTTTGCTGGCACCAGTTGATGTGCAGAAACCTCTGTTTCGTGACAGGAAAGTATTCTACGCTGCTTTATAACACCTGACAGAGTTACTTTTAATTCTCTGTGAAGTAGGTGGGGAGGGTAACTATCCTTAATTGGGAAGTGAATTCTTATGGTGATACAAGGTTACCTAATCCATGCTTGCCTGAGGAAACAGGATTTGAGGTTGTTGGCAGACTTTTGCTCGATTTCCATACCCCCATTTTTTCCCATTCTGTTCAGACTTGAGTACATGTAGCAAAATGGACCAAAGACAGAAGAAAGGAGGAGAGGACATCTAGACATTAGCAAAACAGGTATATGGCATCCTTGGAACATTAGCCATGTTTGCTTGGAGAGATGCTGCAGTAGTGCTGACGTAGATGAGAGGTTCAACTCTCCTTTGGTTCCACAGGCCTATGTGATGTGGCAGCATTCAGGGCCAGGGAAAGGCTCTTTGTGGATGTGGGTACCTTTGGGAGTGGTTTTGTGTAGTGATGTGGGTGACAATGTCTGTGGTATCAGATGACGTGATTATATATGCATCTTCTCCCCTTCTCATTCTCAAAGCTGGCCTTGTACCTGATGCAACAAATGGTTACTGCTGTGTAACTTCTGCATCAGAGCCGTTTCCCTTCTATGAGACAGAAACGTAAGATCCAGTCCTGCCTCCCATGATCTGAACTATCAGTGGTCATGACCAAAGTGCAGCCATTTAAAGGACTTAATTATTATTATTATTGTTATTATTATTATTATTTTTCCCATGCAACTGACTCACAAGGACTGCTCGAGCAGGGATCTAAAGACATAGACTGTAGTCATGGTGGATGCTGTTGGTGAAGGTTGCCTTGGCTGAAGTGTTCCTAGCTTGGGGGCTGGAACAGTCATGTCTCCTGCCCCTGTAGTTAACAGGAGTCATTCAGCTGAAGTCAGCATGTGTTGTTTTAGGCTGTTAGAGCCCAATGAGGTGTCTACTTTCACAAGTCTTGCTAAAACAAAGGTGCACTTCATTCCTCTTCTTATCCAGTGAGCTGTGATTCCCTGCAGGGTCTAGGGGGAGACAGTGATGGCAATTGGAGGGGGTCTTAAAACATGGAAAAGATGGCTAAATGTTTAAAGGAAAAAAGCCTTGCAGAATGAATGCAGACTATTATATGTGATTATTGTCATCACATATAGTGTAACAATAAATAAACTGTAACAATAAAAGAATAAAAACATCTTAATATCAAGCAAGGTGATCCAGAAAGATAATGTCACTCTAAGAACAAAGGTTTCAAAGGGCATGCACATGTGAACTAGAAAGTGTCATAGAGAATAATGTCTTCAAGAGCAGACTTCAAATGTAGAAGTGCATATTTAATTCTAAAGTAAGTGGTGGGCTCTGGTGCTTCAGTCACGCAAACTTCTTACTGTAACATCCTGATTTCTGCCAGGTTGTCACCTTCCTAATTCCCTGGGAAAGCAGGCTGACAGGCTTGTGGGACTACTTGCAAAGGTTTTTAGTGCATTCTTCTAGTGCCACAAGGAGAGCATACTATGGTTCTCTCTGGTTTTCTCTTCTCTTTAGTGAATTCCTGCAGAGTAGAAGGTTGGATATCAGTCTCTTTGCAATTAGACATACCTAATAATGGTTTTTACTTTCTATTTCCATAATGACAAAGTTGAATGTATTCCATATTCCTCCTACCTGCATTGCAGAACTGTACAAACCCTTTGGTTTGACCTGAAGTATTTCACATACTGTGGAAAAATGACTGCAAGTTTTTCCTTACCATTTATATTGGGTCTGGCTGGAATGGAGTTCATTTCCCTGCAGCAGCCTTTACAGTGCTGTACTTTGCATTGGTAGCTAGAAAGGTGTTGATGACCCACCAGTGTTTTGGGTACTACCGAGTAGTGCTGGCACAGCATTAGCACTGTAACATTCCTTCCCCCTAAATCGAGAGCAAGATCCTGGGAGGGCACATAACCAGGCCAGATGACTCAAACTAACCACAGGGATATTCCATACCATATGATGTGAGCTCAGGTATGAAAGCTAAGGAAAGGAGGAGGAAGGGTGGGGCATTTAGGATGCTATGTGTTCTGAAGCCCTGCTTCCTGGGAGGTGGCTGAACACTGCTTGCTAATGGGAGGTAGAGATGAACCTGCTTATTTTCCTCTTGCTTGTGTAAATGCAAGCTTTCACTTCTGCTTTATTAAACTACCTTATCTCACCCTACAAATTGTTTTCCATCTTATTTTCTCTCCCGTCTGGCTGGAAAGGGGAGCAATGGAGAGATTTGGTGGGCACCTGGTGTCCAACCAAGGTAAACACAGTACACCATTCATCATCCCTTTCATCCTTTTCTCTTTTTCACATACTTATATTTTAATGCAGGAAAAAAAAAGGAAAAAAGAAAAAAAGTAGTGATTTTAAAATGTCAAAATAGAACAGTTCTACTTCTTTTGAACCTATACCTCTGTTTATTATGTGCTGAAATTATGACTAGTCTTTGGTACAGTGAAAACATTTTTAGTGAACGTACTATTCTCCAGAAATCAAGATAGTCGTTGCTATCTACAATTGTACTTGTCAGAATTTTACCCATTGTACCTTATATATAGTTACTAATACACATTTTTTTTGGAGCACTCTGAAGTAATAAGACAAGAAAAGCTCTTTTTTCTTTTTAAGTGCTAACTTTCTTTTTGCTGGATAATTTCTACCTTCTGTAGACAGGAAGGTTTTCTCATGCACTGTAGTTAATAACCTGACTTCAGTTAGGTGTGATTTGTTTTAAATACGTTGCACATTTCTTGGCATATATCACTGCTGTCCCTCACTGTGGGAAACAGTTCTCATTTCACAATCACATTCATCTGTTCTGGCAGCCTGGTATTAGAAATATTTTAAAATTTTCTTTTAATTATTTTATGTAACAAATGCTGAAATATTAAGAAAGACTACAGAAAATTTTCAGTATGTACAAATTGTTTGTAAAAGTACACTTTTATACAGCAAACGTTTTTGACCAACTATAAAGAAGTAGGCTACTGATCACTTACATCAAATGCGTGGAATTTAGCATACAAATTTCAGAAATGTGTGTGAAAGTTAGGGGCTTCAATTTCAGGCTTACAGATGC
Source organism: Anabacerthia variegaticeps (assembly GCA_035583185.1). Taxonomy (NCBI): domain Eukaryota; kingdom Metazoa; phylum Chordata; class Aves; order Passeriformes; family Furnariidae; genus Anabacerthia; species Anabacerthia variegaticeps. The sequence goes on from JAWWEW010000041.1 coordinate 35,971,446, forward strand.
CAGCCTTTAGATTGAACTCCAGACCAAGCTCCTTATGTTGTGAATGACACCTCAGAAAATGTCATCCAAAACAGCTAGTTAGACAGAATGTCAGAGATTGTGCCCTGTGGTAGCCCTCTGCTAACCAGCAGGGAGTTTTCTGAGGCCAGGAATGGGTCTGTGATGGTGTGTCTAAGATTCCTCCATTTCATGTGCAGTGGTTGTTCGGTGCAAGGCAGAAGCAGACCCAGTGTTTGAAGATAGCTGGCTGCTTCAGCAATACCTGTTGCCTCAAAGCCCCTGAGAGACCTGGGCAAAAACACAGGGATTTTCTGAACTGTATTCCAGCGTAGGGGTGACCTTGGTGTGAGCCGTCGAGCCCTGGCAGTCCAGAGTTGTTCTGGGCAAGCAGAGAGACACACAGGGAAACTTTACAGGCAAATAAAACTGTATTTAGTGTTAGGCAGGAGACAAATGAAAGTTTGCAGCATTGCGGTTTTTGAGCTTTGGTACCTTGGCTCCATCTCAGACACTATTAAGTGCCTTTTCTGCATTTGCCAAAAGACGCATGTTGTAATGCAATAAGTTGAACCTTGATTTTTCTTGTATCTACCTATTATTTTCTTCCCTGCTGTTGTCCTATTTGCTATTATGGACACATTTGGCCACTGTCAAATTGAATGATTTTTTGCATACTTGGTTGGCTGACTTTTTTTTTTCCTAATTTGCTGATACAGTCAACTGTGCCAGTAAAGCAATTATGCAAGATTGTGTATAAAGGTTTAATGATACAAAACAGTGTTCATCACAAATCTAATTGTGATTCTTAACATCCTTCCATAAACTAAAGGTTTTGAGATATTTGGATTAGCATTTCTGTGGTTAATATCTATTTTGTTAAAAAATACATTTAGTTTAGCAGATAAGGGAACATTTAATGTATATGCTACTGTTAACTTTGAAAGGAAGCAATAAACAAAAATAGTGATTTGGAGGGGTTCAGATAATGGTTTATGTGCTTTCAGGACGTGATTATAGGAGGTCTGCTTTTTTACAGATCTCATTAGGTTACACTGTTACTCGTTTTACCTTACAAGTGATAACTATGTATGGTTGATTGTGCACTGAGTCTAATACAGCACAAAGATTAAATGTAAAGATGGGTATTGTAATGAAGCAAATAATATCTCTGCATACTGGAAACAAAGAGATAGTAGGTTAAAAAAGAATTGACAACTACAGTTTTTGATATCTGGTTTCCACTTGGATAACAGAACTGGTTCAGGAAAAGAGCATTACAGGAATACTTAGTAATGCTTTCACTGAAGGCAAAAATCCCATTGGCTTTTCTTGGTCAAGAATAGAGTGTTTAGAAGCACTTTCCTTCATGTTTGGATTGATATTTTCTGATTTCTGCCCTAGTGCTTTCCTCAGAATCCTGGCTGGGATTTAATCCTACCACAGAAAGTATTACGATTGACATTCAGTAGAGTCATTTGCGTCATGTAGCTGTTGCGTCTTGTATTGCAGGGAAAGACCTTCTGCCACAGTCACTAGAGACAAAGCACACACTTCTTCCATCAGGTGGTGTATGAGAAGGGAAAGTGAGAAGCGGCTCTCCTTTCTATCCCTTTCTTGGTTAACAGTTGTTGGCTGTATGCCATGTTTGTACTAAGGAAGCATTAAGGACTGTAAGGATAGGAAAGAGGAAATAACCAAGCAGTGCTTTCTGCTGCCTCCTTAATCAGGGTCACACTTGAATGCTGAATTATGAAGGTGAGTCCTGTTCAGTTGGTTCATTCCCGGCAGGCAAATATATGAATTGTTTTAGACTGAACAGAGCAGTCTGTGGCTTGTAAAAACAGCTTTGATTTAGTGCTTTCTGAAAACAGAGGCCTGAAGCAGTCATGGAGGTTTCAGGAATGTTAATTGTTTGTGTACATGAATGAGCTTATAAATGGTTGTTTTTGCAGTCTTCCCAAAGCTCATCGAGGGTAACTGTGTCACTGCCAGAGAAAAGAAAAGAGAACGATTATTTCCTTTTCTTCACAGTCTACTAATGTTTTCAGGGCTTGATATAATGTGCCTTTAACAAACCATGAACTTTTCTCCTACTGAGTCACTGCATCCTGCCTACATTCAGTGTAGGCAGACAACCATTATACTAATCCACTCTCCCATCATATCTTTAGCAAACACATGTGTTTTCTTCAAATACTTATTTTGATGCGAGGAGTGTCAAGTTTTTTTATTTGGCAACACAAGCAAGTATGAGATTGTAACTTTTGAACTTTGTAACTTTAATTGTACTAGTTTTGGTTTTTAGCTATGACATGTTTTGAGAAATGTATGACTGTCATACTTGGCTTTAAAGGAAAAATCCTGCCATCTCACAGCAACCTTAGGATAACTCACCTCTGCAGGTAGGATAGGTTTAAAAGGCAGATGCTGAAATGACTGGTCTTTTGGTCTGTTTTTTTACAGGTACGGTTATATGCAAGGCCTGATGCAATCCGAAGAGGATCGGGGGACTATGCTCTAAATATTACAAGGAGTCTCATTGAGTTTTATGAAGATTATTTTAAAGTGCCCTATTCCCTGCCAAAATTAGGTAAGATTTCCCACAGAATGTGAAGTTCATCCAGAAACAAGAGATTGTCATCTGTTTTAAAGGAATTTTAAGACTGTAATATATTAGATTTCAAGGTAAGAAGTGTTTGGGTTAGTTTAGGAGGATCTATAAGGACTTTTTCCTTGAAGAGGAAGGGAAGACAATTTTTCCTTCACCAGGCCTGGAACTGAAAGGAGCAGGGAGCATGTAGTACTTAGTTAAACAGCGGATAGAGAACTTGAGACCTTTCACTGATACATATCTTAGTTTCTCAGCCTTAGATGGGGAACAGAAGTGAAAATATTTGTGGAGACTGGGAACCTGTAACAGTGCAAAACTGGGAGGTTTTTGTTGGTTTTTTTTATGGCTTTTTATGGTTTCTTAATGATGATTAAGTAGGCAAGCTTGTTGCTTATTGAAAGAATTGCTGTGAACTTGTTTTGCTGTGGCCCCATCAATCATCTTCCCTTTCACCACAATCAGTTTTTCTCTTACACACTTAAATACCTTACACTGTATTATTACTCCCTCCTTTCTTTGGAGCATGTTTGATCAAGATCCAGAAAAATCTATTGCTCATCAGCAGAAAGAGAGCTTGTATTTGATCCGAAGTGTTAGAGTTGAAACCACAGGTGATCCTCCCAGGAACTCAGGGTTTATTTCATTAAATCCCTAGCCTGCTGAGTAGCTTTATTAGACTTACAGGTAATGGTGTAGGAGATGGATAAAGTAATTGATGTTGCTAGATGAGGGTATTGCATGATATTTTTTTAATAAGTATGTTGTGACATTTATTTCTTGTTGTCTTCAAATTATGGGTTACAGGCAGTGTTCTCCTGGGGAAATATGCAGCTGGGTTAAGCATGGCATATGCCATGTTTAAGGACACACAAACTTTCTGTGTATGCTTTTATACATGACTTCAGGTGCGTAATGATGTTTTGTAAAGGAAGTTATAGACTAATAGGGGCCAAAAATTCAGAGGGGAAAAATAATCAAGAACTTGCTCCTGAATATAGAAGATTAAACAGAATGACTTGGGTTGGAAGGGACTTTAAAGATCGTCTAGTTCCATCAAGACATCAGAACATGCAAACATTATTATTTCAGGTAGTTTACTGAGTATGTGAGCTAGGAGCAGTAGTGACTGTATCTGCTTCAGAATATCTTTCAAAATTGCAACATATGGCCTTTAAAATCATTATGCTGTGATATATATTTTAAAAATATTTGATTGGAAATGAGTGTGTTCCAGTTTGGATCTTTTTGGAAAAGAACGGGAGGCATTGTCACAAGTAAAATTGTATTTTTTCATCAAGTATTTGCAGTGAAATTGTTGACTTAATAGGAAATACTGCTTGAAAACTTTAGCTGTTCTGTAGTGATACTATAGAGAATAATTTCAAAAGTTTTGTATACTACAGTAAGGTTAAATTTACTTAATCTAAATATAAAAAGAAAAGTTTGAAAACTCAGTGATGCAAATATTTTGAAATTGTTTTTGGCATGTGAATGCAGGTATTTTTGTTTCCAGTTCATCCGAACATTGGTTGTTATGTTTAAGCATGTGCTGGTGTCTTTAACATGAAAATTAAAGGTTAGGGACAGTAGTCTGGTAGGTTAATAGATGGACTTAAAATGGTAAAACTGTAGTCCATGTATGATAGTGATTTTGCAGTAGTATTAAAGAATTTTCTAAATGAAAAGACAAAACAACAGCAGTGACAGAAGTGGAAAAAGTATGTGCATCAGGAAGGTGCGTTGATACTGAAAATGCACCTGGGCTCTCTGAAGGCTTAGGACACTCACCTGATTCACGTCTGTCACCACAGCAAAGGATTGAATACTTTATTAAGGTTTTAAGAACAAAGAGAATATTTTTGTGGGACATTTTAGGACTTTTCCATTTCACTTCTAAATGTGAAAGTGGGAGTGAAAAATGAAGAATGTGCTTTGGAAAGCTGTTTAATGTCAGCATCAGTTTTGTAGAAAATGTTCTATTTCAAGCATAAGTGTTTTTAAAAAAAATGTTTTGTGTGTCGAGCTCTAACAAGAGTGAACTTAAGCAAATTCAATTATTTTGGTTGAAGGCACAATTTATGTTTACAAAATAATTCTGTTCTTGAAATACTGACCGGTTTACTATGCAGGTGCTTTACCAGCTACTGAGCAACACAGTGTCAGTGGTGTATGTTGGAGGGGCATGTGTGTTAGAGTTGGAACCACACGTGATCCTCCTTGGACAAAGTTGCTGCAACCTTTGGCGAGTGCACATTGGTGGGTCATGTTCAGCATCTCATCCACCAGCACCCCCAAGAGAAATACATTTCCAGATTTCTTAAAGTCTTTTTCAGTAGATTTGCTGTACAGTAATCTTTGGAATTTCATCTGATGTAGTTTCTAGGGTTTTTTTTTGTTTTGTTCTGTGTTTTTTCCCTTACAGATATGTTTCAGGTACTAATTACCTGGTTCATGCAAAAATTATGTGGTCTTGTTTTCATTATGCTGCATAAAATGCTTTGAAGTTGTGAATGCAAAGTCTCAGGAAATGATTTTCCAAGGGATTTAGTGAACGTGCTGCACAATGGAAGACAAGACTGGACCATTAATGTTTGCTCTTGGAGTACTTTTGGAGAATGAGATTCAGTTTTTAAAGCGTTTTACTGAAGAATTTAAACCCTTTCTTATGACGTAGAAAAATAGCACAGCCATTAGAAAGAAGAAGTTTAACAGGGGACGTTTCTGATTTTTAAAGGAAACTTATGGACCTGTGCTTCATTCCCTGATTGTTGACAGAGTATTTTGGTGAGAGAGACTGCTGCTGCCTGGTGCAGTGTGAGTCACTGTAGGCTTAGAATAAGAGTGTTGGGATGCCCTTGTATGTTGGCCAGGTGAGTTGCTGTGAGCACTAGTGATTAACTGTTCCCTTTGATTTACGTGCTGTTCAATGCTATGGGATATCCTGAGAACTCTCAGCTGCTGCTCCTGCTGGCCTCGAGAGGAGATACTGTTGGCCCATCACAGTTTCACTTATCCTTTTTTTTTCTAATAACTTGGAAATTCTCAGTTGGGGCTATCAGCCATGTTTAGGCAGCAGAATTGAAGACTATTTTCTTTGATCAGCTATTGAAAGAAGAATAATGCTTCTGTGCACAGAGGACTATTTGTTGATACAGAAACTTCCTACACAGAATGAACTGTGTGTCACTTCTACTCTGGTCTTTGAGGCTTCTATTTTGAGATTTGGGGTGTGGTTAGCATGGTGCTGTTGTGGTTGGTTGTTGTTGTTTTTTTGTTTGTTTGTTTTGTGGTGTGGGTTTTTTTTTTTTTTTAATTTCTAAGGTGTGAACACTTCAAAACAGCAACTGGTCAGGACACCAGGGGGGGAAATCCCAGCTGCAGCCATAGGGAAAAGCACTGTATTTTCTCAGAACAATGGTTTTAAATATGAAAAGGAACTGTGAGTTACTAAACTGAAACAAACTGCATGGGAAATCAATCCATAGTAGCATGTCAAGAAAGAAGGGGAAAAATAGCCACCACTTAGGACTTACTGTATTGTTCTAAATTATTTTTTAATGATAAACCAATTATTTCTTTGAATTAGTTTAATACAGCTCACAGTGGGCATTGTATCAGGTTTTGGAAGTTTGTCAAGGGTAACCTGATGTCCCTCTGTTGCCTTGGCATGACAAGCCTGACATTGTTTGCAGGAGATGGGTAAAGTTACGTATAGGAGTAAAGCAGCTTTGTATAGAATAAAGGTGAATGAGCTCTGGTGGAAATAATCCTCTTCTGAATGAAATCTTTTCCTTCTTTAGTTATTTCCCTCTCCTCTTAATTGTGATATGTATAAAAATCTGTACCTCTCAAATAAGGAAAGTGTTTAGACAGGAGCACTATTGCCAGTAGCAGTTCAGTCTGCCCATAGTAAAAAGAAGATGACCAAATCTGACAATGTCCCCACTGGCTACTCAGCTAAATCAGCTTCGCTTTTAAATGAGTAATTAAAAAAAAAGAAAAATAAAAGAGGGTGATGCTGTTATGAGAGGGTAATAGGATGTGGGACTGTGGGAGATTCCCTGGAAATGTCAGGGCTGTTTTTGAGCCAAGAGAATCCTTGATCTGAACGTAAATAGATTTTTCCTAAACTACTCTTCAGTATGTCATTTGAGCAATAGAAGGAGAAGTGGGTGCACTGACTTTCAGCAGTATCTATTCTTAGTTCTCTACCTTGTGAGAAACATAAATTTCTTCAGAAAATGATGCATTTTAGTATGAGTTAGAAAGAAAAAAAATTTCACTGCAGAGGTACCAGTAAAAGTATTCCTGTTGACTACAGAGAGAGGAAACTAATGTGGCTAGTTTAAATTTGATCTCTGATTCTTAGATGGCTAAAAAAGGAGATGAATGCTTTAGTAGAATTTATAAAATGGGGTAAGATCTTTGGCAGACACAGAAACTCCACAGAAATTATGGGAATCATCAGAAAGCTGTGTGAATTTCTACCTGATGTGAGACAGTTAAAGGCCTAAAAACACATGAATCCAAAATACTTTTTTAGATAGTTGTGGTTGAAGTAGTTTTCATTACAGCTTCTTTCACTTTGCTTGAGCAGAGCTCTCATCTCTGATTAGTCTTCTCCAGGGCTGCTAGTGATTGTCTTTTTGCTAGCTAAATCATACTGTTCTTGACCAGAAATGTTCACTTATGAGTATCAGGAGGGTAATGGTAGTACTGATTTCTCCTGCAAACTAGTATTGTGGAGGCCAGGATCCTGTTGACCATCTCCAGCTTTTGAACTCATTCTATTTTTAAGAGAGGTTACAGAACAGTTTTAATAGTCTATTAGATCTGACAGTCCATTGGGTTCATGAGAGACTTTGACCAGCAGCTGAAACCTTTTACATCAGCAACTGTAGCTTTGTCATAGAGGAACATATGTAGGAAAAAAAAGCTCAGGGCTTCCTTGCATCCACAATGAACTTCATGTTTGTATAGGCATCAGGAACAGTGGTTTTTATTACAGGATAGTCTATATGCCTTTAGGATACTGGGAGAGTTACTTTCTGTGCATGGTATGGCACTATCAAAGTTAATATGCTGACAGAGCTCAGAGCTGCATGGTGAAAAAACAAACAGTAGGCCTTCAAAAAAAGATAAATGAGAATACTGAGAATACTGTGATAGATTTAGATAGTGCTGAAGAAGAGAGGTTTGTGAATCCTTGGACAGTGTGTAGGAAGATTGTATTATAGAAGGATGTGCTAAACCAGGAGTTTTTTTCTTTTGAAAATTGTACTAGAGCATTTAGTTTGAGTGAAGTAGGTAATGTTGTCGGTCTGTATGAATTAGAGTAGCAAGGAGAAAGTTGTGGCCTTTTCTCTCAGAATTGAGATAGAAACCCCATACTCTCTACATCTGAAACAGTACAGCAGGGATACACAGTCTGCTCAGGTATATTGTCTTCTCGTGGTAAAGGAAATGGCTGTTGTTGACCTAATGAAACGTATAGTCTCCCTATGCAGTCTTATACAGTGAGAGCTGTTTAAACAGAACCTTCAAGAGAACTCTATATTCACAAACAAAACTAATGGAATAACAGTAACATGTTCATAATGGCACCATTTGAGTAAATATAAAAGACTGAGGAATTTCTGTAATTCTGGTTTATAGTCATATGACAAAGTGTAAGTAAAGATAATTTCAAGTTCAATTCATGGATGTTCCAGTTTTCATTTAACCCTGCAGTTTCAAGTGTAGGGCAGGGAGAAACAAGGGTACTGTGGTAACTTCTGCTTTTTCTGTCTTATGTATGAAGTAGAAGCTTTCCTGAAGGGTGAAGCTCTGTTATATCGAGGTATTGTGCTGATGAGGAGAAAAAAAAGTGGCAGATTAGAGTGTTGTTCAAACACAAATGTAGTTCACTCAAAGTTTATTTTTAACATGTATGATGTGAATACAGAAAAATTCTGTTATTTTTAATGAATTTTTGGTGTGAATTGATTGACAGGTAGTTTTGCATACTTCAGCAGCAGCAATATCTTTCAGTAGTATTTTCTTCTTGTTCAGCATTGTGGTTTTGGCCTCCCCCATTTGATTTTAAAAGTGAAGATCTATTTCAGGCTGGACTCAAAAACAAGTTCAAATGAGTCTAACAAGAACTGTAAATTAATACAATGGAATATACTTTCCGGTCCTCTCTAAAAACATGTGTTCTGTACCAGTTTTAGCTGTGCCTAGTGTTATGCTTGCTGAGCCCTGTAGTTGCTGTGTTGGCTATCCAGTCATGGAAGAGCTAATGTAATGACAAAGCCTATTTAGACTCATTTTTTGGAAGCGCAGTTTTATTTAGCCTGAAAGTCACAGAGCAACATCATTATAGCTTATTTCCTTGGTCGAGACAGGCAAGAAATCCTTAAAAGGCGTTTCTCCTGCATCTTTCCCTTACTGGAGTCACTTAGAGCTGTTAGGGTTTGCCTAACTCTTTGCCCTCCTTCTCTTAAGGTGAGCCTGATGTTCAAAGAGCTGTTAGCGACGTGTTTTAGGATACTTAGCTATAGTTTCAGAGCTAATCTATAATTTCTGCCACTTACTCGAAGTCTCTGGATTGCTGGGAGGATAACTTCCACGCAGAAGGGCTAAAAGGAGATTTTAACAATACTTGCATTATGTTGTTCCTTTTGCGGAGATAGCAGTTTTTTTCACAGCAGTTTTGAAAACACTGCCATCAGTTTCATGCTGATTATTTGGACTTTTAAGAATATGAGATTTTATTCATTTTTTTTATCAGTATCATTGCTAAACTTAAATGAAATGGAAAACCAGGGGAGTTCTATTGGTGTCTTGTTTCCCCCACCCTCCCCACGCCCCAAACACTGGAGAAACATTCCTGTTAAATCTCCATATTTTCAGTGTTAGAAGGATTGTACTCCTTTGGAGTACTTTGTTTTGCTCTCCAGATGGTATTGTGACAAAGTTTGTTTTCCATTAGATGCTGATTTGAGGGCAGAAAATACATTACTTTGAGAAACAGAAGTTTCAATAGGCAAAACTGATGAGAAAGCGCTTTGCCACTATCTCACTTAAACTGACTTGTATTTAATGTTACCTCGTTCACACACAGTGTAATGCCAAGATATGACAATTGCGTAATTGTCCCTACTAAGAACATTCTTCTTCTCTATGGACCTCGTGCCGTAAGGAACATAGATGAGGGAAGTACACATACAAAATAATCTATGCAATTAATATTCTTCCTAGTAAATGTAAGAGGTATGTATTACTGGTGCAGTGAGAGTTACAAAAAAGTTACTGCCTACTGAAAATGTCCTGAACATTAGAAATAGTTAAAAGTCTCTGTGTAGATGTATAAAAGTGAGTTTTCACATCTTTCTTCTGTACTGTAAAAAAACCCCTATAGATCCACACATAAAGAAGATACATTTTCATATATCAGTGAAGAGCATGAGGAGTTTCTTTCAAGAGATTATGACAGTGTCTTGAAAAAGATCATAACACATTAAAGTGGGACTTAAGTAGGCCAGAAATTTCTGTTCATACAAAAGAAGTGAAAAAATGTATGACTACAGAGCTGAATAAACCTATTGCTGCTGCCTAGATTTTGCTGGCTTAGTTATAAACCTTCCACCTGTACTAGCTAGTTTCTGTAAGCTGCTGAAATTCAAAGGGATGTATGTGCTCACCTTTTATTGCTTTTGCTTTTTGTAACTGAAAAGGTATCCTAACACAATGAATTATGCTACGTTTGCAGCTCCATGCCTGAAGCAACTTCATTTTTGCATTAAGAAAACCAATGATTTTCAGTGTAAAGATGAAAATATTAAAATGGCTGAACAACTTTCATTTGAACAAGTGAATTGTTACTGTACATCTTCCCCCCCTTCCTGCTTGCTGGCAAGCTTCTTAAAATGGTAAATGGACATTGAAAGTATCACTTAATAAAAATGCTGTGGAGATCTCTGGCAGGTGCTGCTAAACTTGCTTTCCGTGTTCTCTCTTGCTGTGTATGAATTCTCCTTTTCTTTTCTTCTAATTTAATTAAACACCATCTGCTTGTGTATTTAAACCACAACATTCCCTGATTCAGGATCAGTTCTGTGAAGACTGTGATTTCCTTCATCCTCTCTGGTTCTCTTCGATAACACTCCTAACAAAGCTGTCCTCATGAAGATGTATATTTGTCATAGCGATAGCCTACTTCAGAAAGTGTATTAAGCTCAAGCAACTCCCACTGTTCAACTAAAAAATATGTTCCTTGTCATATCCTACTCCTCACTGAAATTAAACTCGGGCAATGTTTTAGTCTGGAAAAATTAAGTTGGTTTTTCTCCTGGTGTATTCAGCTTTGGCACAACTGAGTGTAGTTCTGCTGTGGTATTCTACTGGGCAGTTGAACCCTGGAGTGGGTGGAAGTGGGAGGCAAGGGAAGAGATGCACAAAAGAATTTAGAAATGTATTCTGGAGACCTTCGTCGTAAGTTTCTGCAGCTGTTGCGGTCTCTCTGCAGGGGCTTAGATAAGTGTTTAGAAACTGTTTCCAAATAGATCCCGAGTTTGTGGTTTGTAACTGCTCCCCAAGCATTTTATCAATGGAGACTTAACCAGTGGAGTGGATCAAGCCAAAAGAGCTTCTGTCTGTATCCTATTCAGCAGGGAGTTTGCTCTATCACCAGTGCTATGACACTCGATTCCCTTTGAAAGTAATGATGTAAAAGCACAGGTAATATGACAGGACTTTAATTACACATGGTTATGTTTAAGCTGTGACTCCCAAGCAGTAACAGAAGTCAGTGGTTGACTTTCTCATATGAAATTGTGTGAGATGTTTCCATATTGTAATCACTGCTATCTCCTCACATGTAATGCATTCTGCAAATGGAAAAGCACCCCTGTTCTGTTGTCCTGTTTAGAGGCACAGCTGAAAGCCAAAGAGTGCCGAGAGGGGAAGGTAAGCGCATCTTTTGCTGATCAGACCTATATAAAAGCTTCACTTGTCAGATAGAATTTGAGTATGTGTTAAAGCAGAAGGCAGCTGGAACTTGCATCCTTTCATAATTAAAGTATTGATGATTGTTTCATGTGAGGGACGTACAAGCGGCTGCAATATTTCCTGCTTGAAATTGGTCTGAGAGTTGTTCTTCCTGAGGTGCACATTCTGAGGTGTGGAAATAGATACAACTTCACAAAACTGTCAGCTATAACTTAAGATACATAGAAAAATGCATTATGTGTCTTTTCACCGCTAATGTAAAAATGAATTCCAAGGCATCTCTTCTCCATATTCTTGAAATGTTTTAAGCTTTGCATCTGTCTTAAGGTAATCACAGGCAATTGAGTTTTATGAAGAAGCAGGCTGTTAGTAACAAACAGATGCATTAGAAATGCAGTTTTATGCTTCATGCCATCTCTAGTTTTTCTGTAGAAAATGTACAACATTTTCCAAGTGATTAAAAGGATCTGAATTGTGTAAGTCATGATTGATAGCAAAATGATCTAATGTAGCTCTTAATAAAACCTTCCAAATACAAGAATGTTGTCAGGTTGATACCAAAAGGATATTCAAAATCGCTCTCAGGCAGAGTAACAATGAACAGACAGCTTTCTGTAATGCTTATATTGTATTTGAGGACAACTGAATGGAACAACCAGCCCTAGAAGAATTCACTGTATTTTATCTTTGCTGGTCTATTTCTCTTTAAAAAAACCCAAAAAACCTTGCTCTTTGCAATCAAAATAGAATTGCTGTGTGACAACTCTGATATGGAGTATAAAATGGTCAAATTCAAATACACAGCTGAAGGATAATTTAATGTTGCAATAGTGAAATGGAGAAAAATAACACTGCAAGTGAATATAATGTAATTTTAAACAAGAAAAGCAAATCTTCCTACAAGTAGTTCTAGCCTCTCAAAATTGTACATATACTTGCCTGTGAGTGTTCTTTTTAATATTAATCTGTCTTTCCAATCACACATATGCACACACAGACACACGCAAACATATGTATGTATTATCCTGGCTTTATGTTATGATGGTAATCCTATAATTAAGGTTGTAAGAACATTTATCTATAGATAAAATTCCAGTCAGCAGGTGCTGGACTTTTATGGAGGCTCTCCCAAGCTTTAGTTCCCACCTTTCTGTCATCCTGTGTAAAAGGTCTAAGTCTGGACACGGAACCAAGAAGTGTGCACCACAGGATAGGGAATCTGGAAACAGAGAGTCTTAGAAGCATGACATGAGTTTGGAGATGTGGATAATTAGAACACCAGGTGTGCTGGGCTTTCCTAGTGTAGGGTTAATTTTCTTCATGGTGGTCTGTATGGGGCTCTATTTTGTATTTGTGCTGAACACAGTGTTCATAACACAGGGATGTTTTAGTTATTGCTGAGCAGTGCTTACACAGAGCCAAGGTCTTCTCTGCTTTTTGTATTCCTGTGCTGGCAAGGAGACTGGGGATGCATGGGAAATTGGGAGGAGACACAGCTGGGACAGGTGGCCCAAACTGGCCAAGGGGATATGCCAGATCATGTGACATCATGCTCAGTATATAAAGTGGGGAAGAAAGGGGGAGGTGGGGAAAGTTTGAAGTGATGGTGTTTGTCTTCCCAAGTAACTGTTAGGTATGATGGAGCTCTGCTCTCCTGTAGATGACTGAACACCACCCACGGGAATCAGTGAATTAATTCCTTGTTTTGCTCTGCTTATGTGTGTGGCTTTTGTTTTCCCTATTAAACTGCCTTTAACTCAATTCATGAGTTTTCCAGCTTTTGTTCTCTCCCTGATCCCTCTGGTGGGTGTGATTGTGCAGCTGTGTGGTGCTTGGCTGCTGGTTAGGGTTAAACCACGACGTTTGGGGCAGTGTGCTTGTTTTCAGGCTCTTATGGATCCCGTGGTACAGATGGGTCCTGTTCACTGCATGTGGGCTGGCTGTCCCTCCCTTCAGAAGTCTCGTGACCTTTTTCTAGCTGCCTCCTCCACTTACAGATGGTCACTGCAGTACTTTCGCATTGGACTCAAGAAAGATCAGGCAAGCAGACTCTCTCCTATATGTGTTTTCATAAGTCATTGACTTCAGTGGTGTCAAGTTGTTTTCTTCACTTTGATTTTTCTGAGGTTATATTTTTTACCAGCTCTTTCCAGAGAGCTGTTTTTCAGGCTGGTGCCACAGTTTAGCTGCACTGCTGAGAAGCTGCTGGTGGCTGGGCTGTGGGTGAAATCCAGAACTTCTTAAGTCAGCTCTGTTGCCAGTATGCATGAAACTATAACCCTGGAAAGGTTATAGTCACAGATGGTACAGCAGTATAAAGTTAAGCGTAATTCCAAAGTAACTCATAAGATTCTAATGTATGTTGTATCTGTGTTACCAAAATCAGGGACCTGAGCATCAGAAAGCCCCTTAGTAAAATAAAGGTGGCAGATTCAACTCACCAAGAACAAAAGAACTGTCTTACACTCTGCCACCAATGGCTCATTTCCATTTTTCAAGTAGTCTGTAAGTAAAAGTTGACAGACATAGACGCTGTAAAATTGTTTCCCTTCAATATTCATATTTAGGAAGAGGGCTCCTACAGAGAGGTAACAGGACTAGAGATAATATAAATGTCTCTCTTCATATCAAAACTTTTGACTTGACAAGCAAGCTATTTTATATTTTGGAAGGTAATTCCATGCAGAACCAGTCTTTTGACAGCATGTTCTTTGATCTGTAAGACTGGTGAGCTTCACTGAAATTCATTTTAACACTCCTAGCTAGGAATTTACATTCACATCCAGGATCAAGGCATTTTGACCTGAGGATTATGAACAGGTCCATGTATCAGAGTGTTGCTCTTTCTTTGTGTGAATACGGAAAATTCCTGGTAATGTTGGTATTGGTTCATGGTATTAAAATACAGAACCACTCATGTATATTTAAAAGCTTTTTTGACTGTCTTGATCCATCCATCATCACCTATTTGGGGGTAATGCCTTTCTTCAAGTTGCTAAAACCTCATCTCTGATGTAGGCCTTTATAAAACTGGATTTAGATAAACACCCATATGTGTGTAGGGTCTTTTCAGTAAGACATCTTTTCTTTATCCTGATATTCTAGCACCATGTTCTGCCTTAAACTAAGCATGCTAATGAAATGTATGTATCGTAGAAAGGCAGTAAATTTTCATTTGTTGGTGGTGTTCCCTCAATACACACTCATAATTTTTTTGTCAGTAGCTCTGTTCCTTATGCTTTGATGAAGAAATAGCAGGAGTGCATTCATCTTGGATACAGTTCCTTCTTTGCTCATGACTGACACTTTCTAGAAGTGTGTTCCCTAATAAAGGAAAGGCAGCATCTTCCTCCTCTCACAAATCTGTTACAGGGCATACATTCTCAAAGGCACAGAGTGTGCTGCTTTTCTTTCAGCCTGAATGGATTGCATTTTTGTTATAATCTATATTACAAAGTTGTACCTGTAAAGCTTCTTTCTTTCTTGTCTTAGCAGAGTTAGTGAAAAGTAAAACAGAAGATGCACACATTGGATTTTATAATAAAGACATAGTAGAGCCTTGGCTTACACTTTTTTTTTTGGTTAATGCAAATCACTGAGTTTTACTTCAAAATCTAATAATAATAATATTTTCTTCTTTTTGCTGTCTTGGGAAGGATTAACTTTGTAGACTGGTTACCAAATCGCATAATTATAGGGCTGATTGCCTCTGTCATCCTTTTCTGGTCTTTCTGGGTGTGCTGTTTTAGGATGGTAATGGCATCTGAGTCGGGCTGTTTTCTCGTTTGTATGTCTTACTTTTCTGTGGTGTACTATGTACTAAGGAAGCTGAAGCTGAATCCAATACCTAAGTGTTTGTCATCTGAGATTTACTTCAGATTTAAAAATAGTATTTAGTCAAAATGTAATAAAGTTTTAATGGGTTTTAGCAGCATACTAAGGTTTGTATTCTTTAAAAAGAATTTTTCTCTAGAAGTTAAAATAGAGATGAAAAAGGTTGTTTTTCCCTTCCTTTATTTATCTCATCTGAAGTCCCATTTTATGACATTTGGGATTATGGATTTACTTGGACTTTGGCTCAAGTGTTTGGTTTGCCAGATAGACTGAACTGTTGAATCTGTGGGTAGTAGCTTCTCTACACTGCTGTGTTAAGCTCTGCATCCCTGCCAACATGATTGTGAAGGAGGTATAGTTGTAGCACTCAACATCATATAAATAACCTTTTGTTTACCTTCTTAGCTCTCAATGTTATTTTTATGTCCACTAGAGCTTTTCTAGCATTAAATCCATCTCTCAGTCTTTAAACCTGAATGTGCAGCTCTTCTCTATTACAGCAATCTTTGCTTGACATCTTCCTTTCATGTTTTTATAAATTGTGATGAGCATTGAGATGGGGAATCCCAAGTGCTGTTAGACTAGAAATTCAGTATGTGGTTGGAGAGCTGCCAGGAGCTGGGATGAGTTGCAGATTTGAGGATCAATATGAACTGCCTGGCTTTACATGTGGGCTACCAACTGGTTGTCCTTGGTACTCAGTATGCATACTTGATTTGTGTTTTAAATGGGATTGCACCTAAACATATGCTTTAAAAAGATGATTTTAGACATGAAGATAATGTTCTGTCTGCTTGATCTTAAAAAGGTGATGTCTCATTTAAGCCTTGAAGTTATCATAAATCTGTTTTGGAATGTTTTTAGTTAAGAGATTTTATTCAATTGGATCAGACTTTATTGTCTTCTTTATGTTTCTTTTAGATCTTGATGTAATTAACAGAAGTTAATTTCTTTTTTTGTTTGCCATCCAAGGCAAAAATATTGTACAATTTTAGAAGATGAGATTGGGGAGCTTTCCTATTTTTTACTACTGTAGACAAGTAGCTTTTTAAAACAAGAGTTCTAAATATACAATTAAGGTATAGTGTAATGATCAGGGCACATGGGTCTTTGCTTAAATTTCCCATTACTTGTGTACAAAAACTAAGTAAAACATATTGAGATCAGATTTTAGGTTTTTTTAAACATTCATCACTATTGATTAATGTACCATGCTACTAATAGCACATTTGTGTATTGTGGGCTGTAATCCCATCAACTATCATCAATCTAACATGGCTAGGCACAACCAGAATTTGTACGGAGGCTGTCTCATTGGTAAAACAGTCTTTTAATTCAGTTCTTGATGTTCTGCTTCTGACCAGCTCAATTCTTCATTTGCAATAGGATGAAATAAACTCAAAAAAGTCCTTCACCATGTCTTGCTTTAAGATAGTTGCCTGTTTGGGGAGGTATAAATATGAATACTTACATTTAGTGAAATTTCATCAGTTGTGGATCCAGTAGCTTAAGTCAATGAATCTCCAGCATCTAAAATCCCACTAAGCCAAAATTGCTTGGGAATAATAAGTGATTAAGTCAACATTGCAGTGCTGTAAAATCTGTCATTGCTTGCTGTTATCCAACCTAAATTCTATAGTTAGGATAAAATGCTATTTGTAGTTTTATTTTTTCTTCAATGAAATGATATTGTCAGATGCACGGAATGTCTGTATGTTGTCTATTGAATATATGTAGTATAGAATATGAAATGAAAGTCTTGCGTTGTACCATAAATGTCGGAATAAATTACATCCCATTTATATTTTCACAGGGTGATGGGTAAGACTGGAAGAATATCTTTGTGACCAGAAATATCTGACATTATAAAATACAATGGATATGAGATTGCATGTTTTTATAAGAGCTTGCAAATTTGATTTATAAAAAGATTAACAGTGTTGCTAAAGGGATTTTCTGGAATAGGCAACATTAGAGTGTAGAGTGATATCCAAATATGTTAAAAACATTCCACAATTGGAAAAATGTTCTTGTATTTTGTGGTTAAAAATAATACTATTGATTTTTATTTTTCAAATAGTAGTAGACATTTTTGGAAGAAAGGCAGTTTTAAAATGTATCTGCTGGGGTTTTTCTAAGCCTGTTAACTGGCATACCCTCAGTGGACATAGAAAATAGTTATTTTGTCAGTAAGAACATAATAGAAGAGTTGTGCAACCCTATACATTTAAATGAATGATTTGCCAGTGGAGATTTCAATTCAGGAGCTATTCCAACAAGTTATGTGTTTGAATTAAAGTACGTGGTTCTTTTTTACTGACTCAAACCTAACATGTTTTAAGTACCTCATTGCCCTGAACTTTTAAATGCATAGCTGGAGATGCCAACAGGTGATTTCTTTCTGCAGTGGTATTCAGTTTACAGAACGTTTGGTAGCTAACAGATGTCAATAGCAATGTGCTTACAGAAGAAATCTTTAAAATTCATGTAATAAAATATAAATGAAGAAAAAGTTGAAATAGATGCAGTACATTTTTTACTTGCAAGAGGCTTCCCATTTGAACAAATGTATAAGCTGACCTTTTTTGGTATTGATTGTGCTGAGGTTTATAATTCATAAGAATGAAAAAAACTCGGGGTAATAGTTTGCAATTGGCTACAGCAAGCTGTCTTTGTAAAAATATGACTGGTACATATGGCAAATTTTCAAACCTTTTTCCTGATACCTGGTTGCAGAAGAAAACAATTTTTTATATTTTCTTCAAGAAGAAAGAAGAACTTTGTAGAACATTTCAGTTAATGGAAGGTGCTTCAAACAATTTATTTTCACTTGTGATTGATGGAATTTTTGATATGGATTTTCAGTCTTAGATTTTCAGTTGTAAGTGATCTTTTCCCCTCACATTGTTAGTTGACTTCCTGGTTTACATGTCGCTGCCTGGGTGACAAGAAAACTGTAAATTATATTAAAGTGCATGTGCAGTTCATAAAAAGGTGATCTGCTAACTGATGTATCATACTGTTAGAGACCCATCATTAGTAATGTTCATGTTGGTGAATGGTGCAGCAGTTTGGAGTCACTGTCTCAGCTGACACCTGCCTGAGGAACCTCTTGCTCTTTTGAACAGCACTTAAGTGTAGCATGGGTCTGTACAACACTCTTCATTAGGGTTTTCCCATCCTGGAAGTACAGATACCAGTAGCAAGAGTAACAGACCGGTAAGCCTTTCCATCATCACTTGGCTTTCCTTGAAATTACTGTCTTAA
Source organism: Anabacerthia variegaticeps (assembly GCA_035583185.1). NCBI lineage: Eukaryota > Metazoa > Chordata > Aves > Passeriformes > Furnariidae > Anabacerthia > Anabacerthia variegaticeps. Next base: position 35,990,149 of record JAWWEW010000041.1, read on the forward strand.
GGAACAAATCTTAGGTGATTCAAATTAAAGAATGAAGTTTGCTTTCCAGACTGAGAAGAATTCTTTTCACTTGTGCTTTTGAATCCATGGTCTCTTTTTGAGTCCACAACTCCTGGAAGTCTTCCCTTTTGGGTCCTCTCAGGCTTTATTTTAGGGTGTGATTATGCCACACATTGACAGCTTCAGAAAAAGTCTGAATTATGAAGCAGCTTTGCCTGTTACTGCTTGTTCCCACTTTCCCCACACATAGGCCATTAAAATAGTTACTAGATACTTTTGCAAATCAGCTTGTTGAAATGACACAGGTTAAAATAAACAGCTAGGAAGATTCTCCTGGACCCTGGGATCTTTTAAAAAGATAATAATTTGCTTTTTAAAAGACATGAAGGTAAAAAACACCTTTCATCAAATAATTAATGCCTTGCCCG